>NEWO01000046.1:2210907-2271099 GCA_003013225.1 Phalaenopsis aphrodite
TTTATGTTTATATGTAAAAAAGAGACTGAAAAGTGCAAAACTCTTGTGCAGCACATAGTGTCAAATGCTGTACATTAGCTTAATAAAAAATAAATAATTTTTTTTTATTAATCAAGCTTAAATCGAGCTGAATACAAACAGTTTATTTATGAGTCAATTCTAATCCAAGCCAAACACGAGCAATAAAACATTCGAACGAGACGAATGCGAACAAGTATTGGCCTCAAACAAGCTCCACTCATTTACACCCCTAATAGTATACGTATGACTATTCAATAACTTTATATAAAAGTTTGTTATAAAATGTCTTAATCTTTCTCAATTGATAGTGCATGATAAAAAACGCTATGGATGGATCCAAGACATGAAGTTAGCCAGTTTGTTGAGCTAGTATGGCATATCGATAAGAATGAATCGATCAAATAACCCAACCAAGTTATTGGAAGGATACTTTTCTCTCGAAGTTGAATAAAGTGAATGACTAATGTGATTCAATCAACTCGCATGAGAAACACGTCCGACTGTACCAGAATGACAAACTAAATGCTTAACTCCCCATGTCTGTAGCACTTACCAGGCTAGCAGAGGCACTTCCTACTTCCTAGGATGATATGCTAGAGGTGAAACCCTAATAAGAGGAATAGTTAGCTATGCAAGATGTTCTCACTTGGATAGCGGAAGAGGATATTATAAGTATAACCTAACCGGGGTAGTTTTTTGGGTCTGTTTTAAATTTAGTAATTGGGCCAGGCGGCTTATCAGATGGCCCAATTATTGATGGATGGACGGCCCAATATTGTTTTTGCAATCACATAAATTCGAAGGATCTGTCCGCCAGCAGTGTCTTCCCCATTACAAACCCTAATTGACATAATCTTCGCGGTTCTTCATCAGGCGATTCGATGGGGAAGAGGAAGGAGCGACGCCTCGCGGCTATGAGCGCTGCAAATCGAAGAGTGAAGCTCGATCTCCTTGCGGAACCCTCTGGTAATATGACTTTACTCTTTTGATGACTAGCGGTTTAGAGATTAGGCTTTTACGCGGAGCTATATGCCTTATATGAAAACATTGCTGTGTAAGCTTGAATGATTCGTATTTTTTCTATTCTTATGTTATTCTTGAATCCGCGCGGCAGGGTAGTTTAGTTTTGTTAATGTAATACAATAAATGTTTTTTGTTTAATTTTTCTGATCCAATTTTGCGCAATCACCTGCGAACTACTATTTATTTTGAGGATTTCTTATTCAAACTTATGGTCTATTATTACACAGAAGTTTTAGGTTTTCATTTTTCATGCATGACCGAATGCTTTCATTGCGTCGGAAGAGGCAATGTTTTCGCGTTTTATTTTGATTGATGCCTTCTTTTTTAGGTTTTTTTGTATGCATGTTTAGGCTCCATATACCACTCTTTCACATAGCTGCTTGGGAAATAGCTTTTTTTTTTTTTTTTAGAAGTTTGATGGCCATTGACTTCACATGGTATACATATAAGCTATGTCCCTTGTATCGCTAGATAATCGTCTATTGTTGAATGCAATTTTATTAATTTTTTCCATGTTTTTCCAAGGATTGAATGGTTTTATGTGAAGCAAATTTTATTTTTGTATATCTTATATTGCTTGCAAGCAGTCTAACTGATTGATGAATTCTTGTAAGTTTTTATCTGAAAAGGTACTTTAATTTTTATCTTGGTAAACAAGACTCTCTTTATACTTTTTGGCTTTCTTCTCTGCTAGATTTTATTGTGTATGGAAATGGATGAATGTTTTATCATTTGCCTGTGTTCTTTTTTTTTTTGTCCTAAAGAGAATGATACAATTTAATTGTCTCAGTTTATCTTTCTTCATGACTATACCGTAAACACTAAAGTGCATTAAAGGTCTTGCATTTGTAGTCCTTCTGCTATCCAGTCATTACGTTCATTTTATGAGTATGCTAACATCGATCCTCTTGCAATTGTTATTATATTCATAACACTTTATTTTGTTTCTGTGGCAAACTTATCCAATTTTGTGCGTTTATTACATATGGAAGGTTAGTAAGCTATTAATTTAGAATTTTCACAATTTGAAAAATTCTTATTTTCGACCATTTGTTCATGGTTGATAACAGTGATTAATTATGAAATTGCTTTTGTTGTTCCATTCTAAGTGCATGTGGTTAAGTTGATGAATGTTTTTCTATGCAAAAATCTTGCTGTTTTAAGTCTTTGATAATATATTAACTTTATTTGTAGTATCTCTATTGTATCAATTCATATCTAGTTACACTCATATTTTCCTTTTGGGCCTTGAAAATGTACCATTTCACTTACACCCGTTCAACTTTTGATGTATAACTTGCGATGTGAACCTTTGAGGTATATTTTAGTATCTTGATTTTTTTGAATTTGGTTATTGTTCATCCCCATTGTCACATTTAATTTGGTTTGTATTTTTATTGCTTTTTGAGTTGTGTGGCATTTCAGAGCTGAAATCAGAACAATGTATATCTGTCAATGCAGATGCACAAACATGTCATCAAAATGGATTATGGACTTGTATTACTGCACATCAAGAATTTTGTGATATCATTGTCTATGTCAGGCATATGGCAGCTTTTATTGATTTTATTTGAAAGAGGTTTAATTACTTTGATATAAACATGGATAACTTATTGCATTTTTTAAGTTGGAAGATACTGGCACATAACTAGAAATTGAGAAATAATGTTTTTTTACATAGAGAGAAATTACTGTGTGTAGTTTCTTTGTTTTTTTTAATTGTATATATGTTTAATTTAGCTTTGAAACATTAAAAAACATGTAAATCAAGAATAAGGATCACTTCTGTATTTTCTTTTTGTTTTTATTATAAAAACATGTAATTTTGTGCATTTTTTGTATGTTTTTTTTATTTTTTTAAGATAAATCTACTTGCTTTGATAAACACTAAAAACATCAAAAGAACTTTTCGATGTTTTGGAAAAGAACTAAACATGTTATTCCATATCAAACATGTTTTTTATTTAATAAAAAAAAACACTACAAAATAAAAATTGAAAAACAAAAAACCAAAATAAAAGTGATTCCAATTTTCAAATGGCCCCTTAAATTAATCAATACTATTGACGACTGTTGGTTTTTTCTCGTTTGTGCCTTTGTATATCATATCATAATGTTCATAGTTCATACATTTGTAGCTGTAGAATTTATTTAAAAGTTCATAGCAGGGTTAATAAGTTAGATTTGTGGATCATTGTCCTTTCATGATTATCAAACTAACATTTTATTTTAATATTTGAGGTATTTATTCTTGTTTTTTTCTTAAATTGAAATACTGACTTCTTGAATTGTTCTTTCTGTAGAGGAGGCAAACTACAATTCTATTAATGAGGAAGCTGGTGTTAATCAAGAACACGATCATTCTGCTAGTGCTCCTCCTTCACCATCTTCGTCAGGTGGGTTCCATCAATTTCTCTTCCAAGGACTATATAGAGAAGATAGCCTTGCACAACATATTTTTGGTGGAAATTTGGAAATACTGCAAAAGATTTGTCGCATGCACCCAGATTTTGATTTTGATACTGTGGGGTGGCTGAGTTCTAAGGAATGTTCATAGTTGTTACAGATCCAGCTGACACCATGAATAATAGTTTATGACCTTTTTGGCAGCATCTTGGAGATTTCAGGACAAAGTGTCGCCTTGGTTCGTATGCTTTTATCTTGTTTTGGTTTCCAGCCACTAACATGAATTTATCTAATTTCCAGGTGATTGGGCGTGATCATTTGCCCAATGAAGCTTTATCAATAACTTTATTCTATATAGTGATATATACTAAAATTTATACCATATTATTTTTTTACTTGCTCTGCTACTTTTTAGGGAGTTGCTTACAGTCTCACTTGATGTTTTTGTGTACTCAGGTCATAATAAGGAGAATCCACTGCTCTTACTTGGACAATATAGTGATGATGAACTGGATGATGAAGTAAATGTAGTGCAGAAAGATCCTGATGATGCAGATTATTCAACGGGGTCAGAGGTAATTCTAGTTTTTTTTTTTTTAATATAGGTTAATCTTTGAATTTTTTTTTATAGAATCTCTTATGTTGTCTTCTCTGTTATTCAAACTATTTTTTAGAATCTTTTTATGTTGTCTTCTCTGTTAATCAAACTTATTTATGTTCTTATTTAATAGTATTTATTACTATTAAACAAGAGGTGAATAGGCTTGTTAAAATGTTTTATTTTTTAAAGTATTTGGAATATTTTTGTGGGCATGCTTTTAGTGATGGTAGTGTGGCTAGTTTGAAGCAAGAAGGGCATCTATTTTTTTTTTCCCCTTCCGCAGAACTCTTCTTCTTCGCCACTGCAGCTACTGACACCATGACACAACCATCATCTTTTGGTCTATTTAAAAAATTTTAAAAAAATTATACGAGCCCCAGCAATTTTGATTCTTAGTGTATTGAATCTAAACTATCTATTTGAACCGACACACTTGGATGCAATCTTAAGTCTTTTGGTTGAATTTTCTGCTTTTATTTTAAACTCAGAGTAATAAATCCGCTTCTTCATTAGCCAAAGGCTACTCTGAAACTGCAAGTTATACCTTCCTCATAATATATGTTTAGGTTGAGTGAGATATTCCCTGTACTAATATTATAGCCATGAATTCTTTTTTGCAGAATTAAATACCTTAAGCTATAAGTTTATATTTTTAGCTATGTGCCCAATGTCCATTTCTCTAAAAACTTGTAAGGTATTTTCTTACCAAATATTTTTTTTTAATCAAATGAAGTAATTCTATTGGCTATTATTTTATCTTTAATGTCTTAAAATAATCCATACATCATTTTTTGTTATTTAAGTTACATTTATCAATTATCTGATAATATCACTTAAAATGGAGTGATATTTAGGTGTAATAAGTATAACTTCTTTGTATCCGTTATATAAAATAACGGGGATCCATATTAGTATATAAGTTCTAGATGCAAGGCTATGTTGTTAAAATGGAGAATGATATATGGATTATTATGCATCAAGAGAATATCATTGAGATTTGAAAGTAAATTTTGTAAAATTGTAATTATTTGGTTATTTTGTATGTAGTTGATAATTGAATAATAAAAAAATCATTGATTGCTAAGTTATGTGATGAAAATGTGAATGCTAAAATGAATGTGCGATAAAACTAGGAAGAATATATCGAGGAATTAATATATTTGAGAGATTATGATAGTATTTTATATTGAGGGTAAGATAGTGAAAACATAATTAGCTGGTTTGAAGATGTATAATAAAGAGTAGAAATTCGTAATTAAATGATTAAGTAAATTTAGTTGGAGGAGTTAGAAGGGTGCAGCTGACCTAATATGACATGGATATAATTTGTTACTATGATTTACATTGTGTAGAATTAACATCTCATATGGCACTCAACATAAATATATGAAAAATGAAGCATCATGAGTTGACACTTGATATTCAGATATGGCTCATGTTATTTGTTAGTTCAAAATTAACCAGAAAATTTTGGGGTAAGGTTTTTGATTGTGATGATTTGTAACTGAAATCCAGCTATTAGAGTGTGATTTATGCAAGCACTATATCCTTGATTTTTAGGCTAGTTGTGCTTAACAACTTCTGACTTGATAGGCTGTTGTCTATGATGATATAATTATTTAATTTGCTAGTAACAATAATCTTAAATTATTTTAAGTAGATGAAGGAAAATTGAATTGTGGTTTTATCAGATGATAAGTGGAGAGTATTGGATAGGATTTTAGAGCATAGATTTTGTTAGTTTAAGCTTGTGAGATGGTGATAATTAGAAGTTATTAACAAAAAAGTGAAGGTCAGATTGAGAAAATTAATTTTCAGAAAAATTAAGTAAAATTGAAGCTAATCTTACCCAAGGTTCATATGCATTGCCTTATACATTGGAAGGTATGCACCCAAACCGTGGTTATGGCACTCGACACCATATTTGAATGGCTAAGGTGCATTAAATGGTGAACTAAATTTGCACCCTTTTTTTGTTATTTCTTATGGCATAAATACATACTAAATCATTTAAATAGATCATGAACGACAATCTTTTTCTAATCTTGAGTGAAAGGCAACTAGTTGATTCCATCTATTTTGCATTGTTTTTTAAGAGTCAGTTTGTTTCTTGTAAGATTTTTTATTTGTCATTCATGACTTGACCTCTTTTTAGCATTAAGGCGAACAAATCATTTCACCAACGTCCTGTTAGTTGTTATTAGGGGTGTAAACGAACTGAACAGGAACAAACAATGCTCGTGTTCGTGTTCGGTTCCTTTGAAATAGGTTCGTATTCGAAATTGTTTGTGAAGGGTCTTTCCGAGTTCGGTTCGATTTGTTCGAAATTAGTTCGGATTGTTCGAACCTTTCGAATTGTTGGAACTGTTTGAATCGTTCGAAATGTTCTAAATGTTCGAAATTATTCAATTTTGTTTCTAATTTTTGAATTGTTAAATAGACAACAATTTAAATATTAATTCTCAAATTACCAAAAACAATAAATAACATCTGAAACTGAATTAGAACTTCAACAAAAACATCCCTTGATCATTAGTCCTTACATCCAAATATTCAAGCAAATAATCTCTTACATAAAAATTTTCAAGCCATTTGCCAACTTTCCTTCATTTTCTAATGCAGACATGGAAAGAGAACAATGGTAAATCTCCCATTCTCAATTTAATTCCATTGAATAAAAGCATAAATACTGATATGGTTGAAAAGTTGAATATTTAAATTCAATACTTTGCTATGAATTTGTAGAAAACCAATGTTACATGTCAGAATGGACTGCAAAGTTAAAAAAAGGACTCTTTAATATGATCCAAAGTGCAAATAACCATTAGTCCTATCAAATTTAATCACAATTGAGAATTGCATGAATTTCAACATCAAAAAGTTAATTAGCGAGAAAATTTACAAAAATAAAAAGGAAAAAAAAAAAATTCAAGTCAATCAGTATATATAATAATAGGGGCAATTGCATACATGATACATACCACCCAATTCCTATGAATTAATATAAGTAACACCTACACTTTACATTTTACATTTAAAACATTCAAATCTTTCATAGCACATCAAAATTACCACCTTTTCATGCATAGGTTAAGTGCTATAAACATAAAAAAATCAAAGTTCAAGTGTTAGATACGTAAATAGATAAGAATTAGGTGGTTTGTATGTAAATCTTCATTAACAAAAATAATTTCATAACACTAATTAGATCTCTTATGTCAATGAAAATCAATCTAACTCTAAATTGAATCACACCAAAGGGAAGTTCAACTAGTGAAGTGGGCTTCGAACGTAACCCATTATCCTTGCACCTCTCATTCAAAGCTTTCACCAGTTCATCAGGATCATTTTGAACTTTCTCAGCACGTTCCTGGAAATTTGTAGAGCAAAAAATTGCAATTAGGTTTCAGTTTCATCAGCTTGCCCGAAGTACACCATCTGAAATTTCACCTTCCATTTTCACAATTGCTTATATAACTCCATTTTTCCCTCTTAAGGAAATATGAATTGAATCGAGAAAGCAAACCAAGATTATGATTAAAAAAAAAAAAACTTAAATATTGAATAAATGCCTTTTACGAGTTGGCAATGGGCTACCTGAATATTCCATAAGGTAGCCTGATCAAGACTCAGCTTAGAAGCAACATCGCCAATCTGTTTATACTTTTTCTCGTACTTTTTTTACTAAGAGCTCAACCTGAGTCTAATGTAAAACTTAGCTATAATAAAACATATCAATGAAACCAATTTAAATAAAATAAATTATATTTAAAGGTTTACTTTCATTTAACATGTTTTCTAACAAAAAAAAAACGTACTCATTAAAGCTAAAGTGATAGGCATACCCATAAAATAAGCAGTACAAATCAGGACGAGTAGTCGAAAATAACTTAAAATCATAAAAATCTAGCCCAACTTCATGGATTAAAAACAAAAGGACGCAAATTTAGGAAGTAATCTTATAGCAGAGAAATGAGAGCGAGTGCGTCAAAATTCCAAACATGTAAACAGAAGGAACAAGTGTCCAAGTAGGAGTCCAAATGGAATGTGTATTTCTATACTGAAAATGGTAAAAATGACCATAATATATGCACACTAGAGTGCAAAGTAAGCAAAAAATACTTCATTTTTTACCATAGCATAAAAGAAAGGGTGATTTTATACCGTCTAACTAATCTCAAAGCAAACAAAGAAGCATCATAACTCATTTTTAACCACAACATATGATTAAAAAGTGATATTTAAAGTTGCTTAAGTTAAAAGAAATTTCATCAGCTAGCTTGATTATAAACTTAAATTGGTACACTTATTCACTAAAATCAGTGGCATTCCTGATGTAGAAAGAAGCAATCACCTTGAGTCTCAAGTGAAAAATACTTGAACAAATCATGAGTATATGAACAAGCAGGGAGCATCAAGCCATGATTTAAAACAAATCTATGATCAAAGTAACCCAGACCCACGCAAAGAAAAAAGGCATGTAAGAAAATATTATAGATACATATCAGACAAAGTACGTTGTTCACTAGTGCTAATCAACCCCCAACCTTGGGATATATTGCAGAGAACTTATTTTCTAAGTTATTTTCCACTGAGCTGATTTATGGGTGCATCACCCAACTATGAAGTAGATGTATTTATAAACAATGCTCCTAGTAAAGATCTTCAAGAATAAAAATAGGGCCTAAAATCTGAGATGCAGCTACTAGTAAAGATCTTCAAAATTAAAGAAGAAAATAAAATGTACCTTTTTTTCTTACCACTTGGCTATCTTTTTTAGAACAAACACAAACAACCAAGCTTGAGCTCTCGACGAGAGAAAGGGTTTCACGATTTTGAGAGAAAAATGAGAGCAGCTCTCGACGAGAGAAAGGGTTCCGTGATTTTGAGAGAAGGAGAGCCGATCGGCTTTCGAGAGGGGAAGGGAGGCCGGACTGTCGAAGACCGATGCGATTTTGGGAGAAGAAGGAGAGCCGACCGCAAGAGGGGAAGGGGAGGATCCGAAGTTTTGAACAGCCGAAGATGGGGGCACGTTATTAGGGGTTAGGGTTTTTACGTTTTTGTTTATATATATATATTAAATTATATTAATTGTATAACTTATATTATATAAATATATAATTTCTATTTTTCTAATATAATATATTAATATATTATTATTATTAATTTATTATATATTATAATTTATAGAATTTAATTTTTTTAAATATGATAAATTTTTAAAATATATAATTATTTTTAAATTATTTTATATTTTGAACAATAACGATTTGAACACTAACAAACGCATCACTGTTCGTGTTTGGTTCGTTCAACAAATCGAACGAAAAAAATTGTTTATGTTCGTCTCGTTTGCTTATTGAACGAATCGAACATGAAATCCCTGGCGAACTGAACACGAATTGTTATCGAACAACGAGCTCGTTTGTCTGCCCTGGTTGTTATAGTACTTTATTTATTTATTATTCTTTTACGTAGTTGGTATTTTTTAATTATAAGTTTTAGGTTAAATTCAATTCTATTATGCTTATATCATACGCACGTCAACCAAAATATGATAAGGTTTGTGCATGTTCATTGAATTGCCCTAAACTAATTTCTCAAATGACAACATTTTTTTTTTTTTTTTGGTCTATTGTTGTAAGCTATTGTCTTGATTACTACTTTGCATAATATAGTGTAATATTTTTATAGTATATAGTATATAGTTGTGTAGTAGTGTATTACATATTACATATTATGTAGTATATGAAAGCTACTGTATAGTGTATCGTATGCTATAGCTACAGCTCATATGGTATATTATATTATTATGTTATATTGTTTACAGTGTAATATATAATATAGTATAGTTAATTATTTAGTGTTGTGTAGCCATATATGATATAGTCTGATATATACTGAAGCATAAAATACAATAAATTATTTGTTATATCATAGCATGGTATTGTATGGATATAGTATACTATATGGCGTTGTATTGTGTTGATGCAAATATATTTTTGATGCTGTAGTGCTTCAGTGTTTCTGTATATGATGTTTTTGAACGCTTCAGCGTAGCTGCAACATTCATTTAGTTTTTCATGCATTTGCATCTATGTTCTAAGTTTCGATATATATATTTTTTGGACCAAACATTCCTCTTTAGCAAATACAACGAAGTACTCAACTTGCAATATGCTTTCTGTATTTTCAGACTGTAGTTTTCTCCACTGTGGAAATTTTACTTATTCAACTATGCTTTTCTTTTTTTATTGGGGGACCTCCTTTGTAGGAAAAGGAGCAAGCAGTAGCAAGTGAGATTTTAGGAAATAACAAGTATGAAGTTATTGAAGCTAGCATTTGTAAACAAGAGTTGGAAGAAGTAGGCAGTCCTAAAGAATTGAAGGCAAATGATGGCGATGCTATTAAAAATACTTGTGTGGATGTTGAGCATAGTGAAGCTGAGCCATTGGCTCAAACTTGTGAATCCAAGCCTTCTGAGAATCAAGCTAAAGGTCATATTAATGAACACTGGAAACTGGTGTTGCATGAAGAAAGCAATCAATACTATTACTGGAACACTACAACAGGAGAGACCTCATGGGAGGTGCCTGCAGATTTGGCTGTTGAGGCACGAAATAGAGACGAACGAAGTGTATGTTCTGCTAATGAAGAAAGCATTGCTAAATCTATTGAAGCTCATACTTTTACCAATGAAAACGTACATATAGGAATCTGTGATCAAGTTCTTAGTGCTGATGGGCATGAAACTAGCAATTTCATTTCCAAAGATACTGAGGGATATGAAAACATGGAATTGAGAAGCGCAAGGGCATCTGATAGCTGTTTAAGTACAGGACAATATTGCCTTGATAGTGTTACCGCATCTTATAGCAATTTGTCTGGGTATTCAAACCTCTCAGAGCATATTGAGTTGCATCATGTATTGAGTAATGAAGAGACTGATGTTAACCTGCCAAGACCAAGTGGTTGCTGTGAAAGTGAAGATGCTCATGCTTCTCAGCTGATGAAACATGGTGAAGCCTTACTGCAGAGGTTGGCTATGTTATTCAGGTATTACTTTTTCTCATTTTATTTTTTGCTTTTTTTGTTTTTTTTTTAAATCCATTTTTTAACTTTAAGGTGCATGATGTTAGGTCTGCACAACATTTTGAAGAATATGAAGGGTTAAAAAAGGAGATTGATATCAGAATATCAGATTGCAGAGCACTTTCATCATATGGTTCATCTTTGCTTCCTTTTTGGTGGCATATTGATGTACAATTGAAGCAGATTGAATCTGCAATTAACAAAATTGAAGCTTCGAATCTTGTTCAAACTGAAGAATTCAGTGATTTCAATGCTAGGCAAATGGCTCCTCTACAACTTTCAAATTTAGATGTTACTGAGAAGGATCATGAAATTATTGTTTCTGCTGAATTTTTAACTGACAAGACCAAGAATGAAAATGATGATAGCGAAAGGGCTTCTCCAAAAACTGATCTTCAGCTGCAAGGAAGTGAGCATCAACCAAAGATTGTTCCAGATGCCATTCTGATTTCAGATTCTTCTTTTGCTGCACCTACATTAGTTCATAGTGCTGAAGATGATATGGATATTGAAATGGAGATTGATGAAGAGACTTCGTCACCTCCAAAATCCAATACTGATTGCCTACGTATTTCAGAACAGTTGCCTAATGAATCCATTGTGCCACCTCTTCCAGAAGAGGAATGGATTCCACCTCCACCTTCTGAGGTTGAACCACTTCCTCCTCCACCACCTCCTGAGGGTGAATTGAATCCGCCTGAGGAGCCATCTGCACCATTTCCTTCATCCAATACTGAGACAATGATCTATCCATTTCCAGATCAATGTAATGTGGGATACCACATTCCAGCATATGGTTATTATTCCTCCTCAGTGGCTGAAGTCTCTAATGGAAACTACTATGGTATTGCTGGAGGCAGTCAGTTCAGCGAATCAGACCTACCAGCTTACTACGAACCTCTAGCTAGTGCTTCATCGGAATTGTCTTCTTGTGTTGCGGCAGTTGGGTCTGCGACATACTATGATGTCGCAAATGTGTCTATTTCTTCTGGAACCGTTTTAAGTGGCAAAGAACCCTCTGCATTCTATGTGGAGTCCAGTGCTGTTAATTATCAGGATTTTGCTCCTGTTAGTGTTTATTCTTCAGTTGTCGATCTTCATTTGGATTCTCCAGGAAATTATCTGCTCAAGGTAAGTAAGGAGCCTCAAGTAAGCACTTTACAGGCTTCATCCAGCCTATCAACTGTTCAAGCTTTAGGAGCTTCATCTGGAAATGATAGCAGTTTAGATCCTCAACCTCCAGTTGTTTCCAAGAATCAATCGAAAGGTGCAGCTTTTATTATTCTTGACAATTTTGTTGTTTTTTAAATATGCAATTTTAAATGCACCCTTTTTCGTACTGCGATGAAAAAAAGCTACCTAGGGGATTGTGTAGATTGCTTGAAGGATTCTCCTTGAATGATGCTTGTGAATCCCCATTTATTTCTAAATATGACCATTTTCTTTTTAATCATTTTCAGTTGTGCGCAGCAAGAAGCGTACTGTTGCTGTTGCTCCAACTCTGAGGTCTAATAAGAAAGTTTCCAGTCTTGTGGATAAGGTAAGTTATATTTGTACGCTGAGAGTAGTGTTTTAAGTTGTCTGGGCTCATATGTTGGGTTCTTTTTTGGTAACTCTATTATATTCATATATGAGAAAAAGTGTTTGTAATGCCTAAACTGCACCCCTGATTACCATTCTCTTTGTAGTGGAAGGCTGCAAAAGAAGAGTTGCATGAGGAGGAAGAACCTGAGAGTGCTCTTGAGATTCTGGAAAAGAAACGTCAGAAAGAGATAGAGGTCTGTACTGTCAAATTTTTGTATGCCTAGTCTGTACTGATAACTCTTAATTTTATTAGCGATTAATGATTTTGTCAAATCAGGGATGGCATGCTCGGCAGATTGCCACCGGGGAAGCCCAAGATAATGCAAATTTTGTTCCTTTGGGTGGTGACTGGTAAGCTTTTCTTTTTTTTTCCTTTAAAATGGTTATGAGGGCCTTATGTATGGACACTTTTTTTTTATGTAGGAAAATGCCTTGCGTATGGACACTTAATGAACTTTAATAACTAGTATGCAAACATTGTGGTTGAATGCAATTCCTTATATTTTAGAAAATGTAATCCTGTGAAAACCATGAAGTGATGTTATACTTGCTGGTATCTCTTGGTTAAGTCAATTTTTATATTAGAATTTTGGTAAATGCGATTTCTAAATTGGTATCTTAACTATGTTATTTATATGCGGTAACGTGCACCAATGCAACCCAAAAAAGCACCAAATCACTCTGTAATTGGACATTTTCAACTTCTATCTTAATGGACTTGATACACTCCCAATGGTGCTTGTCTTAAGTGCGCATCTTTGGTGACAGGCTACTATTTCCTCTGCTCACAGGATATGCCATTTTTTAGCTATAAATTCCTACCATGCCATTGCCGTCACTGCAGTTTCTTTGACAGTGTCTGGGTGAGCCTAAAAACCTACTTTCACACAAATTCTGAATGGAAAAAATCCCTGGAATTTATGTGGCAGGGAATGGAAGAGCCAGTAAACGTCATTGAAGTTTTTTAAATAACCTTCTAGCGCAGGAGCTAAACAGTAAGCGGTGGCATGTGAAAACAATCGTGAAACTGGGAAACCAATTCTTTCATAAACCCAAAATGCATATTCTCCTCTGCTTCCGATTTGGCGTACTGTAGAGAGAACAGAAGCCGCAATGGAGGGATGGCGATGGCATTGGAGGAATCTATATGCACAAAGATGTTAGCTTTGACTGTCCTGCTAGCAGGAAGTAGTAGCCTGCCAAGAGAGAGATGTTCTTCGGGTGTGCTCCATCTTTGGAGTGTATCTAGCCCATGAAACCGCGAATTGAAAACATCAATTACATAGTGATTTGATTAGTGAGTTTTTGCATGTTCATCATTTCTTCTTTTACTTGCCAAATACCATGCTAGTTAACTTCAACAGTAATTTAAAAGAGAAAAGGCATTTAGATCTCTTCTTTTGATCATGTTTAACCCATCTTGATTATGAGCAGTGAATGGGTTGTTTCCTCCATGAAACAGGCGAGAAAGAGTGAAACGTAGAACTGCTAAAGCAAGGGCTGAAGATACTCAGACATCAACCGCAATGGTGGATAAAGAGAAAAAACAGCCTGATCTCATCCAACTCTCGAAAGATCTTCCTTCAGGATGGCAGGTTTGTTTATGCTGAAACCCATAAATGTCCAAAACTTTTAATTTTGTACTCTGCACAATCCTTTTCAACTCATTTGTTCTTTCTCTACCTATAATTTTCCTTAAAATATAAACTGCATTTCCATAACTTTTACCGAGTTCTTCATTTTCTTTCATAAATATTTATATATGTTTTATTATTTATTTTAATTATCTCGTTCAGGCTTACTGGGATGATTCTACAAAGCAAGTTTATTATGGAAATCTCACCACCTCCGAGACGACTTGGAATAGGCCGACAAGATGAATTTTTCTCCTGTTGTTTACCAGTGAGCCCCTTAGCGGAACTCCCCTGTTCAAGTATTATCACCTTCTGTCCTCGTGTTTCCTGTTCCTGTGCACCAGTTTTGTATTATTTTATTTTGACGTTTTGTAGGTCGTTAGTTCTTTTTTGAAAATATTTGAAATGGATCTCAGCTTGTTAATATTTATATTTCATTTTAATTTTTATGTAATGCAAATATTACCATCCATACATGTTATCCTTTTATTTTGTCTTGGTCTGTCCAATTGCTTATGTGAAGGATTTTATGGCCAAATGCTGACAGCGTGCCGTTGGTTCGTTGTAGTTATTTTGCAGTTTCTTTTTTCAAATGTTGTTGTTATGACTGTTAGATCTATAAACTGTGTGATCTCAATTAAATCTCATTGTTGCTTGGGGCACAGAGGTAATTAGTTTGTTCTTTAGTTAGCTGGTGTCGTTTCAGCTCATTGTTTTGCTAACAATAATTTCATTTTATTTTTGATTTAATTTTTAGTTGGGGCATTTACATACATACCGCCCAATTCATATGTTTTTATGAATGGGATAAGAAAAAATGTATATGAGCCTAGCTTTAACTTGTAAGTATTATGTAACTATATTTGAATAGATAATTTAGGTAAGATAATAAGTTAATGGGCCATATATGTAGGAACAAGCCAATTCTTATGAATCTAAATATCGCATGTCAATTTTATTTATTTTTTTATTTTATAGCACATTTTTTAATTCACAATAAAAATATCGCTATTTTAAGTTAAAAGGCTGAGTACAACTTTATTGTATATATAAAATGCAATCTATATAACATTAAGTTTGAGCTCATTGGATTCATCTTGTTAAGATATTCAATTTGAGCTTAAACTTACAAAATTTAAAGCTCATTCGATTTTCAAATGAAAACTTTAATTTTTTTTTCGTTAAGCTTTTAAGTGTTTGATCTGAATTCAATTGAACTTTAATTAGATCATTTTTTTATTTCATTGAATTGATCTTATAAACATTTATTTAGTAACTATAAGTTGGCAAGTTAGGATGAAGATGGTCGTTTTTGGTTTCTAAAATTTTCAATTCAAAATGCATCGAGATTTATGCTTGGTAAAATAAAATTTTTATTTACTACCAATATTATTGAAATAGATCCTTCATTTCTTTAATTGTGACATTAATGATGCTATATTTTTAATTGACGTCCCCGAAAGTGAATTAAATATAAATAAAATAACTATATTGACTTTAAATGCCTTTACATTTAGTTCCTAATGTGCTAATGATTGTCTAATCATAAGTATTAACGATGTTAAATATTTTTTTAGCAATTATTAATCCCTTGGATGTATTACAACATGTCCTCTATTTTGAGCACCTAAAAAGTAACTGTAACATAAATCAGAAGTGAACTTAATACACAATTTTCTCGTGCTGAGAAAAATTAGAGTTTCCTCTAGTTGTGAGTTTTCCTTTGCTCATAATACAAGGTTGAATGTCCTTTGCTCAACCTTCCATGGAATCGTCTACATTCCCCCTCTACCTTCCACTAATGTTACTTCCATTCTTGGATGGCTTATTATGAACTAGAAGGGCCTTTTATCATCCAATTCCCTGACTCTACAAGTTTCAACCTCACCTAGATGCTTTGCAATGAAGATTCCATCTTTCCCTGATGATGAGATTGACAAGGGTTCTAAGCATTATAATATTTTCTTTGTTGATTTGCAGTTAATAAAAAAACCTTTATATGATAATCTACTGCAAGCTATTAAGAAGATTTGGAGTCTATGACGTATATTATAATTCTAATCCCCTTTGCTCAGTTTTTTTTTTCTTTGAAGTTAACTGTGCTACAGATCCATAGATGTTTATTGTAGGTGGTTCATAATTTATCAGTGATTGACAAATTATTTTCAAGAAATGGACCATTGATTTTAAGCCTACTAAAGAAGATTTCAAGAAAATCCTCATTTGAGTTATATTTTCTAATCTTTCTATGTTGTTGGATGGAAACAAGCATTTTCAAAATAGCAAGTAAGGTTGAGGTATCTTTGACTGTAGATTTATTCATTGCCAAATGTACTAGGCTAACTTTTATCAGGTTAGTATACAAATCACAATCGAAACCAAACTTATAGAATACATTTCCATCTTGATTAAGGGCAAAGATGTGCATCAGCTTGTAATTTATGAATAGAAGCTTTCTTCGCCAAATCATGTAATATCTTTGCTTGTGATTCTACTCTTGCCCTAAATCTCGCCGCTACAAATCACTCACTATAGTCCTTACCCAACGAGGCAGAAGTCACGGTCGAAAAGGGATTGGTTTCCCATCTCGAGAAGTCTCAACAAACCAAAATTTAGTTTTCTCATTACCCACCTAAAGACTGCATTCTCTACTCCTGATCTCAACACCTTAACCTCCACTCCAAACAGGAGTATCAAATCTTTTGCTAATGAATCAACTACCATGGATGTGGATGACCACACCACTTCCAATTTAAATCATGAACTCCACTGCCCTCTCGAGATTGTTGAGTCTCCATTCTACTCACAACAATTTCTCAAGCCCAATGATGTTCTCTACTTCTGATACTCTTCCCTCCACTTATTCTTAACTAATTATTTTCAAGGTAAAATAAATCTAGATAAAATGGGGGATGTTTTTCTCTAGCTATATTTTTTTTTACATAGCTGCTTAAAATGCTCACAGTTTTAACAATGATACTAGTATCACTAACTGTAGAAAATTAATTAAAGGCCACAAAATTAACTTTCATTACTTTATTCAAATCAAACTCTCCACCTCTACTATCTTTGACCCCTTCACCTGTATATATTTTAATGTCTTTCATAATGAGGACAACTTTAATAATTTTTATATTGCTTCTAATGGTTGCATGTGAATTAAATGGAACATAACCACCATATCATTCCTTGTATTTGAAGCTCATGCTGAATATATTCATGGAATTATGAGCTTCTCCTCTACTATCAATTTTCTTGTTAAATTTATTTATGTCTATAATTGTGGTGTTAAAAGGAAAGATTCATGAAATTATATCAATACCCTAACTTCTAACACAAATGAGTTGTGGCTCCTTATAGCTGGCGTTAATTGTGTTCAAAATCTTAAGGATAAGGTGTGTGACACTTCTCCCTTACCTTGTGAATTCACCAATATTAATGCTTTCATTTTAAATCTATGTTATTTTATTCTTTCAAACACTATCATTTTATTATAACCTTATTAGATGCTTGCTCGACAGAGAATTCTAATAATGATAGTTGGCTAAATTTGTTCCCCTTGTCCTACTTCAGACTTCTAAAGCCTCTAAAATTTGATCATTCTTCTATTCTAGTCTGTTTAACTTCAAACCTAATTGTATATTTGTCTATAAGAGTTATTGGAGCTCATGTCCTTAAAATCTCAATGTTCTTTCCAATGCCTAAAGGATACTAGTTGTAAGTGACCCAACATTTGCTATTTACAATGAATTAAAAATATTAAATATGTCCTTAAAATCTCCAATTAGAATTGCTTCAACTACATCACCAACTACAATGAACCTTTATCTAAAGCTAATTCCAACCAAAATAAATTGATTGAAGTAGTCATTTATGAAAACAAATGGGCTAAAAAAGTGCTAAATATGCCTATCTTTTAAAAGGGGATGATGATTTAAAATTTGTAGTAAAAAATCAAATTTATGTGCAGTGATAACTACATCATGGATTTATAATCAACTAAGGGTCTGTTTGGGGCAGCTGCAATTTATCAATATAAGCAGCTTATCTTGATAATGTACTGATCAACAGCTTATCCTGATAAGCTGACTGACTGTTTAGTTTGTGTGTTTGGAAAACAATAGCTTCTGGATAAATGACCATTCTGCCTCTGTTCTGGATACCAACTCAATCTCGTTGATTCCCTTTTGAGTTCTTTCCATATTTTCCAATTCTTCTTTTATTGATCTCACTTATTCTTGAATTTCATCCCATCGTAATCTCTTATAGCTAGTTCCTTGAATTTAACCATCAAATTTTGTCACTTTTCTTTGTTAAAATAGGTGGTTGGTCTATTACCCAGCTCGACCTCCCTCAGACAAATATCACAAAATATACTAGTGACCTCTCTATCCCACATAATCGATGATCCAGTCTCCTTAGTTTTACTCATTGTGTACTGTTAGATAAACGAATTAGCACAAAATATTTTTTTTTCATAACACAATGCCACAAAAGAAAAATAGGCACTTTAGGTGGTAGACATATAAATACATAAAGAATTAGTGATATTTAAATAAAAAATTATGGATGATAAAAAAAAAACATACTGCCTTTTGATAATTCCCTTCATGTATAAATTCATTACTCACAGATAAGCATTCGGGATCCTAAACAAACCTAATCTCATATCACCATACAAATCAATCTAACAATAAAAATCAAATGAAGCATGAACAAGCAATATGATTACAAAGCCTAGCAAGTAAAAATATAAAACATTCTATCATTCTACTTGCCAGGAAACACGGCACAACAAGTACAAATCTTTTAAAATTACGGTTATTTACGTACATCCCATATAATCCCATTCACCTCCACAAAACAATGCCAATTCTCCTCAGTTCAAAAATCAATTTTTTAACCAACCAATATAAGAACAAAATTATTCTTTATTCACTTTGGTAGCCTTAAAATTAATAGACTAAACAATTTCAACTTTTACAATAATTTGATCATAAATCTTATCCATAAAAGTTATCCTACGGAGGACATTATTACCAAAATCGAAAAGACGATGAAAACATGAAAAATAAAAAGGACGTCATTTTGAAAATGTTGCTCGTTGTTTTAAGCTGCCCCAAATGGGCATAACTTTTGCATCCATACAGATGATGATATTACAAGATAAGCGATCTCTTCTTCTCTCTACTTATATGCCTTAGCACATCTATCTCTTCCTCACATTGTAAGATTCTCATTGGTAACATGCTTAACACACTTGAGCGTGACTCCCTTATTAGAAGTTTACTAATGTTGACATAAAATGTCTCTTAAATATTGTCTCCCAAAAAACCCTTAGCCTAATAATTTTCCCTCTAATTTTTTAAAAATACTTTTTCAATGACCAATTCTTCTTGTATACTAGCTATTAGGCATTTTTTTTTGCCGCCAAACCGCCTAATTATGTCAAACATTATACTACTGCATTACATTCTGAATATCTAAATGACTACATATCATTCTCTCTTTGAGCATTATTAACCAAAATACCTCAACTAATTGCTTACAAAATCAAACACCTTTTAAACATTATCCATCACACACAAGTTTCTCTCATCTATAATCTTCATATTGCAAATAATGTTATCCTTGCAAATGAGCTTCTACACGGCTTTAACTCTTCCTGTCATCCAAAACAACCCTCCAAAATTAATCATACACAAGTTTTTGTTATAGTTAATCACTCACTCCTTTTTTGATAGGAAGAGAAGTATTGATATATCCATTGTCTTCGTTAATTGGATCAAATATTGCACTACACATGTGCACTTCTCAAGTATCATTAACAATGATCTTAAAGGCTATTTTTGCTCATTTTTAGACTTGAGACAAGGTTTCCCTCTGCCAGTATATACTGTTACTATCATTAAGGATATCATCTAAAAGCTTATGGAACCATAATATTAAAGCACTAACAACTTTGTCTTGGTAGGCAATGAACAAACATGTTAATAACCTCAGTCTTTAGAAAAGCCAACTTAATATCCATACAAGGCCTTCTTAATACTCTCAATACTTTCTATGAGGCCAACAACTTATGTTTGAATCCTATAAAGTTCAATATTTGCATCTCCAATTTAATTCACAAATAATCTTATTAGTGAATGCGTTCGACTTTGGTAGGCAACAACCTGTGTTTGAACATTCAACCACTATATTGATGGTAAGTGTGGTATAATTACAAGTTGAAAATCATTTTAGCACAAGAAACTGAAACAGACACAAAGTATTACTAGATATAAAACTTCTCCAAATAGAAAAACAGCTCAAACGCTGCATAAAATATCTCAATATAACACACCAGTATAAACTCAATTGTATAATACTTTAAACATCTGACTTCCCACAGAAAGGCTTCCAGACAGCAGCCAATCTCAATACAATGCTATACCTTATTGGTCAAAATGATGAATTAATCTCAATGGACTGGAGATATCAAAGAAAAAACAACTGAGATCTACTACTCACACAGATCCTCAGATAAAGAACTACCGCTGCTCTCTAATTTCTCAAGAGTTTGCAAAGACATGCCACAACAATACACTATTTTCCAATTCTGCATATTACATGAAGTCATAATCCTCTGCTGCATCATCGTATGTTGATGAAATCATATCATCGTCTGGCTTATCCACATGCAGCTGCTTCTTCTTTGCTCCTGCAAGAAATTAAAATCATGCAAAATCAATGACTACCATATAACATTAGTAAAGTATCAAAACAGTCCCAGAATCTTTAAATTGGGGCTGAAAGAGTGAGTCCTCCTGCCACTATTTCAGCCCATATTAAAAGAATTTGGGAACTAAATTGGCACTAGTACGAACTGTTAGACCAAAATGACGCCCTGCAAATAGTTGGAGAACTATTTTGACACTTTTCTCATTACATAAATTTCAATAAATTATTACCTTGTTTCTTCTTTCCAACATTGGCTTCTTTCTCGACCTTAAGTTTCTCATTTGCTATAGCTGCTACAGAGGATGCTATCTCCTTAGCATCTGCTGCCTTCAGTGAGGTCATGGAAAGCCTCATGACTGCTTTCAATAGCCCAATATAATGATAGCTTTTCTGATGAATTATGGCAACGGGTTGAGTTCATCATCACAAAGCCTGCTTGAGAAGTTTCTGTATGATATTTGATGGGATTCAGAGAAAAAGTACAAGTACCTCATAAGCACGAATTTTATGAGAGATTAGCTCTGCATACTCCATAAAATCATTCTCTGACTTGGGGATAAAGTTATCAAGAGATTTTTCGTTGCCCTTTCTTGCAAACAACTCCGTTGTTGACTTGTAATCAGCCTCCTCTACAAGTCTGATGAGGGAAATATAGTATTATAAAATATGATGAGCTAACAGTATGCATAACAGGACCGAGATTTACCTTTGTTGGCGAAGTTTCTCCGCAACAGGATCAGCAAGAACATCAGTTTCACTATCTGTCTTAGAATCGGGCAACTTTACTTTCTTGCCCGCATCCTTGGCTGTTTTTGGTGCAGGTTTTTTCTCTGCAACCGATTCTTTCTTTAGTGCCTGGGCAAGAACAATAAAAATCAAAGATAAATTAGATCTGCAACTGCCAAAGTGGAGATGTTTTAATCCTTGCTTCTACCAAAAACTTGCTACAGAACAGCAACCTATGCACAATGTGCATGGTGCTTTCCTGAAAATATTCTCAGAGAGCCTGTTTATAAATATAGTTCAGTTTAAAAAGAAAGAAAAACAAAAGCAAATACCAGTAGAAGCGCAAGAGAAACCAATTTGGTACCACCAAACTAAGTATGCATCTAAACCGGGTATGCCCTTCTTTTAAGCTAAATTGCATCTAAACTTAAAAGTAACCTTAAAAGCCATCTTTTTATCGTTATAGATGAAGCTGGTGCTAACTTAAAGCAACCTTAAAAGCCCTATTTTTATCATTATAAATGAAGAGGATGACAAACTAAGGATAAACTCACCTTTGTGGAATCATCTTCATCTTCCCATGATTCTTTTACATCTTCTTCATCTACATCCTCATCATCCCACAATCCTTTAGGTTGTTCCTTTTTAATCGCAGGCACTTCTGGTTCAAACTCTTCTTCATCTGAAACAAATATATGTACATATATGGATATATATATATATATTGGAAAGATGCAACTACAATGAATCAAGTTAAGACCTAAGATCTGTGGAAACCAAATCTCAGAAAAATACAACCTCGTCAACATTAATTATTTTACAATATCAGAGCCGAGATTTAAACAGCATGCTCTAACAAGAAAAATGAATCCAACCACAATTATACGTGTAAGAGATTTCATGACAAATAATTCAGATGGAAATATGTGAAACAAAATCTCAATATTTGATACATTCCTTGCCACATTGCATGTCTTTATTTTAAAACACAGCTATTTATTTACTAAAAAAATATGCACTGCACTGGTAATAAGTTGACTTTTGACTTTATTCAAATTTGCTGGCTTGAGTTTATAATATGGATTTGCATGCTTACCTATCGCCCCAGTAATCAAGTCGGCCATATATTCAAAAGATTTATAATATGATCATTAGCTTTATCAGTCAACTTAATGAATCAATTCATTTAATCATTTGCACTGAGAACCATAAGATTTGTTGGATCTATTCTTCACAAATCTTTCTAATAACATCCATCCATTCTAACTTAAGTCTACCTCCTTTCTTTCACAATAATTTGACCATAATTCCATCTAACCATCTTATAGATGCAGTTTCTTCTTTTATTAAGCATGTTGAAAGCACATAATCTATTATCATTAATCTAATCTATAATAGATACTACTCTAATCATTCCGTTAATATAATCATTATTAGATTCATCCTAATAAATTTAGCCATGCATCCAATTTAATATTCTTATTTCCAACAAGCTCAACTTAGCTCTCAACGCCATATTTTGTTGGGCAAGGCCGGCATCTGTAGATTACAACTAGCATAATTATACTTATATGAAAATAACAGTTAAGCATTCATAATATTCTCTCGTCGCATAAACTCATTTGACACCTCTTAGAGTTTAAAGCAGCTTTCTCAATGCTCTACTTTTCAAATCGACGTCATACCTCAGTTTGGCAAATATTTTCTAGTTAATTTTTTGAAATTTCTATGTTGTTAAGTTGTTTTCTGCAATCAGATGGCTAGTGTGTGGTGCTTGTGAAAAAACTATAGTTTAAAAAAATTACAATACTCAAAACAGCTTTCAAAAATAAAATTTAACATCTCCACAACCGCTTTTATAAAAATTATAACAGTCCCTAATAGATAATAAATTTCATTTAAAACATTTTTTAAATAAATCATAATAATATCACCATGACTCTCGAAATCTCAAAAGAGAAATCCATAACCAAAAGTTTTACCTTCGTGCATATTCTTTAAGGTTGACTCTATTTCACTTTTTTAGATTAAACTAAAGTAAACTTACTATTTTGTCCATTATACTCTTCCAAAATATCGCAATGGAGAAAAAGGATTCATGTGGCCGACCCCACGTAGTGGGATTAAGGCTTTGTTGTTGTTGTTGTTGTATACTCTTCCAAAATATGCTTTTTCTTATAACTCCAATTCAATAAATTTCTCAAATGAGTATTTCCATTTTGACTTGAGTTCATCACTTTAACCAAAATCTTATTAGAACTAGATTGATAAAAATTCTCATGTCTCTATTATTTTGTCTTTGCTATTTTATACACATTTTTACTTGGTAGCAAAACTATTATATATTACAAAACATCAAAAGTTAATAATTTTTACTTGGCCTTCATTACTTTGTTCATCATAATCTTCCAAAATATTTTTTTCTTGAAACTCCCATTGAATATATTTCTCAAACGAGCATCTTTAACTAAAATCTTATTACATTTTACTCTAATAGATCTATCTTGATCAAAATTTCAAATTTTATTATTTTTTGTCTACTACTTTATACATATTTTTCATCAATAGCAAACCTATTATACATAACAAACCATTAAAGTTCATAAATTTTATTTAACTCAACACCCACTTTGCAAAACCTCCTTTTTTGTTTTTTTTTACCACTAATGAACCTCATTGGGCATTTCTTCTCTTTAGAGCTCTGGTATCCATTCAGCCTACCACCAAATCTCTTTACTATTGTTGAATCTATCAAACTGCTAACACTTCTACAACAACCTTCTTCAAAGAAAAATCGTTTTATGCTATATTCATTTTGGCTAAAGAAATACAACTTAACTCCATTATTAATATATTTTGAATGATAAGGAATTTTAAATAATTCTAATTCACCATCTTACTCCAAGGCAATACATCTTTTCATTATTTTCATTATGCTTCTTAGTAACATATCTATATTTACTATTTTAAGATGTGTGATCAAACCTTCTTCTAAAATCATCTCATAATCCTCGCAAAAAATTTTTCCTTCATTCAAAGTAAAAGAAAGTCTATTTGTGATTTGATGACTTCATATTTGAGCATAAATAAACTACACTCTCATTTCTTGAAGTAACTCTTGATAGAAATGTCTTCTTATGCTATATTCATTTTGGCTAAAGAAATACAACTTGCCTCCATTTCAAATATATTTTGAATTATAAGTATTTTTTTATAATTCAAATTCCACCATCTTATTCCAAGGCAATTACTTCTCATTATTTCCTTTATGCTTCTTAGTTATATATATCTATAATTACTATTTTATGATGTGTGGTCAAACCTTCTTCTAAATTACCTTATGATCCTTGCAAAAAAAAAAAAAAATCCTTCATTCAGAGTAAGAGAATTCTATTTATGATTTAATGACTTCATGCTTGAACATAAATAAACTACACTCTCATTTCTTAAAGTAAATCTTGACAAGTCAACATCTTAAGCTGCTTAAAAAATTAAATATAGGCTCTTCCATCTCCTAATCCAAAATCATAATAAATTATCTCATTGCTCATCCTATTAAAACATGTGTCATTTAAATAACCCTGAATGATAATATTTTTTTCTTCCTCATCCATCAACAATTCTAATAGCTTAGATATATTTCTTCTCAAAATTAATTTTTCAAACTATCTTCTAATCCTAGACTTGCCAAAGGGAGAAACCTATCAATTTTGTACTGCCAAGAAACTAAAATAA
The DNA here is from genome assembly GCA_003013225.1 of Phalaenopsis aphrodite. NCBI lineage: Eukaryota > Viridiplantae > Streptophyta > Magnoliopsida > Asparagales > Orchidaceae > Phalaenopsis > Phalaenopsis aphrodite. The sequence goes on from NEWO01000046.1 coordinate 2,236,450, forward strand.
GAGATCTTAAAAGATATGTTTTTTGGTTTTTTATAATCCATTAAAAATATAAAATATCTAGGTTTGTTAGGAACATGGTATGCATGATCTCTAGAAGGACTTTTTTTTTTTGTGGATTGTTGAGTAACTAATCAATGAACCATAACATCAGTAAATATTCAAGATTCATGGAAGTTTAAAAACTAGAAAATTCTATGCTCAAAATCCTAGGGTTCCTATAAATCTTAAACAAAACTTGGTTTGATCAATTGATTGATTGCAAATGGAACAAAACAATGACCGACTAGCACACTGACAAATGATTACACAACAAAATAATGCTTTATTTAGAGAATGAACTCAATAATCAAGAGAACCAATATTAACATTAAATGGATATGGACTTACCCCAATCCGCCATATTTCAATTTCGCCTCGTTTATGATCTCTCACTAGACCAATGAAGTGTTTCTCCTAACAGCTCCAGAGATGAGAGCAGCACAACAGGGCGAGCCTAGAAATATAACAAGGGAAATTGATCACATTTAGCCATGACTGTTTACAATGAAATAAATCTAATTCAACTCGGGAAAATTATTAAGAAAAAAATAGTAAAAAAAGCCGTTAGAAAGATGAAATCCAACTAAAAACCAGGTAAAGGTCTGACCAACGTTCTATGCGCCCAAAAATTTAGATATAAATTTGTATGGTAGGTTTATATGCTTGCTTTAACATTCTCAAGACACAAAAAAGGGCATTGGTGACAACATTCCATTAAATAATTAGGAACAAATATTATGATGCCAAGAAAAATAAGTAGAAATATCAACATGATATAAGAGTGCAACTAGAATGCATATACAACCATGAATTGTAATTGGTGTGCACAATAAAATAAAATTTGAATTAGATATACAGTTACATTAGAAGTTTCAGCATAAATTGCATAAAAAAACACTTCGCACAAGCCATATGCCAAAGGCTGATATCTAAGCAGGTTACAACTGGCATTAATTATAACAGAGTAATTCAGAGATGCAATAACACTTTTAAATCATAATTGAATTGTTTGTCTACAGATGCATCTACAATTATTCAACAATTCAAAATATAGTGGGCAAAATCCTTCAAACATTCACACAAAAAACGTGTAAACATTGCTCCAAAACTCGGGGTTTGTTTGGTTCCTTTATTTTTCCTCCTAAGTTCTGCATGTGTTAACAAGAGCAAGCATTGGCCAGTTTAATTACCATTTATTATTACTATGTGTTTGTTAAATGGTTTCGATCATTGTATAAGAGGTTTCAATTAAGTTTAGAAAGCTTGGGTTTAACTCACTTTAGTTTTTCTTTACTAATATTATAGCTAAAATCAATTAATTTGATTAAGCTCCCGTTTGGGGCAGTTTATACGTTGTGTTTTTGTTTTGAAAACACAACTCGCACGTTTGGTTTTCGCGTTTTACCTACGTATCCTAAAACCCTGATCGGGTTTCTTTAATAAACTAGGTAGCGGGATCGACCATGCAACACGTGTCTTCAATCCTGCGTCTGAATTTGTTTCCTTCCGTGCCCTTCTATCAGTCTCCTCCCTCGCTTGACAGTTATTGCCCTCAACCACTTCTCCCTCGCCTCTCCCTTTGTTGCTCCTATCAACAGATCCCGCATTTTCCAACACATAAACCAAACAACCAACCAGTTTCTCCGGATCAGCTAATAATTAGCAGCTTATATGGATCAACTGTCTATCAGCAGCTTATTCAATAAGCTGCAACTGCACCAAACAGACCCTAAATTGAATTTCCTGCATTAAATGTTATTTAATAGTTATGCATGTTGAACCTTTAACAACCTTTGTCAATCAGAAAGGACGAAAATCAGACAGCTAACTTACGGGTTTTCTATAATTAGGAGTTTTCTTATTTAAATTATTTTCACTATCTTTATTTTGTTTTATTTTCCTTTTAGCTGAATATTTATATTAAAACTATGTATTATTAAGTTACCTAAATAGATTATAAAGAATATTTTGTACCTAAAATAGATTGTAAGATTATTATTTAATGGAATGAAAGCAAAGGAAAAAAGACATGACGACTCTTCAGAATTCAGTCTATTTTTCTCAAAACTTTGACATGATATCATATCCAAATTTTTGCCCTAACTACTGATAAGCTTGGAGGACCGTCAAAACACACTTCTCGTCGGCCTTCTTGAGGGACGAGAAGGGAGGAGCTTTCCCTTTAGAAGAAAAAATGATATTTCTTGGTTTATTTTGGCTATCTTCCTTCAAGCGGACGTTCTTTATGCGGAGGTAGTGCTCGTCAAACGACATTTCGCCAAGCATTGCGGATCCGCCGCAACTAGGGCATATAACGTTGTGGATCGCCGCTTGCAGCCGGTAGTTCTCGTTCTTCAGACTATCGGTCTCCGCCCGTGGGATCACGTTGTCCGACCTGTCCTGTTGCGCCTTCATCTGTGTTCGACGATTCTAGAACCAGAACTTCACCTGGCAAGGTTTCAGGCCAAGCTCCTAGCTTAACTTAACCTGTTGTTTATCGTCTGGTGCGAGCATTCCTTAAACAATGCTTCCATCTCCTGGATCTACCGTGAAGTGTGACGGTGGTAACGTTTCTTCTTCGCTGGAGCAAAGATTGAGGGAAACGTTAGAGGCGGAAACGTTCCATCATTGTTCTCATCGTTGCAGCTTAGTCCTTCCAAATGGGCACTCAAGCTTTCAGCACTCCTTTCTAGACCCACTTCTTCAGCATCTCGGCTTCAGCACTTTTGGCTTGAAGATCATAGAAAAATCGTCCTCGTCGTCGCAGGAAGAATCAATAGCATCTGAATCGTGCAACTGGATATCAGGATGCGGATTCTACTTGTAGGCTGTGATCGAAAGCATATGGATTGTGTAATTGGATCCTATTTGTGGGCTGGATCAGGACGCGGATCCTACTTACAGGCTATGAACGATAGAATCTGGATCGTGTAATTGGATCCTATTTGTGAGCTATGATCGGTAGCATTTGGATCAGGACGTGGATCCTATTTGTAGGCTATGATTGATAGCATCTGGATCATGCAACTGGATATTGAGACGTGGATCCTGCTTATATGTTATGATCGATAACATCTAGATCGTGTAACTAAATCCTATTTGTGAGCTATGATCGGTAGCATTTGGATCAGGACGCGGATCATACTTGTAGGCTATGATCGATAGCATCTGGATCGTGTAATCGGATCCTATTTGTGGGTTATGATCGGTAGCATTTGGATCATGTAACTGGAAACAGATCCTTCTTTTGGTTATGATTCAAATTTCTGGACAATAATGATAAATGATTTCTTGTTTTTCTTTGCTCAAATTATGTTACGGTTTAGGAGTTGTCTTTGAGGCTTCAGCATTCTCGGCTTAGGCACTCATGACTTGAGGATTTTTTATCCCGGCAGTGTTATCAGTTTCTTGTTGGCAAATTGATGTTCTCTGATCGGTCAGCATCAATTTGAGGGGAGATGTCAATTAGGAAGAACAGACAAGCGGCTAAATTAGGAGTTTTCTATAATTATGAGCTTCCTTATTTAAATTATTTTTAATATCGTTGTTCTGAGTTATTTCCTTTGAACTGAATATTTAGATTAGGAATATGTATTATTAAGTTACCTAAAATATAGTACACTAAATATTTTCTACCTAAAATAGATTGTAAGATTATTATTTAATATAATGAAAGCAAAGGAAAAAGACATCGAGCCTATTTAGAATTCAACTTATTTTTCTCAAAACTTTGACAACCTTGTGCTTGAATTTTCCAACATTCTTTTCCTAGGATGCTTTTTCTCTCAAATGGTTGAGTTATTAATGAGCTTCATAAAATTATGATTTATGAATTTTTAATAAATGTGTGCTCTGCAATATATTCCTTGCACTATAGCTACAATAGACCTTTTCGCTACTTCTCTAGAACATGCAATTCACCATTAACAAGCATAAACTATAGAACTAGACTCTAGAAGAAGATGAATTCCAATTTATGTTGGATGAGCCCACAAGTGTTGAGGCTTTTTTAATCCAATCAACGAAATGAAGATAAGTGCACAAGAGGGTCTGCACAACCTGAAGTGGTGAACCATGATAAAAGAGTGTCACTGACACCATAATTTGGAGCTTAGAATAGAAGCCAAAATATTGTTAAGTGTGTACTCTCTTGATTTAATGCAACGAGCAAAAAATGAATAAAAATAGAAGAAGAAGGCTTTTATTAGAAACCTGGAATTTTTTCTCTCTAAACTGAGAAATTCTCCCTAAAACTGAGCAAAAGGTGACACAAAAGATATTTGAATTCACAAAATATCAACAATACCTGAACCACCCTTACATCTATGCAATAGAATTTATTCCCACAAATTAGTTAAGTTCTATAGAAACCTGCAATACAACTTGCACCATGCAGTTCCAGAAATTTCTCTATGCTTGAAAATAAAGAAGGAATAATTGCATCCATAGCAACCGAAACATTGCTATTTACAAATCTAGCACCCAAGTGATATTTATGAACTACCTAAATGATGCATTTATCAATGTCATGATCAAATCATTGAAAATTTGATAAAATGAAAAATATGGGTCAGGCTTTTATCATGAATTTTGATATTTTAGTGAGAATTTGAAAAAAGGATGAAAGAGAGTGCTAGATTTTTAAATAGCATTGTTTTGAGTGCTATATATATGTAATTACCCAAAAAAAAAACAAAATTGATCATGTAGGTGATAGCATCTAGAACAGCAAAACATTGGTGTACAAGCGCCTACTATGGAGCATTCATCAAGCTTCGTCTAGCGAGCAAAATGTTTGTTAATTCGATTGAAAAAAAATCCCTTTTTACAGAAATCTCATGTTGAGTCAATCTTATCAAAAATGATGCTAACGAATAAACTCCTGATATAGATTGTGTATAAAATAGAAATTCAACAAGTGTTGATAAAATGAGGAGACGCTGTCTTGATTTTCTGTATTAAATTTGAGTCCTTTTTTAAAATGGACAAATACGGCCAATTCCTTAAAAAGATGACCCACACCATATAGAAAAAATGACTTCTTTCACTCCATCAAAGGATGAAACTTATATACAGAAAATGAATTCCTCCTCAGAAAAGCAAAACTGGTTCCTACCCCCGAGGATAAATCATATTTCACATAAAAAACAGAATTTTACATACATACCACACAATTCCTTTGTATTTATATATCCAAAACCTAAAGTTTGAAATTTACATTTGTAACAATTGGTGTCAGAAAGTAAGTATAAAGATGCATTTCACTTCCAAAAAATTAAAAACAGTACTGTTTTTATGTGATATTAAAAATTTGACTGTTATACATGTAAATATGAAAACTTAGGTTTTAGCTATTTAAATACATAAGAATTGTGTGCTATGTATGTAAATTCCACAAAAAAAAATGGAAATTCACATACAAAAAAGAGAAATTTTTTAGGAATATAGGTGTAAGAGATTCGAGTGGAGCTCGAGTCAGAGGTAAATCGAACTCGACTGGTTTAATATGTACTGGCTCAAACTCGATCTCTAAGATTGTAAGCTCTAGCATAACTCGAGAGACAGAACGCTATTCTCAAACTTCGAAGCTCGAGCTTGGCAATCCTAAACCCTAAAATGAAAATTTTACCTTGAAGCCTGTGGTTGCAGGAGCGAGACCACGGCGGGAGGTGGACGGCTGAGGTTGCGAATGCGGCTGCGGACTAGCAGGGATGCCAAGGATCGAACTAGGTAGCAAGGAGACTCCGAGATGACTGCGGCTGAGGCTAAATCCTGCCAAACAGCAAAACGCATCTCCGTAAATCCTAAAATAAAGCCGATTCACCACAAATCCGGGATTTAGTAAATCCCGTGAATCGGTGGATTTAGTAAATCCGGGACGAGTGAAGAGGAGGAATAGAGCGAACAGGCTTACCTTCCTCAATGCTTTCTGGTAGGAGAGGGAGCGGAAGGATGAGAAATATGGGAGTTTCAGTGGCCTGTGTACGCCACGATCACGTCGTTGCCTTTCCAGGTAGCTCTAATGGCGACTATGGCAGCCGCAGAAGAAAGAAGATTCGTTCACTAAGGCGATGGTTTTGAGCGCGGCCGAGAGGGGGAGGGGGAGGCGAAGGGGGAGGAAGATCAGCGAGGGTTTGGGCGGAGATGGGAAGATTTGGCGAAACCGGCGGAGGGTAGGGTGTTCTAGGGTTTCGGAGTGATGGCTAACTACTTTATTAATTTAAATGATTAATAATTAATAATTAATTTATATACTATTAATTTAATTATAATTAAGTGACGTTAAATGTAATTATTTAATAATTAAATAATTAATACAAATACTTTTAAAATTTTAATTACTTGTAAATTTATTCATTACCTAATAATTAATTGATGTTAAATTATGTCTAACAACTAATTAAAAGTTTATTAATAATTAATTCATATAACTAATTATTAATTAGTATGTGCTTTTTTATGTACTTTGTAATACTCATTTGTATTTATTTATTTATTATTATTTATTTTTATGTTTACTTATTAAATTACTTTAAAATTGTCAAATAATTTCTTGAGATTTTTGGGATTTACTCACTAACATAGTAAACATTTTTCGAGATTTAACCACTTCAATATTTGATAAATACAAATTTATAAGATTTACTAAATTGTATTTAATTTAAATCCTACTTGCAACCAAACAACCTCTTATGGTTTTAACAAGAAAACTTGACTCGTTAATAACTAGCTCGATGGCTTCAATCACATGAGACGCCTCTTACCATTTTATTTTCAGTCGATCGAATGAATTTAAGGATTGTAGTTGAACCAAGTCACATGGTCCTTATTTGGATTCATAAGTTATTCATATTCAATTATGTGTGTGTTGGAAGGCCCGTTGTGGTAAAACAATGAATTATCATCTTAGAGTTGCACTAACGAATAACACACGTTCAAGTAATTAAAGAGAAAGAAATATGATGAGACACTAACTTCTTACGTGGAAAACCTTAGAAAGGAGAAAAACTCATGGGATTTGACCCAATTGAAATAATCTACTATAAATGATGAGTATACGTGTTTGCTCTTCTCTTCAATTAAAAAAGATTTATAAGTCGATCATTGTAAATGTGCAATAGTCGTTCATTAATAATAGTCATAATCCGACTATGATGAATGTATTGTTTTGGTGATAGCAGACTGTAAGGGTCATAGTCGATTGTTATAGAGGTTTTAGGTTGTCGTGAATATTGTAGATGGTGGTTGTAGTTTCACCTTATCGTATAGGTCGTAATTGAAGACATAATAGTATTTTATCGTGTGAGCCACAAATGATTGCCTCCGAAGCTTTGATTGGCTACAGATGTCATAGTAGAAGCTGCAGGAGCTGAGAGCCACGTAGATCGTAGCTAGTCAATAAATTGTAGTGGTGAGTTGTGATAACGTTCGTAAGCCACAGAGGTTGGTCTTAGGAGCAGCACAAGTTGTGGCTACGTAGGTCGTAGTTGGTTATGTAGGTCATAGTAGGGAGTTGTGATGATGTTTGTAAGCTATAAAGACCAGAATCGAGAGTTGCACGAACTGTGGGCAATGTAGGTTATAGTGGTGAACTATGATGACGTTCGTATGTCATGGAGGTCAAAGTCGAGAGCAGCACGAGTTGTGGACCACGTATGCCACAGTGGGTCACAACGGCCATAATGATGGATTGTGATGATGTTTGTAGGGCGCATATGCCATAGTTAGAAGCTGCATAAGTTTTGGACCATGTTGATTGTAATTGATCATGTCAGCCAAGTGGTGAGCGATGATAACATTTGTAGGTTGCAAAGGCTAGAGTTGAGAACTACACAAGCTATGAACCACATAGGTCATAGTTAGTCTCATAGGGTGTAGTGGTATGCTACGATGACATCCATATGCCGCAGAGGCCATAGTTGGAAGTTCCACGATTTGTGGACTAAGCAGGCCCTAATTGGTTATATAGGTTGTAGTGGTGAGCTATGATGACGTCATAAGCCATAAAGTATGGAGTCAAGAGCTGCATGAGTTGTGGACTACATAGGAAGTAGTTAGCCGCGTAGGTTGTAGCAATGAGTTGTGATGACATACATAGGTTGTAGAGATTTTGGTAGAGAGTTGTAGAAGTTGTGGACCATGTAAATCGTGGTTAGTCATCTAGGCAATGATGCTGAGCTATGATGATGTTGGTAAGCTGCATGTGTCTAAGTAAAGAGATGCACGAGTTGTGGACAACATAGGCTGCAATGATTGATTGTATGGAGAGAGCATTAGGAGTTAAGAGAAAGTCACCGTTTTCGAGATTCATCATTGTACCGTACGTGTCAACATTAAAGTGTCATTACACCGTCTTCGGGGTGCATCTTTGCACCGTATCAGAGGTTCATTGTTACAACGTCCTCGATGTTGCACCATATGGGGGGTGCGTTGTCCTGTAAGATGCCTCGTTGTTGTGCAATGCATGTCGGGATTTGCAGTGCATGCCATGATTCACAAGGAGTTTCATTGCAATGGGTTAGGAGCATCGACCATCTTTTGGCATAAGGTCCCAAACTCCCACACCTCCCTCCCCTACCCCTTTATTTGATGATCGGATGAGCCCTACCATACTCCTTTTGGTTAGTTAGTTTTGTGGTTTTGTGATGGGTTTTGGTCGCACACACTTAGCAAGTTGGGCGACCGACTCTAGTCGACCATACACCTATTAATTGAAGAATTTTGTCTTAGAGGAAGTTCTAGGTTAGGAATTTAAATTCATGGCCAAATCCTTAGCAAAGCCAAGAGTGTTTCCTCACAAGCTTTAGACCCAACCTAAGAGGGTCAGAATCCCAATTTCCAACGGTTGTAGTGGTATCTGATCATCTGTGGAGGGACCGAAACATTGTAGTTGCAAAAACGGGAAAAACTTTGTAACTAATCTGTTTTGCAAGAGGCGGAGAATCATTCCGCCGAGCAATCGAGGGGGAAATTTCCCTGCACTTGCTCGCTACATTCGGAGGGGCCATGCCGCATATCTACGTGTGAAAACCCTAGGTACCTATGCGAGGTGGATATAATGATTTTGACGCATCGTTGAATTGTTTTGGGTTACATTGCTTGCATACTCATTTGTGACATTTTGCATATTGTATGCTTGATCGAAATAGCACTTCAGTTTGATTAGTCGCTCTAGCATGATAGACCAATCGCTTTGTGTTTGATTGGTCGTTATGGACCGATTGACATGCTTAAAAATATGTTACTTTTACATGCACATTCAATGTCTATTCTTAGTTATATCGCACTTTAATGAAAATTATTTCTATCTTTTTGTCACATGTACAATAAGTTGAGCAATTGGATCTAAAGAAGCAAAAAGGTAGGAATTTGGAATAAAGAATATGTCATTTTATAAAAGTTGACATGACGCCTAAGTGCCAGTTTACAAAAAAAGTAGCACGTAGGCGCCACAGTTAGACGCCTAAGCGTCAGAAGCAGCTTTCTTTTCAAGTTCATTGAATTTTTACAAAAGTTGAAAGGACATCTGAGGTGGCTATTGAAAATTCGGCCAAATACAATATAAAAAAGATTTTATTAAAGGAGAAACAAGCAAGAGAGGAGGCGAGTAAGTGAAGAAGAGTGAAAGAGAAGATAATCTCTTAGAATTGTAAGAGAAAAGGGGATATGAGAGATTTATTCTTCAATATATTTCTAAGAGAGAATTGAGTGATATTGTAAGGAAATAAAGTGATTCAAAGGAATTTTAAAGGATTTGCTTGGGAAATAGATTGAAATGAGTAGTTTGTACTTTTACTTGTTTTACTTGTTTTTTATATTTAAATCCATTTTGGTTGTATCATTTTCATGATATATAAGTAGTTTACTTTGTCTTTCTCCTCGCAATGAAGAATAATCATGTGAAGAATTGAAATTGTTTAAAAGTGCTTTGATTTCATAACAGTGATGATTCAAACTTCAAACTTCATTTACTTAATCAATCCAGCCAATTATTGTGTTAAAATATGTTATGAAACATAATGATTCGAATGTACTATGCTTTCCTCAACTAAGTAAGAATCACATTTGATCTCATAGATGAGAATGTAGTCCATGAGATGAAGTGCAAATAAATAAAAAAATAAGTTTTGATGAACGTAAATTGATGATTCTAGAGTGACAGACTAGAACCTCTAATTTGATCCAAAAGTTGGGAACCTAAAGCTATATGTTAGCCTCCAAGGGAGAAGCTGAAATTTTCAGACAACTTCTCTCCACTTTGGAGACTTTTTTTGGCTGATGGGTATCAGGGCTGGCGGAAGAAACAACTTGGTCATTTAAATCGGCCATAGTCTCCTTGTGTCCTTTTTTTTTTCTCTCACATAAATAATAAGAGGCTAGGGGGGAGCTGAAACTCTTCAAGGGCCATCCAGAGAACATCATCGTCAAAAGCGATCTCAAGCTCTCGCATCGGTCACAACTTTTGATATTCCTCCACAAACTCTTATCTATAGAATTTTTTTTGGCACTAAAATTTCGGAAGTAGTCATTGCCTTTTAATGAAATTTATTGTTTTAATTGTTTTCTTGTGCTTATTGTAACTATGACTATAAAGAAGCAAAATAATCATAGAACTAATATATATATATATATATATATATATATATATATATATATATATATATATATATATATATATATATATATATATATATATGAAAACAATCAGCATAACTCTTAAAGGGATCAAATGGCTGGATCATCGATTAGAACTATACAAAGTGATTGACAAACTCGATGCATCCGCTCATCCGATCGGATTTATTAAAAAAAAAAAAAATAAAATAAAACCAACCATATAAATTTGAATTGATTCGATCGTCGCGGTGATCTGTCCTTGGAATGTTAGCATGGCGATTGCCACAGAAGATATCAGCCCTTTTTTTTTATCTCCCTCGCTCTTCCCACTCCTTCCCCGCTCCCTGTCCCCAATTCTCGAAACGGCAAAAGGATATTTCATTTATTTCACTTGCGAAGAGTTTACGCAAGAACAACGGCAGCAGAAGGAAGTTAGGAACCTCCTAAAACTAGAGGCCGTAATCGGATTGATCCACATCTCTTCACTTCTCAGCTTTCTCTGTTTCTTCTTGATTCCTATTCTAATTTTCTGAGCCATGATTTGGATTGCTGGAGATGAGATTTTATTCTGAGACCTTAGGTTTCCTCGAGGTTAACCATGAAGCGGCCTAGCCAGCCGCCCCACGGTGCATGGCTTGGATATAGTACACCTTCGTCGCATCCACCGAACCCTAAACCGTCGGCTATCGAGGCCAGTATTTGGCATGAGGCAGAGCAGGCTACAGGGGAGATTATACAGCGAATACGGCCTACTGTGGTATCGGAGACGAGGAAGATGGTTATTATGGAGTACGTGCAGAATTTGATCAGAGGTGCTATTGGTATTGAGGTGGCCTGCACTTCTTATCTTGTCTTGCTCTGTGGTATCGTTTCCGTATCTGATAATTTCCTTCATGTTTTATTAAAAAAATTGGCTTGCATTGTTTGTTCAGACATTTGTCGCTTTATGTTCTGATTTTAAGATTGGCACAATTCTGCTGGCTATATGCATTATTGGGTTGCACTATTTTTTCATTAATTTTAACTTTTTAGAATTTAGATATTGCCAGCAAAACCAAAACTTTTTTTAAAAAAAATTGGCATAATTACATACAGCCCATCCAAAACATTGATATTTACAAATCAACCACCAATTTTTTTTTAACTATCGAATCGATGTATTTACGCCTGACACGATCGAACTATTGATCATTTGATAAAAATGAAAAAAAAAATATGGGTTGTGGTTTTATCAAGAATTTTGATTTTTAGTGAGAATTTGAAAAATGGATGAAAGAGGGTGGCTCATTTGTAAATAGCAAGTTTTGGGTGGTGTGTATGTAATTGCCTGGTATTTAAATTTAGTACTTTTCTCATATTGAATTTTCAAAATATTATAAATATGCTTATTAAGTTAAAAATATAATTCATATTAAATAATTATTAAGTCTTTAAAGTTAAATGGGCAAACTTTATAGTATATTATATGATATTAAATAATTTAGTAAAAATTAAAAATTTGAAGAGTGCCCCTCTAAAAATTAAAAATTTGAAGAGTTCTCCTCTACTACCTTCAGGTTCCACTATTGATTGTAATCTTCAGCAGAGTCGACATTACTTGCTTAGGTGCTTTGAATTACTTGTGGCTATACCTCGATGTGGTTTCAAGTAATATGGTTATTGGCGTTGCGCAAATTAAAATTTGTTAGCTGTAGATGTAAGATGGATAACTGCTGCAAATATCAGAGGGACAAGATGTGCCAAAAAAGACCATAATGTATTTCAATAATTTTGTGTTTATAAGTAATAATTAGCCGGAGTATCACCATTTCATCTGTAGTCTGTATTCTTCTCAGTACTATTACAGTTCATTTCTTTTGGAGTATCACCAATTTCATCTGTAGTCTGCATAATTGAAATCTATGATTGCTGCCTTCTCAAAGAGATTCAACTCTTTCTATTCTTTATAGTTATTTTACCTTATTCACCATTCATTATTTCTGGCATTGGAAGGCATTTATAATATAATTTGAAGTATCTCCTGGTGATAGGGCGGCAAATGTATGGAATGTAGCTGTGCATTATTTCTATTTTGTGAGTTAAGGTTGGAAAAATTTTTTTTTCTGGGATTTCACGTTCTGTAGTGTAACTTCTATCTAGGCTTAGGGGCTGTCTGGTAACGGATTTTAGTAGGATTTAACTTAAACTGGCGAGACAAAATAGTGGGCAAATTTTAAATCCTGGAAATCCAACTTCTTCTCAATTCCTCTCAGTTTTGTCTTAAATCCCATATTTACTAGATTAACTAAAGTTGTTACCAGATAGCCCCTTAGATGACTATATGATATTGCTTATTTTATTTTGTGTAAGAAATGCTGTGTTATATATCTGTCTGTGGTCTTCATTTCCCAATTCTCATCTGATTTTGATCATTATAGCTAATTTTGATCATTCATGCATGCTATTTTCTACTTTCTTTGTTTTTTTTTTTCTGTGGACTGATTTTGTTTCTAATATGATTATCTTGGAATTGCCTTAGCATTATTTCTTTATATCTTGTAATGACACAGACTCTTCCATTTGGGTCATTTCCCTTGAAAACATATCTTCCTGATGGAGATATTGATCTGACTGTTATTTGTTCCCCAAATACCAAGGATTCCATTATTTCTAATGTGCACGCTATCCTTGAAAAGGAAGAACTCAATGCGGATTCTGAATTTGTGATGAAGGATGTCCAGCACATAAATGCTGAGGTTCGCCATTCTGCTTCCATCTTTCATTTAATCATGTGAACACAACTGAGTAAGCATTTTTATTTGAAATATTGATTAAACTGAAGTTCTGGAGTTTATAAGTTGCCATTGCGGTTCTTTTCTTTTTCTTTAAGAAGCTTTATTTCTCCCATGTTCTTATAGAGTTTGGTGTTTACTAGCTAAGGAGTTATCTTTTCCTGAATATTAATTTTTTTTTTTCAAACTAAAGAGCTTTTTATCAATTTGTGGCGCCTGAATTTATTTGACTTTTTTTGTGGAATCTATTTTGGCTATGCGCTGCAACTAACATAACATGGAAAACCAATGAAATCAATTGCTGCATTTTAAGTACAATATTGATTCACTCATGAAATAATGAGCTTTTCTTTTTAATTTTAATAAAACTTCACTTCTTTCTCCGTTTGGTAATTGTTTGAAATTTTTGGCAATGTCGGTCCTTGATGATTTACTTAACCTTTGTGAGCAAACATGACTAAGCATATTTTGCTTGTTATATTGAATGGCATTCGGTGAAATGCTTAGAGTGTAAGTATGGTACATGTGAAGACATACTCAGATGAACTTGGTTTTGACTATCCTTTTATGCAAGTCTTCAAAAATATCCTATTTCTTGATGAGTCTCTTTTGTTATTGATTTGTGATTTGAACGTTTATTTTTGTGCTATTTATAGTGGTGTTTAAAAATGCAAAATTAGAGAAAATGATTTATCTTATAGAGGTGAGGCATAGCAACTTGGTCATTCAACGTGCAAGCCTAAAAAAAAAGTTGAAATTTATAAAATTAATCACATTCATAAATATGCATAAATTTTCAATAAATTAACCTAGTTCATCATCTTAAACTGCAAAAAGATCATCTTAAACTGCAAAAAGATCATCTTAAACTGCAAAAATAATACACAATTAGAAAAACAAAGCAAATATGTGCTTGTCAAATTGAAAAGTTAAAAAAATTTCCCAATATATATTTCAACAAATCCTTACGTGGGGTCGAGTTGAACCATCCCATGGTTGACAAGTCTCCTCTCACTCTTGTCTCGACCAAGAGATGGGTCGAGCCTCTCAATTTCACATAGTTATTTCCTATGCTCCTTTACACCGGGTGCTATAGATGTCTGTGGCCTTGTGTCAGCTGGTGAAATGGTCCATAGAATTGAGCTGAAATATAATTCATACCTTAGATTGTGATAAAGACTGAAGCCTTGTTCGACTTATTTGTCAAAGCCACTATTCATGAGGATGATTCCCACAAAATTGAAAAAGACTAGGACGTGTGGGACATATTCATTGATGGAGCCTATGGAACATATGCTAATGATGTTTGAATTGTCCTCCGAGGACTTCCAAGGAGGAGGCCTGAAGTCATCTCTTAATTTGAATTTTAAGTAGAGTAAAATCAATACGAAGCGCTATTTGCTAGCTTATGCCTTGCTCTATCAGTTTGCTCTCACTGAATATGGGTTTATGAGATATTTTTATTGGTGGCAAGCTAGATGAACATAAGTTACAAGGCACGAGATTTAATATTGGTATACTTAGTTAGCTAACTAAATTTGAGATTTCACACATTCCAAGAGAAGATAGTCAAGCCACATGCTCGCTCCAAGTTTGGCAACCCTCATGCAATCTTCTGTCCCGGAAATTTGCAAACCCTTACCTACGAAGAAGTCAAAACTATTGTTCATACACTTTGTTAGTATGCTCCCATAATAGATCTCTCTTAGATTCAACACAACTATAATCAAAAGAAGAGGTTAAATTCATCAGGTACTAGTCAACACGGTCAATACCATACTTTCTCACTGAAAAAGCTCACCATTAAAATTTCTCTTGGGAATCAGCCAAAGTTTTCTCAATACTCGAAAAACCTAAGAAGTCAGGAAATGGAACACTCGAGGGAATGCATAGTCACTTGACCATTGAGAAGATTACCAGATAGATAATTAGGCAAGGCTTTTACTAGTCAACCATCTAAAGTGGCGCATAAGTATTCATGGGGAGATGCAAAAGCTTCTTGTTCCTTGAAAAAATCCTTTGACATCCTAGTATGTCATTGTAGTCCATCACTTCATCACAACCATTTGCCTTATGGAGAATGAATTTCTTTGTTCCCTTTCTCATCTCATCACAATAATGTTGGTTCGTCTTAGCGGTGATAGACTACTTCAAAAATGTGATGAAGCCAAAAACCGAAGTTCTAGTGCAACCAATAGCTAGGGCCATCATCGATTTTCCTTTGTTAGAGATTTTCACCCAATTTTAGTTACCATTGGTCATTAAAATTGGGTGAAAATCTCTAACAAAGGAAAATTGATGATGGCTCTAGCTAATGGTAACTTACGATTAGCCATCATCACCGACAATGAGTCACAATTGGTATCAAATAACTTGCCAACATTTGCGTCAACTATGAAGTAAGCTTAAAGTTTATCCAGCCCACCATCCACATAGACATAGGCCACAAATTAACTCATCAAATTACTCAAAAGTAGAGTGAGTGAAATTATGACTATTTGACATATAAATAATCATCAATCCTTTAGGTCAATAGGACAACATCGACCACAATTACGACCACTAAGGAATCATCGTTATTTTTGGCTTTTGGCTATAAGGTGGCAGTCCTCGCCAAATTCACAACTTCATATTGAGAATGCAAGATACTTTATCTCTTTCTCTGGAATGATTAACTGACTCGATCCAAATGAATGAGAATAGTAGGCCTTCAAACTGAACATCCTTGAAGGAAGGAATGCCACACACTGCTGCCATTCATGAAGCCTTAGTGACCGGTTGAAACATTGTGTACGCATGTGCACATGTCGATTAAATAATAAAGTGATAAGTATAAAATCGTTTTCATGAAGAATGAGATCAAAATTTAGATTACATACTAGTTTTACTTAAAATAAAATTTTAATCTCTAATTAAAAAATCAATATTTTTGGAATTTTTCTAAAAAAAGCAAAAGTTAGTTTTTTAATGGTTTTTAAATGACAAAAGTTCACTGAACTCATAAGTATCTAAAGTGTATGCAAATATGTGTTAGGTTTTCCTACAAATTGTTGTCAATGAAGGATAACTCTATTCCTTAATCTCTATTGAAACTTAAGGAGTATGGAGGTTTTATATTATGGTTTAGTTGTCTAACCCTTGTAGAAATCTCTAGGATCTCTTTTCTCCAAGAGATTGCAAGCTCTTAATAACTACATGTCTATGCTATCAGAGATTTGAGTGTCAATCTTACTATTTTTCTACTTTTCAGTTGAAATTGCTATATTACAGTAAATATTAACAAACGCATGGCCATAATGTAAGTAAATGAAGCACATGGGACACAAAAATTATAAAACAATTTCATTCAAATCATTGCACAAAATACATTTAACTTCACGATAAACACTTGTTTAGAGAGAATTGACTTGATTTCTACGTATGATAAAAGAAAGAAAACACAAAAACATGAAAATACATAATAAACAATGATAGGTTAAAAGAAATTGAAGCCTATTTAAGTCTGGAAGACTAAATATGATCTTGATCTCTTCTAGTTGCATAGCCACAACTCACTCACAAATGACACAATACAATCACTAAGTTCACTCACACAAATGTCACACTCCAAGAATTCTTCCCTAATACTATAAACAAACTCCCAACTCTTATAGTGTCAAAACAATCCAAAACCGTTCAAATTTGCTCCATAAGAACGCCTTCGGTCCCACTCCAAAATGGAGCAAACACTATTTTGTCGAGTGATTGCAGCGTTCCAATGTAGCACCGTGGCACCGAGCTCTTGGTTTCAAGCAAATTTTTCATTTGGGATAAGCGCTGTGGCGTTGCTATAGTTATTTACTTCAATATTTTTGCATTATCTTCTCCAATACGTTGTAAGGTTTATAATCATGATTACAATATTCTTTTTATGGCTAATGTAGTCAAGATCTACATTAGGTTTTGAATAGAGGCTTGTTGCAGTTAAGCCATTGCTTTGATTCGCTTGAGCCACTTTTGGTCGTCGCTGACCCATCTCTTGCTTGAATGTCCTCAGTCATTGTTGGTTGTCAAAGGAGTCCATCTTTGTTGCTACATAATGTGGAAATTTGCTGGGAAGGGAATAATAAGAGAAAACAAAATGTAATTCTAACATGATTTTCTGGTGCCATTTTGGCTTCAGCCTTAGGCCTTTAGGCCTAATTTATAAGTTTACCAACAAATAGAAGAAATAATAAGAATAAAAAATAATAAAATAAAAAGAATAAAACAACAAAAGTGAAGACGGACCAAAATATAAACTATGTGAATTTGTAGATGAAGATTCGTTACTTCTTTGAATATCTTTGTACTTCACACTAAGGTTGTTCTTGCAGCTATTATTGGGGATAAAATTTTGTTATTTCTAATAGTGGATATCAATGATGTGTTATAATATGGAGAGGAACTCGTGATGATTCATAAATATTTGAAATATAAGTTGATTTGTTCTTCAGCAGAACAATTTTATTCATGGGACCTTCTAGAAATAGTGAACTAATGACTATTTTATTATTATTTTATTATTTTCCCCTTCTATTAATGACTTTAAACAACCTTTCTATGAAGTTTTGGATTTAAATATAATTTGTTCTTATTTATTGAGTCTTCTCCGATTTTCTATTCAATTACCTCTTGCAATTTTGTGTTTTTTGACTCCTTCGAGGCACCTTTTATGGCTTTTGTTAGTGTCACCTCTTGTGACTTCTTAATGTTCTGGCTTCGACAATTCAAGCAATCGAGTTTTCATTGATTTTTTTTCCTTATCTATTTCTCAGGTTCCAAGGGATGTCCTTTGGAGAGTCTTGAGAAGAAAGTTGTTGATATGACTTATATTCAAGTCATTAAAGATATGTATACAAGAACTGTTACTTTTGTTCGAACAGAAGGAGGATTGACCAAACATTTTCCTATTTATGTTGGTTTACATCAGGGATTTTCTTTAAGCCCATATCTTTTTGCTTTAGTTATGGATGGTCGTACTGGACACTTATAGGATGATGTACCTTGGTGTGTGCTTTTTTACGATGATATCCTTCTCTTGGATAAGAAGAGAGAAAAACTCATGAAAAACTTGAAGTATGGATGTCTACCTTGGAGTCTAAAGGCCTTTGTTTGAGTAGAACTAAAATTGAATACATGGAATGTAATTTTAGCAATAGTAGCTCCAGTGACAGAAATGTAACTATGAGAAATCAAATTATTAAAAGGTGTGAATGCTTTAGTTATCTCAGGTATATTTTTCTAAGTGATGATATTGATGGGGATGTTGTTAGTAGAATTCAAGTTGGTTGAAGTGGAGGAATGCTTTGGGCCTATTGTGTGATAGAAAAGTACCACTTAGACTGAAAAGAAAATTTTATAAGATGGTGGTGAAACCTGTAATGCTATATGGCGTTGAATGTTGGCCTTTAAAAGAGAAGCATAAAACTAAGTTAAGTGTTGCCGAGATGAGAATGATTAGGTGGATGAGTGGCTTTAGGCTTAAAGACAATGCAAAATGAATATATTCATGATAGGGTTGGTGTAGCTTTAGTGACGAACAATATTAGAGAGAGTTATCTTAGATGGTTTGGTCACATTAAATGTCGACCATCTGGTGATCCGATTAAAAGAGTAGATGTTTTAGGTTCGACTTATGTTAACAAATGTAGTGGTAGACCTAGGCTGACTTGGGCATATTGTATAAAAATGATCTTAATTTATTAGATTTAAATGAAAATATGACACTAAATAGGACGCAATGGAGAAAAAGGATTCATGTAGCCGACCTCACTTAGTGGGATAAAAGTTTTGTTGTTGTTGTTGTATCTATTTCTTAGATATCTTTTTAAGTTTGACTAAGGGGATTTTTCTATCTATTATGATCATGAATGTATTTACAATGCATGCTAAAAAAATGAAGCAAAATTTTTTATTGACTTGCTATTCCTTCTACTTAAAGAGTTCCTTTAGCATGTGAGAGTTTTGAAGAGTTATTGGAGAGGTTATCTACTTGTTACAATATGTTTACTTTTTTGTGAATTTTTTCTCATTTCTATTTGTTTATATATTTTGTCATCTGTTTGAGAGTTATTTATTTTAATAAATTTGATATAATCTCATTTCTTTAAGTGGCTTTCTGTTCCTCATATTCTAATAATTATTTATAGTAGAAAGCCATCATATTTCCATGTTATTTGATTGCTATTATGTTTTGATTATCAAACAAGACAATGAATAATTGTAAAAATTAGTTGTTTGTTCTCAGCGAATTTTTATAGGCTAATCTTTTGACTGTCATATTAGATTTATATAAGAAACTTTAGACCTTATTGTGAGCCCCAAATGTTGAGAACATATATGTTAAATTGTGAGTCAAATTTTCAAAAGTCAGATGAGATAATAGATAAGACACTATGATGAGATTTCACCTCATTTTGCAAGAATATTAAGATCTGGGTTTTAGATTTCCCATAGGAGCAAACCCTTATGGTTAATTTCCTCTCATAATAACAAGAGAGCACTTTTTGATCGAGACTAGTCATTAGGCCCAAATTATGTAAACATAACATATAATATCAGAGAATTTAATTTGAAAATTACAAATTATCATTGTTAGCTTAAAAGAGGATGATGGGGGAAATGATGAATAACTCAGTCAAGATCCTATGGTTTCTTCATCTCGAGTTATCATGATCTTTGTCAAGCGAATGTAGTCTACTTAGCTTGACAGATGTATCATTGTCAGCAACCATGAGTTTGCTCCGTCCAAGGGGACCTTATAGATTTGGGGTGATTGTTTGTCTATGGAAACAAATTTAAGTCGACTTCAACTTACAAATAGCTTTCTGTATTATCAAATATACCTTATACGTCAATGCTCAAAATGACATACTGCTATTGGGGAATATACATGCTACAACCATGACTGTAATATAATAGTGCAATTTGGGGGTAAATCACTCGATCAAAAGACTCTGGTTGTAATCGCTTCTTGTGGTGTCATTTGGTGGCAATGCCACATAAACAGAGGACTCAAATCACATTTTTACTGACATATAATTGTTTTGAGTTTGAATTTAGTAGTAAATTTAATATAATTTTGACTCTTAATGAGCTCAAGTCAACATTAGATTTATCCATCCCAATAAATGATTGTTGAAAATAAATGTGTTTTATTTTTAACTTTTGAGTGATTAATTTTCGTTTAAACATTTTTAATTTTATAATTTAAAATCTTACTTTTATAAATGAATCCCAACAATTGAAATTCATGATCAACATAGACATAATCGAGGAAAATTATTACTTAACATTATTTGAAATACCTAGTCCCGTCGACTCCAACTGTTATGAGGAGGAGGTTCAGACTGGGGGCTCAGCCTTGTCAACTTCAGTCCTCGTAGAGAGGAGGATTGAACTGGCCAAATTTTGGGACTTTTGACATTGTACTATAAGCAAGACAATATATTCGAGAGCTTGTGTAATTATATAGATTTGAAATTGGCATGTTAAAATTAGGGTTTACAAAGCTTTAATACACGCACACGCTTCTCAGGATGGATTTGATTTTAGCTTAAGGCAATTAACCCATACAATATTCTCGCTTAAGCTTAGGGAACTCAGGGTTATCATTGAGTACATGCGGGCAATTTAGAATTGTTAAATTGAATTGATTTTGAGGTGATTTCATTATTATTTGCAAGGGTGTGTTATTACTAAAATTTGTGCAAATATTTTTATTTTAAACATACAATTTTGCCTTCTGTCCGTTTGTATAATTGAGGTTGTGGATCCGTTGACAAGAATGGTGAATCAAAATATTCATTGCGCATTTTAAATAATATATTTTACTCACACTTAAGTCTCATTTAAGTATTCAAATAAACCCCACCAAATAATTCTAATGCATGATTTCAATAATTTTGATTAGTTAATAGAAAATTTCACTTGTATTATAGGTGAGCTAGCTTCTTCACTACATGTTTCATTCGAGCTTATTGACTAGTCATCAAATCCCCTATGTCTTATGCATGTTTAATTTGCATTTGACTTTATTATTTGATATGATTTATAAATTATAATTCTTGATTTTATTTAAGAACTTTATTTTGATTGCATTTTAATCCAGATTAATTCAATTTAATTGCTCTTTTATGTCCGACATTCAAACAAAAATTTGACAATATTTTTACAGCCTCCCAACATCATCATCACTTGGGGGGCTCAATTGAAATACTGAGATCTTTCTATTATGCTTAAAAAAGTGTGCATATTCAGAGTCTTTTAACACTTAGACCTCAGAGTCAAAAACCATCATCCTTAAAAAGTGTGCATGGGTCTTCGTGTACCTGCATAAAGACAATAATATGAAAAATAGTCATTCCTGTCGTGTCGACACAAAATAGACAGCTCTTTAACCCATCAGGCTTGAGAAAACATGCATGAGGCTTGAGATACATGGAAATAAAAACAAATAACATGTAAATTTACTCATATTATACACTGTTCAAATATGTTCTTGATTTCCACCATTATCGTGATGTCTCACATCCTTAAATTTTTTACATTCTTTGTTTCTTTAATCGTCTTCTTGATCTCCTCCTTGCTCAAATGGCCATTTTATTCTTCTAGCTACTTGATCCATCCTCAGCCGAAACATAAGGACATCATTGCCATCATGTCGAAGCAAACAAGAACCTTGGGAACACACTTGGGAACATGTGGGATGCATAAGAGCTCGAATTTACCAATTAGTAGTTGTCCTTAGTCCTCCTCTCACCTTCATTGACCTTGATCAAGCCATTAGGCTAACTTTCTTAATAGGTTGAGAAGACCCGCTCCTTCTCGGTAGGTATGGTGGTGTTTCTTGGAATCAAAACTGTCATAGCACGACAAGCAGTCTCAAGGTAGAAACGAGCAACGTCAAGAAAGAAAAGGTTTTGAACCCTTCCCATTGCCCTTGCCGCTCAAGGTGGCTGTTTGCGCAGCAGTTTCATAAGCAACAGCCGTGCCAGATTTGATGTTCTTGCAGAGTTCCTTCCCAGTGGAAGAATTCATCAAGATGAATATCAGAATTGCTCGTGTGTAGCTCCTGGGGAAAACAAAGGCAAACACTGAAGATTGGTGTGAGTTTGCAATTTGGTTCGTAGGGAAGGCATTGGGTTCTGGCCTGGACAATTGGCTGAGAAGCAGGGAAAGCTGAGTGGGTGGGCAGCAACACTGTAGAGTGGGATATGAGGTTTGCTGGATGCAAGCTGGAGAACGTTGAGGCTCACGGGAGGAGTTGCTGGGGAGTTGTTTGAGGCCTACCTGAGCGAAGAACGAGAATGTGGTAGAACGAGGAGGCTGCTTGGTTGTTGGAGTCTCGCTAGAGCTTCACGCTTAGAGATCAGGGAGAAGCGAGGAAGCTGGAGATGGGGAGGGGATCCTGGGCTTCGGTTTGCATGAGCCCGATGGATTAAGGAAGTAGGGAGGAGCGAAGTGCGGGATCGGCAGCGCTCCTCTGTGTTGGGATTGCTCCTCAGTGGAAGAGCGGGGGGACAGGTTGTACCGTGAGGATGAGCCGGAGGATGTGGTCTCAGAGGAGCTATTTGTGCCCTGTAGTATGAGGGAATGCGATATGGGTTTTGTTGCTACAACAGAGTTGCGGGTGGAGGCAGAAAATCATCTGGCGGCAAGAAGCAACTTGTGTGTGTGAAGACGGGGATGAGAGTAGGAGGTAGGTTTTCGTGATTTCCGGCAGGAACCGATGAAGTGGGAGAGCTGGCCATAGTATTAAGTTTTAATTCAGACATAAGATCTTAATATTATCATTTATATATTGCAAAATTATAATTGGTAAGGTGGGCGGCAGAGCATGGGTGATTTAGTTGAGCGGTGGCTTGGAGAAGACCAGGGCTGTCAAAAGAACAAATTGTTTGTGAGCAACCCGTGTTCTGCTCGTTAAGTAGCCCATATTTGAACTGTTGGTTTAGCCCATATTTGAACTGTTGGTTGTTAAGCAAATGAGACGTGTTAACATTATCATTTATGCATTGCAAAATTATAATTGGTAAGGTGGGTGGCAGAGCATGGGTAATTTAGAGTTGAGCGGTGGCTTGGAGAAGACTAGGGCTGTCAAAAGAACAAGTTGTTTGTGAGCAACCAATCATAAATTAGCCCAAGTTTGAATCATTCATTGTTAAATAAACGAGCCGAACATGACCAAATTTTATTTTAAACGAGCCGACACGAACAATATTTTGTTCGATTGTGTTTGACTGGTTAGCTTGAAATAAAGAAATTATATATATTATTGTTTATAATAATATATTATATATATTTATATCTAATTTTCAATCATACCAGCTCATGTGGTGATGTGGATCCTGATTCGAATCCAACACCCCACATCAATTTTTTAATTAATTTAAATCAGCCTATTTTGAGCCAAATAAGAGTCAAACACGAACAAAGATATTTAAATCGAGTCGAGCACAAACACAATGTTTATGAGAAACGCGTGTGCCGTCAATTTGAGTACAAAAGTTTAGCAATATGGGTGTTGCCCTAAAGATAATTTGACAATTTGGATGTGTTTGCGTAGTCTGTTTTGCGATCAGATGTCATTTGAGCAGCTCCGATGTCGTTCAAGGTGATTCAAGCTCAAATGCGCTCGAGCTGACAATCTGTCTTTTTCTTCATGTTTGCTCCTTTTGATCACAGATGACTCTTTAGGTCATTTTGATGCTCCAGATGCATTCAGGCAATCCATTATAGAAATGACAGTCCTAGATAAATTGGATGGTATTTGAAGTGAAATAGATTTTATTTGTGAAGTGTTTTATTCGTTGTTTACCATTCAACTAGTCTTTGGAATATATGTGAGGGTCAAAACTTAGGACGTTTTACATGACTATCAAGGCTGGTTTAGGCGAGGGATGCGAGAAATGGTATTTTATGTTGCCATGTAGTGACATTGAATCATTTTAGTCTTTTATGTCAAATGCAACCCTTTGGTCAGTCTGACATATTCTCATATGACATAATTTATTTTGGGGCTTGATTTGGCTGGTCCGATACCATTTTAAAACCTTGCTTATTTCCATCTACTGAATCATATTTGAACCTTTTCTTATCATCACAAATTTGTTACAAAATGCCTTGTGAGAATCTTATACTTAGTTAACATTAAATTTCTCATTGCAGATTCAGATTATCAAATGCTTAGCTCAGAACGTTATGGTAGATATCTTCTTCAATCAGATTGGTGGGCTGTGTTCACTTTGTTTTCTTGAAGTGGTAAATGTTTGACTTATCCTTCATCCCTTATATGCTAAACTAAGACTTTTAAGTTTATTTCTGCCTTATAATTGAAACTTAATTGTTTCTTTAGATTGATCGTCGTATTGGAAAGGATCATCTGTTTAAGCGCAGTATTATGTTAGTTAAAGCTTGGTGCTATTACGAGGGTCGCATTCTTGGTTCTCACCGAAGCCTGATTTCAACTTACTCTATCGCAATATTGGTCCTGTACATTTTCAATTTCTTCCATTCATCCTTGGATGGCCCGTTAACAGTGAGTTCTCATTCTCTCTTGGATTTTCAAAAAATTCCTTGAGATATTCAAATTTGCTTATTAATTCTCTCCAGTTAACCGTCATTATTTCTCAGGTGTTGTATAGATTTTTGGACTATTACAGCAAATTTGACTGGGTCAGGTATTGCATCACTCTACGAGGTCCTGTTTCTATATCATATCTTCCAGAACTATTAGGTGAGTATTTTGACTTATGATCCCTTCTCATTTATATTTTCTTGGCATTGCTATTCTCTTTTAGTTTTTTATCCCCTTCTCACAGTGGAAACATTTGATAATGATGGTGGTGACCTATTACTGACTGAGGATTTTCTCAGAAGTTATTTAGATTTCTTTTCTATCACAATCAGCTATTCGGAAGGCGTTCTCGAGTTTTTACTAAGAAATACATGAACATTGTAGATCCTGAACATTGTAGATCCCATGAGAAAAAAAACAATAATCTTGGGCGCAGTGTTAGTCAAGGTTTGGGTTTCTTCCTTTCCCTTTGGAATTATGATGATCACTTTCTGCCTTCATAATATATTCTTCTTTATTCTAGGAATCAGAGTTATTCATTATAGTTCGTTTCACCACACATAGGTAGCTTTTACCAAACGTTTTAGCATTTGGTGCTTGGAAGCTTGGACAACTACTATTGCTGCCTGCTGCGAGACTTAGAGATGAACTCAACATATCCTTTTTTATCACACTGGCTCGACATGGAGGTGCAGAAAGCCCTGATGTGCAGGATTTGGTTCCTAATGAGTCAAGTGGGGCGGAACTCATGCAGCCTGTATTAAAGCTTGAAAAGGAGAAAGCAGATGGGTTGCGTTCAGAATCTCTAACTTCTAGGGCTCAGAGAGACTTAAACGCGGAAATGAAGAAGATCACAATTTCAGGCTTGGATGAGCGTGAAGTCATGGTCGCTGAACCTCTAACTGGCGATGCCAAATATCTCACCACTTCAAAAACCTCAGTTCCGAAAAGCGTGACGGAAGGCTCCAAGACATTGTCAACAACTAACGAAGACGATATTTTGGATTTTAGAAATCCTGATGACGCACCCCACCTGTTTTTCAATCCAGAAAGTCAAACTAGGGAGGAGTTAAAGCTTGATCAAAGGAATTCAACAAGCTTTGGCCCATCTGATAAGGAAATTGTTATTTCAGTGCAACTTGATTCTCATGATGGTCTGGAAGGAAACGAAGGAAACCCTATCAAAAAACTTTTTTTTACCTGATGAATGTTCAGATCTATCTGGGGATTATGAATGGCAGTTAAACAATCTTAATTATGCTGTGTATTGTCATGAGCTGACATCGAACCCTCATTTCATTCCGATGGGTCATGCAATCTCATACTCTGACTTCATCCGTGGCCAAAATGCTTGGACTTATGCCAGTGGTTATAAAATTGACGGGGCACGTAAATCCAGGGGAACTGGCGTATTTTTTCCTAACGTGGTATATTTCACCCCTTGGGCTTGTTTGAGTAATGGTCTTCCTATTTACATATCTCACACTTACACTCATAGCACTCAAATTTTTAATATCACATTAGAAAAAGAACTATTATCACTTTTTAAAAGTGAAATGCATCTTTTAATGCATAGGTTTAAAACTGCAATGTATGCGAATATAAAAATTTAGGTGTGAGATATGTAAATACATAGGAATTTTGAGCTACGTATATAAATTTTACTTTTTTTTTTCATTCTCAATATGTTATCCTATTTGTTTTCTACAAATTTATTTTAGTAGAACGTAGATGCCTTTGAATGAGCTGCTCCACGCCAAGTAGCATTCATTTAACATAACTAAATAGGGAAATTTACCTACATTGCACATAAATCTTATGAATTTGCATATCTCACATCTAAAATTTCATATTTAAATACATAGCACTTTGATGTTTTAATCTTATGCATGGAAAAGGTAAATTTAACTTATTAAAAGTGGTAATAGTGCTATTTTTAATCTGATATTAAAGATTTGAGCGATATGTATGTAAATAAAAAAGTTTATGGTGAAATATGTAAATGCATAAAAATTGTGTTCTTTCTATGTAACTGCCCCCAACTAAATAATACTGTTTCCCCCCTGCTAATTTCAGTAATCTTGTATCTCTTTCACATTCCCTGTAGAATTATGATGCGTTCGAATGGTGGCATTCTCCAAGTAGAGAAAAGAATCTAGCGTTTGAAATTGTTTACCCGACGGCGAGAGACAAATTTCAAGCAGATAAATCACAAGTCACAAATTTAGCTGAGAAAGAATATCACGAGCCGATTGTGTTTGGGGGTGATGGGTTCGTGAAGCTTCCAACTCAGTCGGATGCACCCAAGTCATCATCACAACATGCTTCTTAGGCACCACCTAATACCAGTGGAATCAAACCACTCAGTTATGATATAGTTCAATTTGGTACTCTTCATCCTGTTTTATTAGAATCTCCTACAAAAGAGCGTCGAAGAAAGTTAAATATTCCCCTTTCCCAGACTCAAGAGTTCTGGAACTAAAAGACCGGCATCAAGTTCTACGAGACCAGCAACCAATTCTAATACAGAAAGGTAAAAAATCATTACGGTTCTCATATCTCATCAGGATCTATTTGTGTTTATCTTTGACTGTGCCAAAATTGCTATAGTTGCTAATATTTTGAACTGAGTGAAGTTTTCTCTTGAGGACTTCCGTTTAGGATAGTTCATACAGAAAATTTATCTTTTCATCATGTCATTAACATTTCAAGAACTTGCAGAAAGTTTTTTCGAATGAAAGATGAGGATTTCCTCCCGTTTTCAGGCTTATTTTTGCTAGCATGATAAGAATAGTTAGCCTGAGATTGTTTCTTCTTCATCGCTCAATATTTTTTGTTTGAAATTTTTATTTAATTTTATTGGAATAAGAATCTACACCTCAATCGCTAATGTTAAATTTAGGATAGACTGTAGAATCTTTCTATTTTTTATCTCCCACCGGTGTTGGTGGTGACTAACCTTATGTTTTTAGTTTTTATGTTATAGGTTTGGAACTCATTGGGGGATGTATGATAATTTTTAAGCATATGGAGGATTTGTCTGATTCTTAGTTATCATTTGTGTCTTTTGTGTTGGAATTGTTTTGTTAAAAAATGAATTCATCAGCTGCTGTGTGCTCTTTTATGCAGTTTTTTTTTCTCTTTTTTCTTTATATAAAATTATAAAAATATTTAATGTTTTAGTAGTTGTGTGCATATATAGCTTTAATTTAAAGAAATGTTACATGGGCGGGCACACACCCCTCTCCCAGGAGAAATTATTGCATACGGACACCGCATGCATCTCTGCATGCGGTGTCCGATCCTGACCGTAGATCACGGTGATCTACGGTCAGAATTATTTCAGTTTTTTTTTTAAAGAAAAAAATTAGGTGAGGCGCATTGAAATACATTCTGACCGTAAATCACCTGTTTACGGTCAGGATCGGACACCGCACGCAAGATGCGTGCGGTGTCTGATCCGTATGAAATAATTTTTCCTCCCCCAGCCTTGTGGCGTGCGTCGAGTGCGTGACTCGCGACTTGAGAAGCTCGAATCCCGATCCTTTACTAAGTTGTATTTGTCTTAATTGGGTCATTTTCGGGTTTTTCAGGTTCAAACTTAATTCGATTTTTTTTATTTTTTTTATTTTTGTCAAACTCTGATTCGAACTTGACTCGAAAAATATTTGGGTCAACTCTATCCAAAATTTTTGAGTCGAATTTGAGTCGTGTTGACTCATCAGATCAATTTTTTACAGCCTTACATTCACATCTAAGTGAGTCCAAGTCTAATTAGGAGCCATCAATAGCTTCAGTTCAGAATCAACATGAATTTGATTCATTGACCGGAAGCATACTAATTTGTGCTCATGGGTTTAATAAAATGACAAATTTAATTAATAACAAAAAGATGGATAATAAGGTATGCTTGTGTCGTGACTCGCTTAATTTTATCAGGTTAAAATTAAGTTATTTTTAATGTGATCTAAAAAATCTGAGTGATATAAATATACAAAAGTTAAAGATTTTGGATACATAAATACATTAGAATTGGGCTGTATGCTTTAAGTAAGGATTTTGATCAGTCAAAGAAGGCTCGGCCAGGCTTGAGCCTGATTTCTATTTACAATTAGATAATCAGGTCTGCCTATCAAATGGGTCTAGCCGAAAAATGATTTTTTTTACCTTTAAACCTGTTAAATTAAACCCTCATATCACAAGATGATTAAAGATTGGAGCAAGGCTACTTTTTGAAGAATTAATATATTGCATTTATTTTTCAAATTCCCGCAAAAGTATAAAATGTAATTTAAAAAAAAAAATCAATCATGAACTGTACATATGAGAATTGGTTATTGGACAGGTCATAGCGCCTGCTAAATTTCTATAGAATAAATCATCTTCAAGTAGAAAAATTATTTCAAAATATGCATGTGGTGTCGGATCTCTATAGTTTATCATCGTTCATTACAATAATTTTTCTTTTTTTTTTTAAATTAAAATAAAATTCACTGTCATATATTTTTGTTGTGATAGACTTTGGACACTAAGTAAGATTATTAAAAAAATTATTTACCTAAAAAAAATTAAAATTTACATAAAATAGCAAAAGCTTCATTACCTACCGTCGGATTTCAATTTCCAGCTTCCATAAATAGCCCATCTGTCTCTCCACCCTTTCGACCTCCCCCAACCCTTTACACCAATGACCCCAACCAACTTCCGCTCCGGCGATCGCCGACCCTCACGACAGCCACCGCCGTCTCCAATCGCCACCGGAAAAGGCCTCCGCTCCGCTGCCCTCCACGACGAAGTCTTCTCCGAATTCCTCGAAACCACCATTAAGGTCCCTCACCTAACCCTACCCCACGCTTTTTTCTCCTCCAGATCATTCTCCCCCAACCAGATCATGGATGAAATCGATCTATCAGATCTCGCTTCCGGCGATGCGGCCGCCGTCCGGAGTATGGTCGCCGCTGCGGCGGAGACCGGCGGTTTTCGAATCAACGGCGGGGATGTGGTGAGGTGTGAGGAGGTGAATGCGGTGGTGGAGGCTGGAGCGGTGGTTTTTGCTTCGATGGCGGCGAAGAGGAGAGGATTGGTGTCGAGATTTGGTATTGGGGAGGAGATTTGTTGGTATCAGTGGAAGCGGAAGGAAACGGAGATGGTTTTGGAGGACGTGTCGCCCGATACGTATCGGATTTTCAGGTATCGAAGTGGTGCGAGGGAGATGATCTCTAAGGCCAGCTGCAAGAACTGTTTTTCAAAAAGTTACATAGATCATGATAATTTTATTTTATTTCAAAAAAATCAGATCCGAGGTTTTTTTGATAACTCGCGCATTTTAAAAACTCGGATTGAAAAACAGCTTTTTATTATAATTTTTTTAAAAAATAATAAGTAATTAATTCATGTGGTGACAGTCATAAACATAAAACAAACAAAAAAACTGTCCTACATTACATTAGCACTATGAATGCAGTCGGAGTCTAATGGAGGAGAGCCACGTATTAAGTGGGTTCCACCGTTTTTAACATAGGTAAATATCAGTGTATTAAGGTGTGACCCACTTGACACATGACACCCCATCATTAGACTCCAAACGCAAATTACGTTAGGAGTCCTGATGTAATATTTTCTGCTCAAACAGACCATAGCTCTATTGATTTGTACTAATGAGTTGTAGAATTATTAGTTGTATTGTACTATTTTGATTTAAGTGAAGACTATTAAATAGCGAGAATAAAATTATAATAAAGACAAGTGATTAATAATAAAAAAAAGGAATTTTGATTGGTATCATTAAAATATTTATATATTAGTTTGGAATTAAAATAACATAAAATTATATGAAAAAATGGTTTTTTATTTATAATAAGAAAGTTATTTTTATAAAGAACAAAACTATATATTTAAGGTGCCAAACATATTTTATTTCATATCAAAATATAAAAAAAATAAATATTAAAAAATAAACTTAAGACTTTTATGTAAACTTTGCATTTTTTTTTATTGCAAAAACATGGAAGAGACAATTATTCTATTACTTAATGGTTTAGCCGTTCAAGTTAACCTCAAATCTAAATTAATAAAACTAATCTTCATGTATATTGCATGAGTGGTGCGCCAGAACAAACTAGATTTTATTTCATTGATGGGCTTTGTTGTAATTGAACAGGAGTGGATGGGCTGTAATGAATGCTGTCCTTTTATATGCCCTGAAAGCCCAATAGAAGGCTTGCTGGCCTTGTGTCCTTGTTGATCGTTTTTTAAGGGAGTGGGGATTTACATACATATGCTACTCAATTCCTATTTATTTACATATTAACACCTAAATTTTAATTTTTTAAATTTATATGCCACCTTATCGAAAAAATATTACCTCAGGCCAGTACTCCAATGAGGAGGTGCCACGTGGCATTTTAGTGAGACCATTGCATATGTGGCACCTCCTCATTGGAGTACTGATGCATCAGTACTCCTGAGGTAATATTTTTTCCACCTTATCTATGCCTGCCGGAAATGGTTTACTTCACCTTTTGGAAGTTAAAATAGTGGTATTTTGTTTTTATGTGATATGAATGATTTAGGTGGTATAAATGCAAAAAATTCAAATTTAGGTGTTAAATTTGTAAATGCATGGGAGTTGAGTGATATATACAACGGAAGTAGCGGTTTATACCTGCAGCAATTTCGGACGAGTTAATTTTTTTCAGTAATGAACGCAATCATGAATTATTTTAACTATTGTGTAGTTTATACATTACAGAAAACATTCTTCTTGACTAGAGAAATCTTTAGCAGAGCTTTTGTATGCAGTGCTAAATACAAGCTCCTGAGTTTTTGCAGAGAAAGAATGGAGGTAATGGCTGCTAAGCTGGAGATGGTTGCAGACTGCATCTCCTGCATTTTATGTGAACATGTTCAAGATGAAACGCACAGCCATAGACCACCGAAGTTGCAGTCTGTGCTGTGTCTTCAAAAACACAGTTTTCATCGTCTCAACGATATTGCGATCGACCACAGCCATGGCAGGGATGATAAAACTCACTTTCTGAGAATGCACATACCAATATTAGATCATCAGATGTTCCAAAATCAATCTTCAGGTCTTTCTGCTTCTTTTGACTTGCCTGCTGGTTCCATTCTTGTCACCATTGGCGACCAACTAAAGGTAAACTTTTTTATACTGTTTGAAGTTTATGGTTATTGATTCTCTATGTTTAAGAGCATGGCTTCTCATTTGTGGAGCAGGAGTGGAGCAATGGTGAATACAGGAATCCAGTCGGAGATGTGTTCATAAAACCTAGAGCTTTTCCTGATCCTTTGTTTTCGATGGAGTTCATCATGTACTCCCCTGCAGATTCAGGTCCTGATCAATTTCAAAACAAAATAATCTCTCTAAGGGATCAGTTTTTGGTATTACTTTTGGCTGTTTTCTTCTTCAAGTTGTGGTTTTGTAGTTGGATTTTTTGATTTCGGAACAGCTGATTGGTTTGAAGTCCTTAATCTCCTTCCCTGCACTCATAGTATTGAAGAAGGAAATGACGAGTAGCAGCACCTGTAAAGCTAATGGGAGCAGGAGGCCGTATGATATGAGTGACGATTGCCGTGATTGTCTTGTGAATCTTTTATGTTTATATATACATATATAGTAAGCGGAGTCTGGTATCTGCTTGTCAGTTTTAAGTTCCCCTGGTCTGGGGTTCGATTCCCCCAAAATATAGGGTGTGATTCTCGAATTATATGCATGTGAGGGATGACCGAAGCTCGTTTCATAGCTTCCGATCATCATAATAAAAGAGAAAGATACATGAGCAAGGGCTGAAATGCTCTTGAAAAAAAGGGTAGATAACTGTGTGAGTAGTGATTTGATTGGTAATTAGTTTTAGTTTTTATTATTTTTAATTTTCCCTTGCTTTGAAATGTACTTCATACAAATTATGTCACTCGAGCTTTTCTATAGCTAAAATTCTTTGTTCAGTGGCTCTGTTTTAAGGAAACAAGGACTTAAATTGTGCTGATTTTAAAGCATAGCAGACTCTGGCTTTTAGTGGCACAGTTCTGAAAGAACCCACCTTCGCTCTATTGCCCGAAACACGCCACGGGCATAACCGCTCAATAGATATATAAGGTGAGCCTAGTATGATCTCAAGTGTGGTGCAAAAACTAAGAATAATTTGTTAGCTACTCGGGCATCCCAAGCAATGGGGATCACATTAAGTAATTATATATCCCGGCCTTCACAAAAGAATATAATAGTTAATGTTATTTATTCAAATCAATGCACCATAAAAGAATATATGTGCACGCGCGCACACACACTAATGTATGGCTCGTATGGGCTGATACATAGGATAACAACTCCGACTCGTATGTGAAGCTCATATTTTTCAAAACGAGTTGCTAGCTGCCGAGGTTGACTTGCCAAGGTGATTTGTGAGCTTCACCTCTCGAAGTGTCAGTTGTCATGTATTAGTTATTGAGATTAACTTTTCGGGATTATCTACTAGCTTCACAGACATCTATCATGTATCTTGATCATCATTAAAGAGGAGGCATACAACCAAACACTTTTATGTATCATCTGAAATTTGCGACATTGAAGTTTTTTATCGGTGTTTCATGGTCAATCCTTTTTCTGTACTTAAATTATTTAATATTTTTTTCTTTGTAACAAAGAGGAGGGAGAAGCCATCTTGAGTTATTGTATATTGAGGCTTTCACGCCTGCTAATGAGAGAGTTATCTCTCTCGATTCTTTTTTACTTTCACTACATAAATTTAGCATATTTGTGTCGGATAGATCAGATACAAATCTTATGCAAATCTAATGATGTTTGAAGCTCAGTGTTAGATTTGTGTGAATTTTTTCCGATGTTAAATTGGTGGTCAGTAATTTTTTTTCTGTATAATTTACGTCAACATATTCCGACTCAAATAATTTGTCGCTTGTTGCCTCAAATTTGTTTATATGTAACGTTCGTCGAAATTTACGTCTGAAAATATCTGATGATGAATCTTAGCGTCGGAGTACCGTTTTATTTGTGCAAAAAAACGTAGAATGACGAAAATTTGACGCAAATCAGTCGCAAATCGGACGGAAAAAAATAGAATATCAATTACATTTTCATAACCTGCACAAAAACATATTTCACATCACAGACCACATTAAACATAGTAATATCACAGATGTAATCTCTAAATAATATCATTAATAAAGAAATATACTACCAGTCTACCATAAATCATTTCAACTAATAATAGGAAAGTTAATCCAAAAATTCCACAATAAACATTTAACATAATGCTTGCAAATAAAAGAAAACATAAAAAAAAAACTACTCATCATCTCTGTCTCCTTCTCCTCCTCCTCCACGAATGTCACCGGCTGCTTGCCCCGTCTATCTTCTAAGGTCAACATCATGCGTGCAATAAGGTCTTCGACTCTATGTTGACCTTGTAGCATTTATTTGCACAATTGGCGGATCTCTTCGTTCATTGCGAGCACCTGCCTGGTGGGAACTAAGAACAGGATCATTGGAGAATTTGACTTCAAAGGTTATGTTCTTCGCTCTAATGCCATAAATCCTCCCCTTCTTCCTCCCTGCCTCTTGGGTCCAAAGTTTGTACTCGAACTACG
>NEWO01000046.1:2272077-2296200 GCA_003013225.1 Phalaenopsis aphrodite
AACTACGAAAGTTTCAGTGGTCTTTGTACGTGTGCATACCTACCTTCTCAGCTACCTCTAATGGCGACTGTATTGCAAAGGTACTTTCAGGATGGTGATAGATTTGAGCGATCCCGTGGGAGAGATGGAAAGAGGAGACGGGAAGACACGAGGCTTTCGTGCAGAGGGGGAGACGAGCACGGAGAAAAAATAAAAATTTGACAAGTGGGATGAGTAAATTAGGTCATTTGTCTTGAATTTGTATCGAAGTTCATCGAATTATTTCAACTTAAACAAGTAAAATATTTATGTAAATTTTTAGACGCGAAGTCGACGTATAATTCGTCGCAACTCCAAAATAAGTTTCGCCATTTTTAGAAACTCTTACCGATGAATAATCCTATGCAAATCCAACACAAAATCCGAAGCAAATACATACTTTATTTTTTGCCGCTTAGCCGACGCTAATATCAAACACTAATTCCAACTTCTTCAGTAGTGTTACCTTTTGATTCTTTTGGAGTATGGAAG
Organism: Phalaenopsis aphrodite; assembly: GCA_003013225.1. Lineage (NCBI taxonomy): Eukaryota > Viridiplantae > Streptophyta > Magnoliopsida > Asparagales > Orchidaceae > Phalaenopsis > Phalaenopsis aphrodite. The sequence continues at coordinate 2,272,588 of NEWO01000046.1, forward strand.
GGGAACTTCTAGAGTGCACACCCATCCTCTTCCACCATATTCTTTCTTCAAGTCTCCCTTCCATTATACGAGCACACAAACAATGCACATACACATGAATTTGAAGTTATGAACACGTTGAGGAGATCATATCTCAAGCACAAATATCTCAACTCTATATCTTCCTCTTTCTATAACAAATATAAGATTAATTATATACCTAATTACTTATACACAATTCCCTTTATAACAACAGTATGTAAATTAAAAAATAAAAATAAAATCTTCTCCCACCATCAATCAACAATTACATAAATGTCTAATTGCCATCCTCATTTGTTCCTCTGCTTGGACCAGATTGATAAAAGCTTCCTCTTGGGAGGATGTTAAGGAGGAGCGGCCGGTATATCTCCACCGCAGCCTCCGGCTTCGATGCCGGCAACTCCGCCGGAGCGGCGCTCGGAGAAGCCTGTGAGAACCTGATTGGCCGGACGGCGCACGGCCGAGAAGCAGCGAGGAGGATGATGAAGATGAGGACAGAGATGGATTGGAAAACTGAAGCCATGGGTGAGACAAAAAATGAAGGGGAGAAATGGTTTTATATGGAAATATATGTATTAAGACATCCTAATCCAAGACAGAACACCCAATTCTTATGCATTTACATATCTCACCTTAAAAAAATTCAATTTTTACAAACATAACATTTTACCTATGTATGAAAATGTGGATTTCATTACTTCAGATGTCGTGTTTGTAAAAACTAAAATTTGGGTGGTCTATATGTAAATTTTCTTATTATATAAATAGTAATGCTCATGAACTATTTTTTATGGAAATAAAATAAATAAATTTCTTCTAATTTTGAACATTTATGAAGGAAAATAATTAATTTATTCATTTATCAAGCTGATTTTAATTTAGGTATTTCCAAATGGAGTTTCCCCTCCAGGTTTTGTATTATTCTGTGTGTCTTTGTTATTTTGCTATTTACCTTTTTTTTATTTTATTTGTCGTATATGAGTTTGGAAATCTTCTATAAAGATAATGAAATAAATTAAAATGAGATGGAAAGGTATTGTTTGTCTCTCTTCAATATCTCAGTTTGATATTTTGGAATTGTCTAATGTTTATTTGAGGGCAAAGTTTGCTATTTTATGCTCATTTTCATGAGTTTTTAACATTATATTCAAGGGAAATTGTTAGGTATGACTGATATATCATATAAGTGACAGATGCTGGAGCGGAGCAAAACGGGGCGGAACGGAATATTTTGTTCGAATCGGGGGAGTTTCCTTATGTGGGTTGGGGGTGCGATATATAGGTAATTTGGTAATTACATATTGTACTCAAGATTTTTTTTTCTACTCTTTGTAAGGTTCTAAATAGACATGTTTGTAACACTAGGTTATACAAAGTCTGTATCTTTTACTCTTTTTTTTGGATTAGTGGAAAAGCCGCCGCTCTGCTCTGGAGTATGTAAGCATCTTTGTCAAACCTCGTTAAATCTCTGTGTGTTCTTCTAGATTTGTGTCGATTCTTGTTTTTTCTTCGCCCAAATTTCTCAACAGAAATTGTCATGGATATCACACAATTAATATTTATTTGCATATCTAGCATCTAAACTTTTATGTTTACATTTATGAAATTTTGATGACATAAATTGATAAAACTATGCGTGAAAAATAAATATTTTAAATAAAAAAATTAAATAATAATGCTATTTTTGTTGTGATATTGATGATTTTTTAGTGTTATGTGTGTAAATTTGAAAATTTTAAGTGTGAGATATATAGGAAATAAAACTTAAATTCTCCAATCGCTCCTCATCTGTAATCTCATGCATGGTTGTCATAAAATCAATATTAGGCCATATATGTTAATTAAAGAGTCAGCCCAATTTGAATTCTTCCCTATATGGCTGGTTATCATTTTTCTATCTTAAAATTCAATACATCTCATTCTCCTAATTGCATGTCATTTTATGAATTGGGTTTATACATAAAAAATAAGCGGCACGGATCTCGAGGAACAATGTATCATGATAGTCAGTAGATGGAAACATCAAGCATCGTTTCCTTTGACCTGAACTCTTAACCGGTTGAACGAAAGCACAACCGAACAAAGAAATAAGAGAAGCCTAATCCAAGGAGCAGTCGCTCACGTCCACCTCCCTCAGCCGATTCCGAAAGTCCTCATAAAATGACCACAGGGCCCTCCACGGAATGCCTTTATGGCCATTTGAAAATGATTTTATCCAAGGAGAGCTGCCGTCCTATGCCCAGTTTATTCTAACAAATAGAGGGTCACTTCCTCATAATTTTTTATTCAGAAGGCTTATCAACGACCATACGGTTAACTGAATGTTTGTTGGTCGATCAAAGATTTCCATACGACCTAGCAATAAAGTTACCGGTAATCAAATTATTGGGTAATATTGTGACCCGGTCCACCAAATTTAATTAGTTTTTTAATTAAGATTCCCACCTATTGCTCAACTACCACACCCACCTACCTCTCACCTATCTACCTACCGCTCTTCTAGTTTTTATAAATAGTCTCTTATGTCTTGTCTTAAACATGTCAAGCCAAGCAAAGCCAAGACAAGTCCTCTAAGAGAGAAAGTGAGGAAGTGAGAGAGAGGAAGGGAGAGAAGAAAATATAGATTTTTTTGTAAACGTCTAGACGCTCGACAGTGTAATTCCTTGAAGAAATAAAATCCGTTGCAGCTCCATGGACGTAGGCAAATTTGTTAAACAACAAAAGTCTGTGTCGCTATGGTGTTTTTTTTGCGTGAAATTTTTCTTGTTCTATTTTTCGCTTTATTATCGTCGTTTTTCACAACACAAATGCCCCTCTTTAAGCGATTATGAATACAAAATGCAAGTGGGAGTCGGCTATAAATATGAAAATGTAGCAGTACCTTATAACTTCTCTATTAATATATTTATAAACGTGTAATTTTATAATAGGTTCTGCCAAATTTGTAAATTGGGGTTCATTTCTATAATAAAGAATTATTGAATTGGCTCTATCAAAACTCGTCTTATTGTGCACTCTTTTCATCTTTCTTTCTTTCTTTCTATCTATTTCATTATTCGTTGACACTCTATAACTTTGGTGTGATTCATAAAATAATTTTGGATTCAACATCCTAAAAAGTGCGACGACCGTGGATCATGCCATCAATAAGAAAATGAGCATGCCACAGAGAAAAAAGTCATCCGGGAGACAGCTCAAGCATAGATTGTGCCACATAATTTTTGCAACAGAAAATCCAAGAAATTAGAAGCCAAATGACACAAAATTTGCTCTATTTATTATAGGTACAAGTTCTCGTTACAAAATTACTAAATGTCGCAACAAGCTACGAATAATGCGACAGAAGACGATGACATTGAAGAAGAATTTCAAGAACATCAGCTGCGACATCGAGCATTGCAACCATCATCTCGATATACATTGGAGTCGAGTGTCATTCCATCATGGCTGGAAGTTAATACTTTTCTGTAAAGATAATGTTACGAGAATATTTTGATATAAAATAAATTTTATGAATTTCATATATCGTTACTTAATTTATTCTATTCAATTATATTTTAAGATTAATTTAATATTAATCAAACATTAATTAATGTAATAAATAACTAAATAAATTTAATATTTTCATTAATGTAAAAAATAATTAGCTAATTTATTCATAATAATCTTAATATATACTAATATTTAAATCATTTATGATAAAATATATTATAAAAAAATTAATTTTTTAATATTTATTAAAGAAACTTTAAAAAGCACTTTTATAAAAACGCCACCTTTGAGGCTTTTTTACCCCTTCTCTTATTTATTTATTTATTTATTTTGGAGCTCCTCTCCCATAAACGATCAAAATAGGTGCTCATTTTAAAAATTTGACCTAATTTTTTTAGGGGAAACAATCACTGAATAAAACAAATCTATGAAGGAGCACACATGAATATGATCTATAAACACCCAATTATGAAAATGAGCTCACTATATAATTCCCTTGGAGGCATTTCATATAAAATATTATTAAAAATAATTTTTTAATATATATTAATAAATTATGACAATTAATTTATATATTAATATACATTACATATTATTATAATTAAATTATAAATATATATTATATATTATGTTAATTAGTTTTATTAAATTATGATTAGATATTAATTACATTAACTAACTTTTAAATAATATTAAATTAATCAATTTATTATAAGTCTAATTATAATATTATAACTGAGAGGGGGTGTACTAGTTAATAAATCCTACAAGCAAAAAATATTTATGAAAACAAAAACTAAAAATAAACAAAATTCATAATATATTTTGCAAATTAAAATATGCTCATAACATAATGTTTACAAAGTTGAATCATCCTCTGCACTTGAGTGAAATGACGCTTGAGTCAGATGTATACTGAAACGACGGTCGAACTGGTCAATGTCGCGACTAATATTATTGAAATTCTCTACTTCAACATCGTCATCTTCAGTTGTATCGTTCGTAACTTGATGTGGCATCCAATCATTTTTTTTTCGTTCATGGGAATTGGTGGTGTATAAATCAGAGATGCGCTGAAATTTAGACCTAGACCTCGGTTCGTAGCTAGAAATTTCAGTACATCTCGGATTTATACATACATACCTCTATACTTTCGCATGAAAAAAAAATGTATTATGATGATATTTTTTTATGTGACATGAATGATTTGAGTGGTAAAAATGAAACAAAAAGAATGTAGGTGGTAGATCTGTAAATCTATAAAAATGGTGTAAATGTCCCAAAATAATAATAAAGCTTTACCATCTCATGCAACTGGCAGGACGGCATGCCAGCTTCGGTCAAAATCGGGTGAAAAGCAACAATAATTAATTAGACTAATTAATTAAAAATTAAGCTGTTAATTATGTACCTCCCACTCAATTTGGCTGGCATTGTCCAAAATATAGGCTGTTGTAACCTCCTTATGGAAAAGCATGGAGAGTTGACTTGGTTGTCAATTGATAGAGAAGATCCTCAATGAGTTGGTTCCTCTTATGGGTATGTCATTAAGAATAATGGCATGTCATGACAACTAACATGTTGCTAATTACATTGTGATTATTGGACTACAGTTGGCCAAAATGAGATGGGAAATTGATGAGTGTATACCCATTAAGTGGTCTACAATGGCGATCAAAGCTCTGAAGTCAGATGAAAGGACTTGTTCGGAATCCATTAAGATGGAAGAGAAGAACACAATGGGTACAGAACATATCAGGTCATTATCCTACTGTTATTTATAAGGGATAGTCTTCTACTGACTTAGTCTATTGATAAAGCATAACACAAACCAATGTGTACATTATTTTAACTTCTTTATCTAGGAAGTTAGACGATTGAATCGATAGCAAGTGGAGACTTTTTGACGAATCCTGCAACCTGTATTGTGGCATTATGCCCAGATTTGGGCCGGACTAACCATTAGGGCAACATGAACATGGTGTAATCTAGAGCTATGCCTTGTTGTGTTGGTTGCTCTCGTTGGAATTCTATCGGAAGTCATTGTTTGTCTCAACTCATTATGCCCACATCATAGCTAGTAAGTAAAGTGTTCTTTAAAATACAAAATTGTTAGGCTCTTTTTAACTTATCAACAAGAGTGATCGTAACCAAGAAGGTGTTGTAGTGGGAATTCTACTAGCTCATCCAAATCCAAATCCTATATGAGGTGGATGGCTTATGACTTTGCATGCAAAGCTACCTACTATATAGCAATTGAATCACAACCACTGGATAAATTATTAAATATTTGGGTTTAAGCTTGCATGGAGGCACCAATGTAGATGAGGAGTACTTCGAAATCAATAAAAAAAGGTGCTTAGCTTTGAAATCTCACTTGTTGCAGGGGGATGGGGGTGAGGTTTAATATGGATGGTCAGATCAGACAGTTTCAAAGTTACGCTTTAAAAGACCAAAGTACACCCTACCCAAAAGTCTAAATAGACTCATCTCTTCACTTGAAAGGGAATGATAAAAAGGAGGAGAATGGTAAGAGTTTCATACCTTGTTCTGGAGTAAAGACACGACGATAACCACCACTCTTCGTAGCGCTCGACCAGCATTGAACAACCACTATCGATTATCGTCGATCACCGCCAATTGTCATTGATTTTCGTCACTAACTATCGCCCACCGACAGCAATTACTTGCCACTGTATTATTCTAATTATGGTTGTTGTGCCTAACATATGTAATTAAAAATCAACCATCGACCTTTGTAGTTGTGAACCACCGTCAACGATCGCTCGTCGGCCACCACTGATCACGGTTGGTCATCATTGCTTGTCCCTGCTGATCACCGGTTACCAATGCCCCCACTTACAAATGTTGTATTTCTAAATATGATTGTTATGTCTAAAACATGTATTGAAGACACAACGAAAATCACTGGCCTCCATAACTGCTGACCACCGCCAACATTCACAACTAGCCTCCAATGACCCTAATTACAACTTTTGTACCCAAATTATGATCTTTATGACCAACTACTTGTGGTAAAACTTCTAACTATGACATTTATGACCAACTTTCAATACAATCTTTATGTCCACCAATATCTTTATAGTAACCAACTACGACCTTTATGACAACTCCTACTGTTATAACTAAATACTGCATATTTCTTGTCTATTTACCTATCCAACACTTAAATTCAACCGAATTACTCTCATTTAAATATGTTGGTGAAAGCTATTTTCAATTCAATTTCTTTTATCATTTCAATTTGGTTAGGTCTGACTTGAAGAAATTGAAAAGGCGAGAGAATGGGAAAATTAGAAAAAAATGTTATTATTATTATTATGGGAAAATGTTCCCTGCGTTGGCATGCACATGTGTGTGGAGTAAAAAATAAATTGGAGATTTACATATCCAACACCTACTTTTACATATACGCTGTTAAGACAAACATACGTACAACTTAATTCCTATGTTTTACATATCTAAACTTAAATTTTTTACATATATGCCACTAAGAATCACATACATAACACTTAACTCTTATGTTTTCACATATCAAAACCTAAAAGGCAATTGTTTACATGTAAACCATGACGATTTACATATATACCGCTTTATTCCTATGTTTTACAAATAATACATTCCGACTATGCATGTAAATACATCTGAATTGGGTGCTATGTATTTAAATGTTTTGCACAGGAATAGGGAATAATTATCATAGAGATAAAAAAATGCTTTTTAGAAAATTTAGCCTAAATAAAAATGTCAGCTTTTACATCTTAGATACATGTAAATAATTTTAATGTGATATTTATGCAAATTTCCTGTAAATTATATTAAGAATTGAAAAAAGAATTTAAATTAAATATATACAATTGCCAAAAAACTATTCTCTAAATGACCTCCAAGCCAGCACCACCATCTGCCAACTGAAGATCCCGTTGCAATGGCCCCTGTTGAGATCCTGCAACCCATCTCTGACAAATCCTACCCAGCGCCGCCGCCTTTCGCCGGCCCCTTTCCGTTCCGCATCCCATCATTTCCCTTATAACCTTCTCAATCCCCGGCATCCTTGCCACCTCCGCAACTACTCCGCCACCCGAATGACGGCACAGAACCACCAAGGCCGCCGCCGCATTGTCCCGAGCCCCATCTGTTCCCCGCCGGAGAACTCCCACCAGCTTTGCCGCCGTGTCCTTTGACTCCAACTTCTCAACTGCCAGCGCTCCGCTACGCTTTAACAGGGCTGCAATCACTGCGGCCGCTGCTTCAGCAGCTTCCTCAAACGCAAAAGCATCAAGTACGGCCTCCAGGACCCCTTCCTCCACCAACGACGGGGCGTTCTTCCTGTCGCGGGCAAGGCTGAGGATTGCCACCATTGCATCGTTTTTCGTGCTCACGGGCCCATTGCGCACTAGCTTTACCAGTTCCGCTACCGCTGAATGGTTCTCCCCAATCCGTCGCCGATAAGAATGGATTGAGGTTAGGCTAAGAAGCAGAGTTGCGGCGTTCTCCTTTGCCTGCCAGGTTCCACCATTGGACATAACATGGATCACGGCATCGAGGCTTCCGTCGGCTCGCATTATTCGTCTCTTGTTGGATTCAAGAATGGAGAGGTTGAGAAGGGTGGTGACCGCGTTGAGCTGTAAGGCGGGATCGTTGGAATAGAGGAAGCGGAGGAGAAGAGGAACTGCGCCGGCTTCGGCGATGAAGGCTCGGTTCTCGGACTGGGTTTTGGCAAGCTGACGGAGCTCGTGTACGATGCGGATTGTCGTTTCTGTTGATGGCGATGAAGATAGCTTCTGGACTAAGAATGCTGCGGTCATCCGAGCAGCTTCCAATGCGGCTTTGTTCTCCGAGCCACCGGAGACGGCAGGTTCGCCGGGCCCGTAAAGAGAATAGGGAACGTTCTGTTCGCGGCACCAGCGGGAGATGAGATTCTTGAGAGCTCGGTTTGGGATGAGATTTGTGTGCCGCAAAGTCTGGCCAGTGCTGGGGCAGGTGATGTGGCCGGCGCTGATCCAGCGGGCGATTGATTCCCGATCGAACGTCTGTCCGCTAGACACGACAACAGGATCATGCATCAGATCGAGAGATATTGGGCATCGAAAATCCGGCGGCGCGCCACCAGCGGGAGAACTGCCGGAATCAAAGCCGGCAAAGTAAAGCTTTCCGGTGCGGGAATCCGATCTCGGAGTGGAGGCGCCATAGAGCACGCACTTCGCATATTGCACGACTCCCACAAAAGAAATCATCGCAGGCGTCCATTTGTCCGAGACCCTTTCCCCAATGTCTCGCTCGAGGCACTCAATCTCCCGGCGGCAGCTCGAGGAATCGTTGAGGCCTAGATTGTGGAAGATGGCAGCGAGACGAGAGCGATCTGGGACGATCTCGAGCTCGATCTCGTGGATGATGGCGAGAATCTCCCGGCGGAGGGAAGAGACGTCGGGATCAACGGTGGGGGTTGACCTGGAGCATTGGCAGCGGAGGAGATCGACATGATCGCGGACGTCATCAGAGAGGCGGAGATCGGGGAGGGGGAGCATGCTGAGAAGAGTAGAGAGGTCGAGTGTGAGCTCGTAGAAGCCGTTGGCTAGGGAATCACATAGCAGAATAAGGCGCATTCTACTGCGAGAGGAGCATTCGGTGAGTAGGGATTTGAATCGCTGGAGAACGACGAAGATCTCGTGGAAACAGAGGGAGGCCGACCGGGTAAGCTTGATGACGTCTGTGTAAGGGTCTTGTTGGAGGAGGAGTTCATCAAAGAGGATAGCGAGTAGCCTGGATTTACGGGCGATGGAAGCGTGTTGACGCATCAGGATCGGGCAAGGGGCGTCGAAGAGGGATATTTCGTGGGACAACCGGAGGAGAGATCGGAGGAGGTCCATGTCGGATGGAATCTCCGAGGTGAGCGACGGACTAAAAAAGCAATAGGGTACAACGGAGGAGGAGGAAGAAGCGGCGTTGATTTCCGCCATGAAAAAGCTTTGTTGTACGCTACCGAGTCTTCCTTTCCAAGAGCTTCTGGGGGTTTTTATAGGCGGCGAACAATGCTATGCCGCGGGTTGAGCTGGTTCTGATCGAGACGACACGGTTAGTGCCGGATAATGCGGTTTACTAGTTCTTAATTCTTATACAAATATTTAATCGTTGGAAAGTAATAAATTTGAGGCAAACATAGAGTAAATACTTTTTATTTTTGTCGGCTAAAATAAGTGCATATGAAAAATAGCTTTTAAAAGCAAAATTTAATCAAAAAATAAAGCATTGATGCTCTCACCATAAATTTTCATCAAACAACATAAATCTCGAGGCATAATATAAATCTGGATGCAACATATCGATCAAGAAATATTCAAACTGGATTAAAAATCATCGAGAGCTTCAATTCAACAAACTTACAGTCAAACTGATCGACTCAATGATATCAAAATTGGTCAAATTTAAGTCATATCAAGTTCAGCTCAAGCCTTTAAACTACTCTTAGAAGTTTTTTGAACATATTTTGAAAGTCAAACAAATGTGATACTTGTTAAGTTTATAGTTAAATCAAGTGTTTTGACAAGACGAATCCAACGAGTCAAATACCACTTAATTTTGATGTCATTAAAATACTCAAATGTCTATCTAATTTTGTTTGATCGAGATAATCTATTTAGAACGTTCGATCAAAGTGATTTATATTACACACAATGCTCTATAAATAGAGTTCCACCTCTCTCACAAGAGAAGAGGGGAGTTTGATGCTTAAGAAAGAAATTGAAGCATTGAGAAGAAACTGAACTTCAACACCACTCATGCCGTCGTTAACCACCGCCAACCGCCGCAGAGCGTAGTCGACCACCACCAACTACCGTCGACAACCACTGACAGCCGTCAACAACCGCTGACCGCTATCGACAACCATCGACCGCCATCAATCACCGCCAAATATCGTCAACCACCACTGATCAACACCATCAATTGCTATTAGTTGATTTCAATCGGTGTTGTAACTTACAAAACCAACAATCTCTTTCCAATATGTGGGAAAAGTGGTTGCAACTATAATCATTTTTTTATAGTAAAACTCTTTATCTTGGTAAGTCTTAGTGATTTTTCCCTTTCTAGGTTTTCCACTAAAAACTTTTTGGTATCATTATTAGTTTTTTCTTTTTTCTAAGTTTGTGTTAAATTTTCATATCACGCTAAGACGATAATCTTATACTCCACTACTGCTAAATTTCCTATCACGCATTAAGTAATTTATAGCTCAGACTACACCATAATTTGCTGCATTGGAAATTTGACAGACTAGCCTTTTTTTTTATTTTTTTGGCAGCAAGGAGAGAACTCAAATGGAATATTTTGAGAATCTTCAGTCTATTTTTATTTAATATGTTAGACATTAGAGCATAATAAATTAGCTTTTAAAATACTATTTGAAAATGTCTTAAATCTTTGGCAAATGGCCGGCTTCTGCCTCCATATTCGATATGCCCCAAGTGATTAATTGTCATAGTTTAGTATATTATTGGCCTCATTATGATTTGTTCAACTTTTGAAGTTCGAGAAATATAGTAATTTAAAACAACCAGTTGCTGTCATTAGTTGATAAAATGTTAAAAAAATTTTGTCTCAAAATCAACTATATAATGATATTGGACTGTTTCTAAGGTTATAATTCGCTTTAGAATCGAGCGGAGTTGGCCGTAAGGCGGCGGCAGTTGGAGGCAGCCACCAGAGTGGCGGAGGGCGTCAGCAACAGTACTTCGCTTGAGGGTTGCAACGATCAGAGTTGACCGGAGGCGGCGGTGGCTACCAGATTTAGCTGAAGGGCGACCACTGCAAGAATGTGCACAGAATTGTCGATGTACAAAAAATTTTCCAAATGAATTTTAATAGCTTGATTGGGGTTTGATTTGACTCGGATTGGAACGATTTTAGTATCGTTTGATTTACCACGTTGAGCCATCAATTTAACTATAAGTTTATTGAAATTGAAATTCTAAATGAAAAATATATTTAATATTAAATTAATTTACAATTCACTCCTAATTCTATCAATGTTAACTTTTTAATAGGAGAGAAGCTGCAGCCACCATCTCATACGCAGCAGAAGGAATTGTATTGCTTTTGAATTTTATTAGTTCTTTCAACTTTAATTGATGCGAATTGCCAGCAGAGAATTATATGCTTTCTTTCCTAGAACGGAAGAACAGAGTTATGAAAGTAGGAAATTAATGAGAACCAGCAAGGCTTCACGTTGGATTGGACCTCTCCTTTTTTCTGAATAATTTGAAGCCACACAAGTTGATCTACTAGCGGACGAGTTGGACCCGCCATTGAATTGGTTCATGCTTTAGTCAGCAAAATCAAATTATATATATATATATATATATATAGTTTATTTATTTTTCTTATTGAATAGAGTCCACATGTTGAAGTGACTGAATTGGGCCCATCTGCCAAAGTAGTTGGATCGGACCCACCTACCGAAGTGGTTGGATCGAGCCCTCCCGTCGAAGTGATTTAACCAAGCTCACCTATTAAAGTGGTTGAACTGGGCCCCACTTGTAGCAGTGGCTGAAACGAGCTCATAATCGAGCCCACATGTCGAAGTGACTATATCGAGCTCGTCTGTTGAAGTTGTTTGAGCCCACCGACCAATCTAATTATGTTCACTCCCATCAAAAGGAAGGTCCAACACGCCTATTCGAGAGCAGCTATCAGAAAAGGTCATCATGACTAGTAAGGATATCTATCAATTTATTGTTAATAAAAAATTTACAATCAAACCCTAAACAATCATTTCATATCGCAAGAATTATATTAATATTATTTGATTATAAGAATACAAATTTATGAAAGTATTTAAGTCTTCAATTAAAGCCCTTAACTATACTTTCCTGATTTCGTCTCATTCAAACTTGGATCTAATCACTTTTAATGCTATCTTATTTATCTAATTCAGGCTCTTTGTTTGACTTGAAAGTCCTGCTAAAATTTGAATTTGGATGGTTCTTTCATTCTAAGAAATTTCAACTAAAAAAATTGCATAAGACAAAGCTGAATTGAATATAGTTTATGATAAAATAACATGCACCCCCCTTATTTTTTAATGTTAATTTCTTTAACTTCTCAAGTACATAAGACGGATTTATTCATAAACAATGTAGCAATCAAATTCAATAGTGAAGAATACCTGGATGTATGCAACACAATACAAGCAGTAATGTGCTGGAACATGTTCAGTTATTGAGCTTTAAAGCTGGATAACCATCGGTGAATCCGTTAGATCAATTATCGTCGAGTCAAACAAAGCTCGCTTCGTCTTCGATCGAATAATGCCACTGGATGGTGTGCATAAGTCTATCATGTTGACTTCGGGAGAAACAAAATTATCAGAACTTCTTGGAGTGGATTTCAGCCTCACTTGTTCCATTTCACCATTTTCACCACAGGAATTGGGGCTTAAGCTGCTTGAAGCCCTTCTTCTGCTTTCAGTAACTCTTTTAGGGGACTGAGAAAGATCACTAAACTCACTTAACTCCTGTAGCAGTATCCTGGAACTAAAGGATAATTTTCCATAGTATTCTTCAGCAGACTTTGAAGGCTGGGGAAGGTTTTGGAGTTCCTCTATTTGCAAAGGTTGTTGTTCGCAATCATAGGTTGATAAATTTTCTCCATCATCTTCATCATAATCATCATTGCTGCACTGTAAATTATGTCCTTCAACATAGCAAGGAAGATCATCCATGGAACAAATGTTGAATCTCATTTGATTTGGCAACTTTGGACAACCAGCTATATGTTTTGTGTGTTTTGTTGACAAAAAGTTCACTGTGAGGCTTAAGCTGATAAAAAAAAAAGAAAAATCAATGTCTTATAGTTAAATGTTAATTGAAAAAAAGGAAAGAGCGATAATTTGTTATAGAAAGAAGAGAGAGAATTGCAGAGCGTACTTTTCCCAGGAGGGGAGGGTGAGCATTGTATAGGCAAGTTTAATTTTATTAGCCAAGCCTGCCAGAGATTTAAAACTTGAAGCTGCCTTTCTAACGGCTAGGGATTCTGTTGGGTGCTGCCATGCCCATTCAAACTGCAAATCAAGAATTTTAAGTTGAAGATTAGCAGCATGCTTATCCAGAAAAGATACCGGGGATCATAGAATCACAGTTCGTTCAAACTATTCTGATGACAAAAACCTTCACTTCAGATAAAAAACAGTTGCGGGTGATAAAATCAGCATTTATGGGTCTGTTTGGGGCAGCTTAAAACTGCGGAAGCGTTTTTGAAAACGCCGCATTTGTGTCTGATTCGCACGTTTTGCTTGCGTTGGCCAAAACACCGATTTACAGCCTTCTATTATTTCTATTAGATGCAGATCGCGGGTATAACCCCACGATCCAACATTCGATCGAAGCATTTACACCCCTGCCCTCAAACCCATTCCCCCTAGGGCTCTACCGAACACGATCCAACATTCGATCGAAGCATTTACACCCCTGCCCTCAAACCCATTCCCCCTAGGGCTCTACCGAAGGAAGCTGCTGCTCTCTGCCGAAGGAAGAAGATGCTAATCCCTGCCGAAGAAATCCAAAGGAAGCCACTGCTGAAGGAAGCCGCTCCTACCTCTCCGCTGCTCATCCCTGCCAAAGGAAGCCGCTACTAAGCCCATGTTTCTGCGCTTCTGGTCCATCCATGTCTCTGCGCTTCTCATCCCATGCAGTTACTTCAAGAACCAACAAAACAAGCACAGCTATCATGGCTGCCCTGCCATTCCATGTCGCTGCGCTTCCGATCCATCCCCATATACTTTTCTGATGCTTCGTCAATGTTTAGTATCTTGCATCTGCTTCAGACTTCAGTTCTGTAGCTTTTAATAATTCATTTTAAAGCACTTGTTGTTTATGCTGTTATGCATCTACTTCTATTTAGAATTTTGAAACTTTTTGTCGAATGGATGCTTTAAATCCTGATTGTCATTGTATCAATACTTTGTTGCAGTAAAATTTCCTTATTTAAGTTTAAACTTGAGCGATTTACCTCTGATTTTTTTTTTTTTGTTCATGCTTCATTTACAAATTCCTTTTGTGAGATTGCTGGAAGTAAAATTTAAGTGTTAGATATGTAAATGCATAGGAATTTTGTGGTATGAGTGTAAAAATGAAAGTTTTGATGTGAGATATGTAAATCCATAAGAATTGAGTGCTATATATGTAAATGCTCCTTTTTTATGTGTTGGTTTAATATATATTTTTTCCTTGATAGAAATCTGAAATCCTCAAATATCCTCTTCTCCGATGGGCAGTCTGTAGATGTAATTATATTACTGTTGCGAACAGCTCCACTGTACGTGGCCAAAATGGTCATTTTTTCACAAACAGCTGCAAATCAGCTGTTTTCAAACCGCAAAAACCAAACAGCGTAACAGTTTATTCAGTTCAGGGGCAAAATGGTTATTTATCCAGAAACAACTGCAAATCAGCTGTTTTCCAAACGCACAAACCAAACATTCAGCCAACTTATTCGAATTAGCTGCTCATCAGCAGATTATCAGGATCAGCTGCTTATCAGCAGAAGCTAGATAAGCTTCAGCTGCCCCAAACAGACTCTATGACTCTTAGCCAATTTGGTTGTTTTTTAGATGAAAAATATTTTTAAAAGGAGTTGTTTTTACTCATTTTTAGTGTAAAAATGAATGGGGTAGATTTTATTTTCTATACAAAGTAAAGAGATAAAAGGAGAGTAGGAGGGAAGAATAAGAGAATGAAAGAACAGGAAGGATAACGGTAAATGAGCATGAAACATAAAAGCAATACTGAATTCAAGTCAATAATCAAGTTCAATTTGAATGCAAGCCAACTACAGGCACTTGCATAGACTTAGGTCTCCAATATATATGAAAAAAAAAGTTGATATCATACGAAAGAAAATTTTGTATCCTTATCGCACATCTCATATAATATTTAAAACATATTAAGATTAAAAGAACCTATGTAAGAAATTAAAGTGGCAATTGCATACAGACCACCCCAAACTCGCTATTTACAAATCAACCACCCTCTTTCATCCATTTTTCAAATTCTCACTCAAATATCAAAATTCATGGCCTCTTTTTATGAGGGATTGTAATTATACTTTGTTTTCATCTTTTAAGTCTGTTGAACTGTATGATCTGGTTACCATAGATGTCGCAAGGTGGGTGTGTTTATATTTACATAAACATTTTTCTCTACCGTTAGTATATTTAGCACAAGTTACTTTGCGTTAGAATATTTTGAACGGTTGTGCCTTCTCGTTTTCTACTATATTTACAATATTGCCCTTATAGTTGTATAAAAAGGAACTTGGAGAATCAAAAAAAAAAGTTTTTATAAATAAAATAGTTGGTGGTGGAATAATAATGTTCAAAAAAAGATAAAATATAAGAAGATATGTTATAAAAATTATTTTAAAGGTAAAAGCTCAGAAAAGTCAGAAAATTATCAAACGACCCGCACGGATCTATGATTTTAAAAATTATACTTTTAGTGATCTTTATAATAGCTTAGATACTGAGGAGTGTTAAAAATATATGTATAAACTAGTCAAACAAAGAGAAAAGTTAAGTAAAGATTTAACTCAAGTAAAGTGTATTAAAGATGAAAATGAAAAAATAACTTATTTTAGAAAAAGATATTCAAAATAGGCGGGTGATTATGTTGATAAACTTTTAATGAAGTTTTTGAAAATACGATCAACCTTAGTCGTCTTAATATCATTAATAATAATAAAAACGTTTCATTTTTACGTTGCATTGGTTAAAAAGAAGTTGGGAGGCTTTCAAGAAAACCAAGGGTGGAAAGTCTGTAGGACCTAATGATATCCCAATTGAAGTGTAGAAATATTTAGGAGATCTGGGAGTTTCTTGGCTTACTAAACTCTTTAATATTATTTTAAAAACTAAAAAAATTCTGATGAGTGGAGGAAGAGTATTTTGGTCCCCATTTTTAAGAATAAAGAGGATGCACAAAAGTGTGCAAATTATAGAGGAATTAAGTTGATGTGTCATATTTTAAAACTATGGGAGAGTGTAATTGAACATAGGTTAAGACGTATTACAAAGATTTCTCATAATAAATTTGGATTTATGTCGAGCAGGTCTACTATGGAAGCTAAACATTTATTGAGAGGTTTGATGGAGTAATAGACACACACACATTTGTTCATCCTTCACTATGGTGTTTTCCTGATGCCAAAGATTGAACTAACCACTTAATTGATGCCTCCTAGTAAAACGGAGATCTACATTTCCATATTGACATTGAGAACAAAAAATATGTTAATTCATAATCAAATGAAATATAGTGCTAGTTATCTGACCCATTGATTGAGCTTTACCACAGCATAATAACTAGTAATTTATATCTCATCAAAAGTTCTAGAAGTTATTTTATGAAGGTATCCACTTTATTGTGCTCACACTTCTACTTAATAAATATGATCAGGAAAACTACGGGAAAGGGTACATTCAAAAGAAAAGGGAAATCAATTTAAATGATTCATTTAATGCAAAATCATTCCAATAAAATTCCAATGCCTCACAAATTGAATGGTAACGCTTCTGATTTCATGCAAATCGGAATACTGTTCTTATGGTGAATTTAATGCATGCTCATAAAGATACTAAGAAAATATGTAATAAAATATCAAGTTGAATAACTGGATTAGGTATTTCACCATAGTAGGATTAGAATTTATAGCAGTACTATAGTGGTGGCAGATCAGACATGGAGTCACTATCCCACAATTGATTGCATGGAACTGAAGTCTGGCTATACAACGCATAGGAGAATGAATTCCACCTGCTTGCACATAGGTTTTTGCTGAACTTTTTGGGCGAATTTTGGTCTTTAACCAGCTGTTTTTGTTTGATTTCTTGAGATACTTAATCGCCTTCTGTTTGCATGGTAAAATGATTGGCCATCTTCCATGGCAAAATTGTCTACTTCCCATAGATGCTCATACATTTTATTTTAACTGTTATTCATTATGATCAATAATCATATAATTTTATATAAGTTTATCATTTATTCATATTACCCAATGTCAATACTTCAACCAAAGATAGCATTTATAATGCTAGCATATGAATCAAGCTATATACATTGATGCTCTAAACTAATTTAATACTAACCAAAAATCAGAAAAACTTCAATATATCATTGGACTTTCTTAGGAGTGAATAGCGTAATGTTGGGCAAAGGACACGAGGCACTTGAAATAAGAAATTAGATAGAATAAGAAATTCTAATTGGGAAATTTACAGAGGTAGGTGGTAGAACATAATGCTTATGTATTTACATATCTCACAACTAAATATTTACGTACATAGCATTTTGGTGGTTTAAACCTATGCATGAAAAGTGTATTTCACTTTTAAAAATGGTGATGGTGCTAATTTTTGTGTGATATTAAACGTTTGAGAACTATGAGTGCAAATATGAAAGTTTAGGTGTGAGTTGTGTAAATATATAAGAATAGTGGGCTATGTATGTATATGCCCCAATCTAAATTTATGTATCCTCAATGAGATATGAAGCATTTCAAAAATTGATCTAAAATATTCAAATTGAGTGGGTGTACTTTAATAAAGAAAATAAATATGATTTCATGTGAGTTATCAAGCCTTTGCCTGCAGTGCATTCATACATGCAATAATGAATTCAACAAAAAATCTCATAGGCTTCGACATAATGTAATAGAATAGGAGTTACACAGTAAATCACCTGAAGAGCAGAAATATTAGATGGAAATCCATAAATGCATAGAACCATCTCCCATGGCCGTCCACGTTTTGTCCTCCAGGCACCACACCTCTTCTCCCCATTATGTTGTTTAATCCTCCGCTGAGGATTCACAGTATACCTAATGCATCAAACTTAATTAGCTACAATATGATTTAGATAAACTTCCATGTTATCGCCTGGAAGCTTGCAAAATTACATATTACCAAATACTATGCATTATTTTTGCATATTCGATCCGTTCAAGCCATTCTAAGAGAAAAACTAGATGTTTGGAAATCCTTTATCCTTTCTAAATTACAGATTTGGAGTAAATCCTGCCAAATGCCTCGCTTTTACCTAATAGCACCCAAATTTGTAAAATTCGATATTACTCCAAGTTGTCAAATTTAGCCCAAATTTATGATGTATAATATCACAACATGAACTAAATTTATGGGAATTTTTTCATGTAGCAAGAAATCTTTGCATGGCCATTCTTTCCCATCTCTGCGTGTGAACCTTCGCTTTAATTGTCTAGGTAATTAAAGCAATTGACATAGGTCCAAATCATAGCATAGCTCTTCAATCTTTCTGCTCTACAGGTAAAGTGTGGCATTCATAGAAGAAAGTTCTTTTTAAACACGATCTCATGTCTGAATTAATTCAAGTCTAAGAGCTTTGCACATCTATGATTTTTTTGTTGAATATGGCCAGCTTCTACTAGTGGTCATTCTGTTGTGTACGTCAGAACTGCATTTATTATGGATTCTATGAAATCCGAGAGCCCTTTTTCTTTGCATTTGCTGCAGCAAGCCTCTACTTTTTTCCTTTTAAATAATCAAAGGAGTTTTTTTACTAAAATCAATAAAATATTTTATTAATCTTAATATAGATATCATTAAAAGAATTTAAATCCAATTGGATAATTTTTTTCATGAAAGCCATTAGAGTTCAAATAACTTGCTCAAGTAGGCCTAAATTGTCCACCAAGCATGTTTTTTTTCCTATATATTTTTTTAAAGGAATGGCTAGAGGCTATTATACAAGCCTCCAGTCACCCCTAAAGTGGCTAACAATTCGAATACCACCTTCTTAATACCAACTTGGCCAGAGGGGATTCGAACCCCCGACCTGAGGGGTCTTACACCATGGATGCCAACCAATATGCCGCGGTATGCGGCACAATGTTTTTTTTCATATTTGTATATATACAAGCTTCTACCTGATTTACACTTGTTAAGATAGATACAATTTTGCATGCAATTGATTCTCCAACGGAATAAATCATCTTCTAATCCGTTCATACTGGATTATACCGAAAAGAAATAGTGTTGGTGACACTTTCCATAGTAAAATTAGAAGTAATCTTTGTGGCCTTTCATTGTCACTATGATGAGTTTTGTGGGGTACTAATAAGTTAATGCTTGTATCCTTTTATTTCTATTTTGGATGTTCAATTCTTCTCCAAATGAGTAATAAGGCACCTAATGTTCTAAATCTTCAATTGCAATTAGAAAGAAAAATCCAACCATGAACAAGGACAATATTTGGAAGATCAAAATTTGTCTGAGTATTGTTAGTTCACCAATGATATTCCCATCGAACGAGCTATTTATTAATTTTGGTTGTATATCAAAGTAGGAGCTTAAATCTCTGTGATTCCATTTTCTAACTGCGACAAGCTTTAATCAATTTATCCAATAATGCCCTATATAGGTGTAAAAACTATATTAATTAATAATGTTATTTCTTCTTATGCATGAATATTGGAAGTGTGATTTTAACATGCGCCGAGCGTTGCCCATACATAATTAGAACTGTCATGTTTGATCATATATTTGTGGTTCTCATTAGGAGAGTTTAAGATGACAAGAACAATGTATTCGTGATGACAAGAACAATGTATTCGTGATGACAAGAACAAGATCCAAACAACATCCACAACAGAATCACTCCAAGAATGGCATGAGGTAATAAAAAAATGATATTTCTTTTATAAATATCAAGCAAAACCATAATGGAATAAAGTTCAGAGACTTTGAACTGGCAGTAATTGCTCCAGCCAAAGAGAATGGTTATCACAGATGGAGACAAAGAAGGGTTCCTCAAAGAGGTCTTACTGCAATCAGCAATTTTCCCAAATCCAGCTCCAGCCACTAATAAATCCTGAATTGGATAAATCTGGGATTTACGAGTTACTATGAAGCCATTTGGCTGCATTTACTTCAAATACTGGATTTATGCCGGGGGGGGGCGGTGGGGGGGTGGGGGATTTTATGCCTAGCTGATTAATTACAGATCTGTAAGCAGATGACAGACAAGTCCTTATTTCAGTGAAATACTAACCACAACAACAATCCTATTGTCTTTATAAGAAAGTGAATATCACTACTCAAAATAAACTGCAACCAATTCTACAGATCGCTTTCGAGGGAGATTGAGGGAGTTACCCAATATAAGTGCGGCCCTTGTGGCGAGGGCTTAAAGAGCAGAGAAGGTAACATGCGAAGAAACCCTTAACCAATTCCGTCTCCTCCGCTTCTTCGCCGGAATCACGATCGACCTGTCGTTTTTCCGTCTCTCTGGTTTCATTTACTTCTCTGGCTTCGCATCTGCCCCGCTTTCTACCCATCCAGCCAGTGTCGCTCGCTTTTCTGTCTCTCTACCTGATTCCCTTCCTTCCTCGTTCCCCCTCGAGCTCGAGAGATCTTCAGAAAAAATCGAACGTTAAAAGAGAGATTTTGAATGTCGACGCCCCTTAGGGCAAATCGATCAGGATACAACGAGGGGAAATTATACACCGCATGCGGTGTTCGGATTATTTCTGTTTTTAAAAAAAATAATAAAAAATTTTAGGTGGAGCCCACCGAAATACATCAGAACCGTAAATCACCTGATTTACGGTCCGGATCGGATCGGACACCGCACGCAAGCTGCGTGCGGTATCCGATCCGTATGAAATAATTTTTCCTTACGATAGGCTTTAAGCGATGTGCCATTTTATTTATCTACAAATTAAAATATGGGGACGTTTACATAAATACCACCTAATTCATGTATTTGCATATCTAACATCTAAATTTTATTTCTTTTACATTTATATCAATGAAAAATGCACATCGTTCATGTAAATAAGACGGTCTCTCTCTCTCTCTATATATATATTGTACATAAAAAATATGTTAGCATGAAACTCAAAGAAATCTGACAGCTGATCGAGAATATGATGCAACGATCAGGGCCCCACTAGGGGCAATTCGAGGGCCTGCTTTAACCAACTCGACTTTTGTTGGTCGGGAGAAAATGATCTTGTGGTGGGTGAAACTAGACAATTTTCTTAAAGAGCCACTGATATTGACCTCACACTCACGAAACCATTGAGATTCCTCAACCAGGGCGAGCAGATGCAAAGATCCACCCGGGTCTCAAGTTGTCGGTCGACACCTCTCGGCCTATCCATCAACCAGCCGTCCGGGTTATGACCAGACCAATAGATTTTAGGCACACAACTCCAGATCAAAATCCAGCAGGAAGCCATCTCAGGCTCCGAACCATATAATTATGTATTGACCAAAATACCCCTTGATATAACTACTTTAATAGGGGTATAGAATGTATCTTATAACTTTCTTTCCTATAAATATGGGTTCAGTTCATGAATAAATGTTACGTGATTTTAATGTTCATTATTGCACTCTGTCTCTCCTCTTTTCTTACCTTTTATATATATATATAGCTCCTCATATGTGTTATCCTTCCTCGTAGAAATCGAATAGGAGTCAAAAGGGGCTTACGACTAACAACATAACTGCCTACCAATTTACCAATTTACCAATTTACCACAATTGAATCTTAAATTTATTATGTTGACTTATCTTAAGATAATATAGATGTGACAGTGATGCCCAAGAAGAGAGCGAAGAAAATCTAACAAAAAAGTTCTAATTTTTGCTTATTGATGTAAAAAGTGTCATGGGGGAGAAACTATTACGTGCGGTGACCGCACATCAAGACTACAATCCGTCAGACTGTCGTGAGATCCACAACGACATAACTGCATCTAAACCATCGTAATAATTTTCGGCAATAAAGAGTGGCCTTTTATGGTAAGTAAAATGGACATTTTATTTTTAATTTTGGGATTTACATACATATATGAATTGAATATTGAAGTTTATTTTTTTGATTTATACATCTAATGCATAAATCCTTCTATTATATGAAATTTTATATTAATGATAAAAGCATACATGAAAAGATCTTCCTCACTATAATAGAATAATGTTCGTGTGCTTTTTTATGTCATTTAAACATTATGATGCTAAATAAATAAACATAAGAATATGTGCATTGGATATTGTATAGACAAATATGATCGTATAAGATTGTTTACATGTATTCTAGAGCTCACCGCCCAAACGGTTGAAATGAGCCCACCTGTCGAAGCAGCTCAACTGAGCACACCCGCTAAAGTGGCTGGCCAAACCCACTTGCCAATGTAACTGAACAACTCACTTGTCAAAGTGGTTGAATTAGCTTGCATGTTGAAGTGACTGAACTAACCTACCTGCCTAAATAGTTGACCAAAACACCTGCCGAAGTGGTTGAATAAGCCCACCAATTGATCTATGGGAGATTGCCTTGTTCTCCTAGAGAGATATAACTACTGGAAATGGTCATCATTTTCAGCAAGATTGCAAGTTCATAAATATTTAAAAAGTGTCTTTTCATCAAGACACCAAGGACGAGAATCATACAGTACTAAATATATATTTTTTTTATTGTTTTTCCTCCTCTCAAAAAAATAAAGTGAAGCTAAGAGAGAAAGGAACTCAATTTTCTAGAGATTTCATGGTTTCTTAAGAATCTCTCTCTCTCTCTCTAAAAACCCATATAGCTCGAAAAACCTCCGCTAAGGCTGATATTATGGCTTATTGGAGACTCGGGTTCAATAGATAATCTATGAGATCTCTATTGGATCTTACACTCATCTCTCTCGTCTACATTTCCTCTAGAAAACATGATTTTTACCGAGTTATATGTACTCATGAAAGATATGAGATCATGTCCTAAGGATTAAACATATATATAAATATAAGGAATATCTATGATGTGTATTGTAATATCATTTTTCTTTATATTTGATAAACTTAAATTGGCGCACGCGTGCGCGCGCATATATATATATATATATATATAGAGAGAGAGAGAGAGAGAGAGAGAGAGACCAAGGCATTAATGAGGCCAGAGAGAGAGAGAGAGAGAGAGAGAGAGAGAGAGAGACCAAGGCATTAATGAGGCCAATATATTTTTTTAGTGATAGTTTCCTCTTTTTTTGTATTTTATA
>NEWO01000046.1:2296226-2319535 GCA_003013225.1 Phalaenopsis aphrodite
ATATATATATATATATATATATATATATATATATATATATATATATATATATATATATATATATATATATATATATATATATATATATAAAGAGGAGAGAGAGAGAGAGAGAGCATAGCTTATTAGAATTTTGCAGCTAAAGACAATGAATGGCATTAATGAGGCCAATATTTTTTTTAGTGATAGTTTCCTCTTTTTTTGTATTTTATATTATTTACCATTAGCATATGTTGAATATATTAATTATCATTAAATATACGGAATTAACTCAAATCAAAGATAAGTTCAATTAGAACTTGAATAATATTTGAACATGATAGAAAATAAGCTGTTACTTTGCATACTTGATCAGTGAGATCTATAAGGGAAATATTTTTATTGTACTATCAGTTAAGTCCAACTCGAATTTCAATGAACTCGAGTTTGGCTCATCTATCAAAATAACGGCTCAAACTCGAGCCCGTGCCAAGCCCATATTATAAGCTAGAGCTCAGCTCATCATTTTATTACGAAGCTCGAGATCTTATGTTGTGTTCTTCCTAATAAAAATGCTAAAAAGTGGTATAAAGAAAGATGCACCTTTTAGCATTTTAAAACACATTTTTAATAACTTAAGCTACTTTGTTTTTTTTAACAAAAACTTATTTTTAATTTATTAAATTTTTTATTAAATATCGAGCGGACTCACGAGCCTACCAGCCAGAGTATTATTAAGCTTGAACTCGAGCGCATTTAATATACAAGCTCGAGCACAAGCTTGTGGCTTGATAAACTAGACTTGTGAGCTGATTAGGGAGTCTCGGCTCATTAATACCCCTAATAACTCGTCAGTCAAACCATACAATAAAAGTTGTGAGTGAACAAACCATGTTTGGACTTTATTGAAATACAATTGAATAACATTTGGGCATAATTTGAGCACGGTTCAAACAACAGAATTTGTTATTTATGATTTGATCAAAGTCCAACTATAGACTACAGATATTTAGAGTATTAATACTCTTTGGCACTCTTTCTAATTCTATTAGAACTCCATTAGCATGACCTAATCTACCATACATGACAAAAACGCCAAAGAAAAAGTGTCCATGCATGCATACATCATCCATAAATCAGTAGTGTATCGATCAAATCGGTCGCATCTGAATTCACCAAAATTGAGCTAAATAGTACATTGCAAATACATACAAAATTTTACCCTGTATGAATCATCAAAATTTTCAAAACCCCAACAATTTTTTAATGTCATCTGTCTATCAAACGACAAACCCTTAACTTGGTCCATAATTCGGCTCAAATTCAAATTTTTAATAATATGAAAGGGCAACTTGAACTCAAAAAAAGAGGTTGGTTCCACCCTTGCTCAATAGAGTGCACAATCTAGGCAAACTGTCCCTTTTTCAGTCGCCTCCTAAAGCTAAGCAACCTTTGGCATGAACAGAAAAGAAAAAAAAAAAACTTTTAAGAAAACCAAGAGTGCCAATTTGATACACAATACTAATTGTTCTGAAAAGACCACCACATGTAAATCATTTTCTGAATCCTACATTAAAAAACTAGAACTAAAACAAACACCCAAGCCAATCAAATCTACTTTTATAAGCTAATCAATCAAGCAAACAAAAAGATGCCTACAAAAGATGGCAACTTCTCTAGAAATCACTGTAACAAAAACAGAAAAGAGATTATCTTCTACCTATAATGGCTGCAGAAACGCATGAATTCCATCTGCATTAAGGAGGATACGAGGATACACTGCAGCCAGGTTCTCCTTCGTTTCCCGAACTCACTTTTTGAAAGAAAGAAAGAAAGAAAAAACCGCTTTCAGGTAAAAATGGCTGGAGAGTTTATCTTTGTTTCTTTTTTATATCCTATGCTATTGATTGAATGACCACACAGAAGGTTCAACTGGTCCTCTTGATAAAAGATTTCCGACCATTGCACTGCCAGCGTTCAGCTTCACAGCTTCGCGAGGAGCATATGAATCCAAGTCTTTACTGGAAAGAAAAACATATTGTTAAGGTTGGTCAGTACAGACTGAAAACTCAAATAATTTGATTGAAAATTATTGAAAAAAGCAATAATATGATAACAAGTGGACTAGAGAATTAAATTTGAGTAAGAACAATGTCGTAATTAATGAACATTCTATATATTTACATATCTAACATCTATACTCGCTTTTTACACTAGTAACACCGAAATCCATCTAACAACAAAAATACCACCGCATTCACTTTTAAAATGTAAAAAAAACATTTTCATGCATAGGTAAGGTGGTATGCAAGTAGAAATTGAAGGTGTTAGTGTTAGGTATGACTCGTATACCAGAATTTGAAGTTTCTTAGAATGAAGACGTGTGTCTCCTAGAATGAAAATGAGTCTCTTGAAATTGAAGGGGTGTCTCTTAGAATTTAGTGGGTTGGGGGGAGCGAGGGCGTGTTAGTAATTTAATCTTTGGGTTTTATCTATATATATCATGTGTAACCCTATGAGTTTGTAACTGGGCTCCTCTGAAATAGTGAATTTGCCGCTCTGCTCCCGAAGATGTAGGCATCTTTGTCGAACCTCATTAAATCTCTATGTTCTTCTTTCTGGCTTTGTGTCGATTTTTATTTTTTTTCGCCCTAATTTCTCAACAATTGGTATTAGAGCGAGGTTCTAGAGCATGAAAAAAAAATTCGTAGGCACAGGAAGAAGGTTGGCCGTAATTCCGATTTCGGCAGGAAGATTCGCTTGGAGGTTCACGAACAGGATCTGCAAGTCGCGTTTTCAGACTTCTTCTCCGATCGATTCCGCACGAAAATGAAGGGCTTCGATTTTCGCGAGTCGTTCCTCCTGCGACTTGGGTTCGCGCTTCTTCCATAAAGGCAGAGGTTCGCGGTGCTCACATGCGACCAGGATTGTGCGACAGAAAGTTCGGCGACACACGAAGGGCTTCGGGTTCTGCGAGTGTTAATCTCGCGATAGCAGAAGACTTGTAGCGGCGGCGGGAAAGAGTTCCCGTGGCTAAGGAAGTTCGTGAAGGAGTGGTTTGCAAGCAGTTTGTGCGATAGTCAAGTTTCGCAGAGAAGAGGAGTTCGGTATTGTTCTGCCAGCGGAGTTCGCAAGTTTCTCGCAGGACGATTTGCGACAGATGGAGTTCGGCTGAGGAGTTCACGCAAATAGAAAAGGGCTTCGGGCAAGGTGCTCGCAATAGTTCGGTTGATTTTTTTTTTTTTGCGCGAATAAAAAAAGTTCGTGTGAAAATTTTGATTTACGAATCATAGCAGAATTGTAGCAATTTACGGAGAAAATTTCATGTTTCTTTGAATTTATTTGTGGTGTGTTTTTTTGTTTCGACACAAAGCAAGAAAAGTTCGCTACATTATTAATTTCAAATAACAATGTCTAGCGCAAAATTCGAGATAGTGAAGTTCGATAGAACCGAGAACTTCTGATTGTGACAAACAAACGTGAAAGATTTGTTGGCATAACATGAAACATTGAAGACTTTGCAGGCTACGAAACTTGATAATATGAAAGATGAAGATTGAGAAGAATTGCAACTACGAGCGGTAGATACCATACGTTTATGTTCGTCAAATGAGATTATGTATCAAGTTATGAATCTGAAATCTCCAAGAAAAGTATGGAAGAAATTAGAATCTCAGTTTATGTTCAAATCTCTGACGAATAAACTGTATCTGAAGCAAAGGTTGTATGGGCTGAAGATGCAGGCAGACACTGATCTGGCGCAACAGTTGAATGCCTTCAATCAAATAATCACAGATCTGACACGGCTTGATGTGAGTATTGAGGATGAACATCGAGCAAATATTTTATTGTGTTTATTGTCTTCTTCTAATGAACACCTAGTGACTACTCTGATATATGGGAAAGAAACAATCAAAATTGATGAGATTACTGCAACATTGTTGGCTTACAACCAGCGGAAGCAAAATGCAGGGAAAAAATTAAATGGCGACAGTTTATATGTTAAGAGTAAGCAGGATCATAGAAGGAAGAAGAAGAATGAGAGTTCTGGAATGCAAAATTTTAGGTCAAAGCCTAAAGGCAGAAAGATGATACATTGCTAAAAGTGCAAGGTGGGACATATGAAGAGAGATTGTCCAAAGTTCAAGAAATAGTTTAATGAGAAACATGATATATCTTCCAAGTCCATGAATATGATGCAAAGTGACATTACAGATTATAATGATGGTAATGTATTTTCAGTTACAACAACTCAATTGAAGGATGCATGAATTCTTGATTCAGAAAACTCTAATCACATAACACCTAACAGAGAATGGTTTACTTCATACAAGTTATATGATTCTGGTTAAGTCTATTTGAGTGATGATAGATGTTATAATATTGCTGGTATTGACAAAATCAGAATTAAAATATATGATAGCACAATCAAAATATTATGTGTTGTAAGACATTCCAGATTTGAAGAAAAATTTAATTTCCTTGGGCACTTTATATAGAAATGATTTTATTCTTAAGACAAATGGAAATAGAGAAACCATCAGAATTATTAAAGGTGCATTGACTGTGAAAAAATGAAAGATCACTGCAGGTAATATCTATAAACTGTTGGAGAGTACAGTTGTAAATGTAGTTTACTCTGTTAAATCATATAATGAAAATGCAAAAGATATGTTGACCAAGTCAAATACTATCAACAAGTTCTTGCATTGCTTGAACTTGTTGAATGTTTTCAATTGTTAGACGGCATAGTTGCCCAACCCACTTCGGTGTAAACAACTTCATGATATTTTATATATTTTTCCTAAGGGGTTGGATATTCGCCGATGTGGAGATTTGTTGGGTATATGTATTTCTCCTATGGGGTCGGATATTCGCCAAGATGGAGATTTGTTAGGTATGACTCGTATACCAGAATTTGGAGTTTCTTGGAATGAAGAGGCGTGTCTTCGGAAAAAAAATGTGTCTCTTGGAAATAAAAAAGTGTCTCTTGGAATTTAGTGGGTTGGGGGGAGCGAGGGCGTGTTAGTAATTTTATCTTTGGGTTTTATCTATATATATGATGTATAACCCTATGGGCATGTAACTGAACTCCTCTGAAATAGTGAATTCGTCGTTCTGCTCCCGAGGACGTAGACATCTTTGCCGAACCTCGTTAAATCTCTGTGTTCTTCTGACTTTGTGTTGATTTCTGTTTTTTTTTCGCCCTAATTTCTCAACAGTTAGGTATGTAAAAACACAAGAATTGAGCGGTTTGTATGTAAATCTTCCAAAACAAAAAACTTCCAAAAAACAATGAAGAAGTTCCCCAACAAATTATGGAAGTGTTGAAGGATTGTTGTTAGAGCGCATCAATATAAATTTTAGAGCTCTTAATATGCTTTTTTTTACCTCGAATTCTCTTAACTATCAACTAGAAATCGACGAAATCTATAATTTAATAACTTCGAAGCAAGGAAAAAAATGTTCCTTTTAGAAAAGAAGAAAACAAAAAAGAGAGTGTACTTGATTTGTCCATTCAATAAACACTTCTTATTTTCTGCCTAACTGAGATTACAAAATACAAGATGAATGGCAAGCACAACTTCTAGACTTAACTATCAAATGGGACAGCTTCCCAGGGTATCAATAGCTCCCACTATAGTTGAATGCTAAAAAAATGCTTTAAAATTTCAGTAGTTATTTCAGTAATTATTATAGTTGTATGCTAAAGAAAAATGCACTCAATGAAACTTGGAAGGAAGGAGAAATTTCTTGTTACAACTGGAACAGAGGATGTAGTTCAAATCATTATAAATCTTTCATAAGATGCAAATAATGAGAAAAGCCACAAAACATACAATAGACAAGTATGCCCCCATCTATTGCGCAGCTATCAAATAAGGTAAGGTAAAATTTATCAATGAAGCACCAAAGTTGACAAATGTGAGCTAAGTTGAGGGAGATTCTCATTGAAATCTTCTTCAAAACAACTATGATTTATGGCCTTTACTCATTATTTTGATTCATTTTAGCACATGAAGTCAAGTCTCTTATAGTTCTGTATGGTTGACATTGGTATCTCTATGGGTGCTTATTCATACTAACTCTAAATACATATAAGATAAAGTTTCTTGATTTAAAATGGTCATTTTGTTGATAAATTCGATAAGCATATAATGAACTGCTTGCAATATGCGGAATATTTTCAATACTAGATCTTTGAGGCTTAAGATTTGGTTGACATCTGATTTTCGCTATCATTTCATTATTTCATTCTACCACTCGAGGCGTGACGTTATCTGTAAATTTTAATTTATTGATCATTTTGAATTTTCAATAGCGACCCTTGATAAGCACGACCATCAAACCAGGAATACTGTTCAATGTCTACAACATAATTAAACAGTTCGTTTCATTGTTTAGCATTTGTATTTGGGAAAGTTTGAATATGATTATAAGTTTTACTTAGCACCATTTTGCATCCGAAACAAATTCCGGCTACAGTCCCACTCCGCAACTTACCACACCTCTCTCAATTGTGACATTGTGACATCTCATGTCTCCACCAATGCCTCACGCATTTACACTGCCCTTAACTTAACGTTCATTTCACGATCAACAATAGTCTACATGTCTGAGACCTGATCATGCTGCCGAACCGCACCTACAAGACCAGACCATGCATGCTAACCACACCACAAATTGCCACTCTTCTGTGTACCTACAACAATTCATGTGCATCGAATCATCATTGGTTTCCCCTTTCATAACCTATCCCTCAATGCAATGATTGCATTACCATTGTGGTCTCTGTTATGACTACAATCACGAGCTTGCTCTCGCCTCCGTTCTTGAACAAACATTCTCTAATTTAGACCACAAAAAGACAATGATTTCAAGATGTCAAAAAAATTTGAGTTTAGAGAAAAAGATAAAAAAAATAGCCTTAATAATAATAAAACGTTTTATTTTTGTCATCACTTTAGGAAAAAAAAGTTGAGGGGGCTTTAAAGAAAATCAAGAGTGAATAATCAGTAGGACCCGATAATATCCCAATTGAAGTATGAAAATATTCAAGAGTGGATATCATAAGTAGTTTAACAAATATTGGTGAAGGTCAAAATGCTACAAACTCATCATTAGTTGACTCCTCCCAGAGGCCGATGGAGTTAGAGGTCCAATGGATTCATTCACCACGACAAAAGGAAGGAATTCTACTCTAAATTCTAAGTGGAAAACAAATGAGAAAAAAGAAGCATTTAGGGCAATTGGTAGGTTCTGTTACTCAGTTGGATTGACGTTTAATGTTGCTAATGACTCATATTACATGTTTATATTTAAAGCGGTTGTTAATTCTGGATCTGATTTTACTGCCATTATAATGCATGACTCGAAGATAAGGTTGCTACAATCAATAAGATGTTAGAGGAGCATAAAAATGCATGGAGTAAATATGGGTGCTCGACTATGCCAGATAGTTGGATAGATAGAAAATGTATAACTTTGATTAATTTTCTTGTGAACAGTTCAGCTGAGACTTTTTTTCGTAAATCTGTGAATGATTCAAATGTTATAAAGAGTGATGATTTACTATTCACTTATTGGGATGACGTGATTGAGAAAATGAGAGAAAAAAATGTGGTGCAAATTATAACAGATAATAGATCAAATTATGTGAATGCGGGTAAAAAAAATAATGGAGAAAAGACAACATATTAATTGGACATCATGCACAGCACATTGAATTGGCCTAATGTTAAAAGATATTGAAAAGTTGAAGATACATTAGAGCACAATTACAAAAGTAAAACAAGTTGTAAAACCCATTTATGGGCACACATGGGTTATAGTATTGATGAGATCTTTTACAAAGAAGAGAGAACTTATTCGTCCAGCCATCACACAGTTTGTTGCAGCATATTTGACAATTTAAAGCACTTACAAGCAAAAACAACCACTTCGGGCAATATTCTCCTCAGAAGCTTAGTGTTCTAGTCAATGGGCAAAAAAGACGGAACGTATAAAAGCTCGAGCTGTAATTTTGTTTGATCCACAATTTTGGGGTCATCTTGTTTATTGTATCAAAAGTGTTGTATCGCTTGTAAAGGCTCTAAGAGAGGTTGACTTAGAAGAAAGGTAGCCATGACATATACTTATGAGTTAATGGATTCACCAAAAGAAAATTTTATTTTAATTGTGGGCATAATGAAAAGAAGCATGAACTTATTTGGAAGAAAAGTGATGGAAGATAGAAAATCCAACTTCATAAACCACTACATGCGAATGGTTATTATTTAAACCCTCAATTTCGCTTTAAAGATAATTTTTCTAATGATGATGAGGTAAAAGAATGATTAATTACTTGTATTAAAAAAATGTTGAACTATGAATATCGACTTAGAGCTGATATTCAACTAGACTTGTATGATAACTTACGATGAAAATTTGGAATTAGAGTTACTATGAATTCACGAAAGTTGAGAACTCCTGCTGATTGGTGGATGAGATTTGATATGAAAACATTTAAGTTAATAACTTTTGTGATTCGAGTTCTTAGTCTCGCATGAAGTTCATCATATTGTGAAAGAAATTGGATTACTTCTGAATCGATAATTATTCTTTTATTTCTTAAAAGTTAAAATTATTATTATTTTCTTTCATAATCACCTCTTAAAAATAATATTTTCTTATCTTAGATTTATACTAAGAAGAGGAATAGGTTGCAACGCATAAGGTTGATTGTTCTGGTATATGTAAGATACAATACTAGATTGAGGGAGAGAAATATAAGAAGAAAACAAGACTTCGATCAAATATTGATAAATGATATTGACTTTGATGATGAGGTGAATTGTTGAGAAAGAAGATCCAGGGCTTCCATAGGAACCTTCTCGGATGAATAAAAAACAGGTTTTTGATGTTGATGTAAACAGAAATGTGCTCACAACAAATGCAAATGAAGAATAACAAAATAATACACAAGAAAAAAATGACATTTTTATAACATATTATCACAGGAAAAGAAAGATGAATGAAAGAATAAGTTTCATATTTACATTTAATTGTTCTTTACATAAATATGCATTCTTAATTTCTTATAGAAAAATTATCCAAAATATTTATGAATGTCGTTTTGTTTATGTTTGCAATTTAGACAACAATGATAAAGAGAAACAAATAATGAATGTGTTTGAGATTGAGCATGATGATGACTCAAATGAAGTGGACAATAAATGCAGAGAATATGAAGGACCTCGTTGCGATTTGGATATAACTATTGGTAAAGAAGAAGATTTTGATGATGAGTTTAAAGAATGAATAACCTTAGAGGATTGAGACCAAATGATCATAGATTTATCTTTCGACTCAATCATGTTTATTTATCTTTAAACATTTCAACTTTTTTTTTTGTGGATTGTTGCTAAAATCTTGAAGATTCTAATCATTGAAGACTTGTTTTGTTTGTGTTTAATTTTTTTATCATGCACAAAAAATTTAGTTTTTTCCTTCATATTTATTTTTCATATTTTTTTTAATACCACGGGTCTTACGCCCGGCGTCTTGGGGCTTACACCTCACCCCATCACAAGCTAAAACGCCGCACCCAATATCCACGCCTTTTAAACCTTGGTCTACCATTATCATATGCTAACTCCAAATACCTAATTTCTAATAACCAACATTAATCGAAAGTGCTCTTCCTTTAAGGGATAATTAACAATAGAGGCTTGCACTTATAGGAAATCTTGAACCCCACATCTTAAAGTCTTTGTAAAATGATGGTGAAATTTGTGGACCGTGTCATAATTATTGTCTCATTTATCTTCTGAAAAATTTGACCTGGAATCTCATTCAAAGCTCGCTTTCATTCATTATTTTGAGGTACATTAGGTCGTGAATTTTTTGAGCCTACATGGAAGATAAAGAATTAATAACTATGCATGGAAAGAGGTGCTTCGATGAACTGAATATTATACACGACATTTTTGTTACTACAAGTTTGGAAATATAAATCAAGTTGGTGACATAAAAATAGAACATACAATTTACAAGAACAACAAATAAATAACCAACTTGTAAAAAAGGTAGAAAGCAAACAAATTAAACAGGTTAAGTATGTTTAGGAGTACTCAAACTATTGAAAATTATGTAAATTCAATTGCACTTTCAGCCAAAACACACATAAATGGCGTATTAGATATTATTTTATGTGTTTTACATATATTATAGAAACAAGCATCAAATAAATGAAATTTCCGGGAAAAAAAATAAAAATACTTACTTGGGCCAACTACTAGCTTGATGCGTTCCAAAAGATTGCACCGCTAAAGATTTGTTTGGACTATTATAGGTAGCTTTACTCTGAGTAATATCATCCATAATATTAAGAGGAAGTAAATGATCATCCCCCTCAAATCGTAAAGGAGACTGAAAGGGCGAGTCCTGCAGCCATATGCCATTTCCATTCAAACTAAGACAAAGATTATATATCCCACCATTCTGTTGGTGATTACTATGATGAAAACGCTGAATATTGTGATTCTTTGATATGGGTGGCATCATAGGCTTGTGTGGCAAAGAATTCAAGACATCCTGTTGAGAATTGTTATGTACAAACGGTGAAAACAAATTGGAGGGACAACCCACCAGAACCTGCCCTTCCTGAGCCCATGGCGTGCCCCACATTTGCCATGTGCTTTGCTCATGCCTATTAGTTGATACATCTGACATTGGAGTACCAAAAAGTTGGTCAGATTTTATATGAATTTCTTTAGAAACATGTATTTTTGGCGAGGGAGATTCAATTGGTAGAGGCTTGTTCACTTCTTTAAAAGCATAAACACTCTCCAAAAGTGAATATTGTTCAGTCTTTGTCTTTTCAGCAAATTCAGCCATCAAATCCAGTGGAAAATCATCGAGTGACTCTGAAACAGGCCCCAACAATGAGATCGGGTTTGGAACATGGCATGGGTCCTCAAATAACTCTACATCTTCTGAAACTGAACTCTGTTGTGATTCTTTAAGTAGAGGGAATGTAGTTTCGGGCAAGGGATGAGAAAGTGGATTGTTAGTTAATAGAATACTTGTGGTAGGGGAGACCATGAATGGAGAAGCTGGACCAAATTGAACTTGGTTATGAATTGTGGTCGAGTAACTGGGCAGAAAACTGTGGTGGTACCGTTGATCTTCCTGTCCCGGAGCTAACAATTGGCCTGTTTTATGAGTTGTAGGATTTGAATCAGGATATGGAGAATCTGCTGAAGAACGAGGAAACAATTGTTGCCATGACATTTTAAAAACTGTTTCTGGTTGCACATCGGTGGTTGCCTGATGAAGAAAGAATTACAGAAAGCCAAAAAATAAACATCTTAATTTTAAATAATTAAATCTCCAAGGAATTCAAGGAAAAAAAATAGTGTAACTAAGAACGTACGGTTTGACTTAATTTAGCCTCATAAGCATTTTCACCAGCACTGGAAGCAGATTTACCAACAGCACATACCACAGGGTGAGCGTCTCTTCTTTTTACAGCATTTTGAGCATTATCTACAAACCTTGTGGCAGGCTTAAAAGACTTGCAAACAGCAGCAGATTTCTGTGCATTTCTTCCAAAGAAGGATGAGCCATCAAAGCCTCTAGAAGAAGATAAGGAATTACCTTTCATGCCGTCAAAATATCTGGGCTTATTCACCATGACCTTACTTCCATAAACACTATGCAAAGCTTGTGATTTATAATTATCTCCCATGCTCTTCTGCAGATCAAACCTTTCGTTCTCACCCTTCTTCAAAAACTCATTTTTCCTGTCATTTTGCTTGCTGGTCCTCTTTTCAAGCTCTTCACCATCAGAATTGCTCTTGCAAGATGCTTTGTCCTTGTCTTTCCTTCGTTCTTTCCTCCTATCAATTTCCTTCCGACCATCTCTATCCCCGTCAAAAGTTGACCCCTTTGAACGATCCTTCTCAGCAACTGATTTTTCAACATGAAGTTTCCTCCTCTCCTCCACTAGCCTTGCAACCTCTTCTTTCTGCTTCCTGTCTTCCTCTTCCAGTATTTCCTTCTCCAACCTAGCCTGCCTCTTCTCCTCTGCCTTCCTTCTAGCTTTCTCCCCTCTACTCTCCTGGAAATTACCAAAAATCTCCCCTTTCTTTGATGACACTCTATGATCTAAATCAGAAGATCTATCTTTCTTTGAGGAGCCATGCCTGAAAAACTTACCAAAAAGCCACCTCCTACTCGAGAAAAAAAAAGAGAGCAGCTTGCAGGAAAACGTCATCACCCCAGAATAAGATCTCTCTGCTGAGCACCGATGATCACTGCCAGTCCAGTGCTTTGGAACGGAACCTACAAAACTGCAATTTCCATCAGCTTCACATAACCTACCATGCTTTCCAACAAGATCAGTAATCATTCTGGGACCTCTTGTTGGACCGGGAAGGTCAAGCATTGGTTTTCTGGATATATGACCACAATATGAGCACATGAAACGACCACCACCAGGGGTCTGGTTGCGGTAAGGCATGTGGCAATTCCGACAGCGAAGAGTAGCTGATTTACGGCGTTTCAGAAGCTCGAGAGCCTCAGAGCGGCGTCTCTCACGGAGGCGGGCAGCACGGCGATCCCGCCAACTGGAAAGGTGAGGCATTAAGACCTCGTACCATAAGAGAGAAGCAAGGAGGACTGACACAGAGGCAAGCTGTGGTGATGTTATCTCAAATCGCAGGGCCGGCGGTAGGAGCTGTGAGAGAACCCATAGGACAATAAACGGGATCACACACCAAGGTAGCATGGTTGCGACCCGTCGAGACCACCTCTGTACAACGCAAAGCATACACATTATCCAGAAGGTCTGCGCATTAAAGAAATCAACAATGACAGAAACCCAAGGTAAAGTTCATGCGCCTTAACCTGTTATCAAAAATCGTCACTTCTTCGAAGGAGAAAAGGAATCAAAATATCCCTAACCCCGAATGAATGGAGCTGCTTCGTATTAGCAGTGTTTGTAGGTTATCAGCTGGAAAACCTAGATTAGTTTCTTCAGCTCTGCGAAGAATTTTGCTGGCGGCCTGAACAAGTGTGGGTGATGGAAAGTGAAGATTATTCGAGTGACTTACGTAGTTCGATTTCGTTAATAGATAAAAACCCTAGCTTTGGAGCCGGTCCCCATTCATGGCTTCTGGGGAAGAAGACGACGGAGAACATAGAAAACAATGGAAGGATTGCCGAACTTATATGCTTCTTGGCCGAGCTGATTCTTAATATGACAATTACGTTTGATATTTCTATTCAGAGATGCCATGCTCAAATTATCAAGAATTTGATAAAATGAAACATATGGTTTAGGGGCCATCATGCAATTTTGATATTTGAATGAGAGTTTGAAAAATAAATTAAAAAGGGTTGTTGATTTTTAGATTGAAAGTTTGGGATGGTATAGATGTAAATATGTAATTGCTCCCTTCTTAATTTAACTGGCCTAATGAGATTAAAATTTTGATTAATTAAATATTATTATTAAATTAAGAAATTTATTTATTTATTTCTGAATTTAATTGTTCCATGCTCATCACACGCTTCAAAATTTTTATTGTGAAATCCATAGTTTCTATTTTTAAAACTTTTCTCAAAGCCGAACTTCCTCTCTTTTTCTATGTAGGATAAAAACATGATCTTGAAACACATTGTCCCCGTCATTCCCTTCACTTCCTTCCCTTAGTCGGGAGGTGCTTGCACTATTTAGAAGAAAATATTTTGTCCGGACACGGCCAACCAGTGGCAACCGCGTCGTCATAAATGTCATCGGCGGGCGACATGGTCGCTAGTGGTTGACCGTCCAGATATGTGTAGACAAAATCACCTAATCTTCTAACAAAAATATGATACTTACGTACATATCAACCAAACTCTATGTATTTACATATATAACTTTTAAAGTTTTATTATTATTATTATATCGCTTAAATAATTTTTAAAAATAATAAAATTTAATGGTTTTTAAATACATATAAAGAATATATAAGTAAACATTTTTATTTAATTGTTTCATTAATTTGAGTTAAAATGAACCGAACACAAACAATAAATATTTGTTAGTATTCGCCTCGTTTATAAATTGAGCTCAAAATAATTGTTCTTTTTCGGCTCACTTGCTGAGTGAATGAATTGAACGTGAGCTATTTAACGAACGAACGAAACAAAGACTGTTTGTAGAGAATTTTTTTTTTACAACCCTCTTAATAAATTTATGACTGTTTTGATATGAGATATCATTTTATTAATGCATAAAAAATGTGTTTTAATTTTTAAATTTTTAAATAATAATAATATTATTTTTTTTCATATGATAGAAGAAGATTAAGTGGTATAAATATAAAAAACAAAATTTTAATTATTAGGTATGTGAATACAAAGGAATTAGGTGGCATGTATTTAAAAGATCCTATGGTTATTTAAGGTGAACTCTGATCATTCATGTATAATGGCTAGGTAATCAAGTCATTGTTTGTATTATTTATATATATATATATATATATATGGAGCCCACTAGCCATGTATTTAGTGGTTGACACTAACTAAATCAATCGTACTCATTAGTCATAACTTTAAAAGTGACATGCCCTAGAGCTCCTTCCTATTTAAAAGAATTCAGTAAATACATCTAGAGTACATCAGCATTGTAGTGAGTTCCTTAAAATGGGTCTACCCAACCATGATCGTCAAGCGAGCTCTTCCAGTGAAACTTGACTGCACTAACTGTGTTCTTATTCCATGCTCATACGACCTGGTTAGACCTTCTGACCAAACTCCCTGACTACTACCAAGCTACACCATCGAGCTCGACGACGAGCAACTCTCTGAGATTGAAGTAAAAGAATTATTTTCTATCAGAATTATTTATTAATAGCATGATAATCCATGCTGGCAGTCTTCTCGACAACGAGTCTTCTCAGACTCCATACTATATATATAATATCTTGACACATTTATTCACAAAAGCACAACTCACATACACGCACACACGCGAGCAACATAAAAAGATCGAAATTAACCTAAACTTAATTTCAAAAAGTTTCTAACACATAATGTATCGAGATTATTGTCCAATATGTTGGATCCTACGTTGTAACCTAATAAGCAATTCTTATTTATATGTCAAATGAATACGAAGGAATTCTTGATTAATTGTCAAAATCAATGTCAAATGAATGACATTTGTAAAAAATTTCTAAGCTTATTTATTAAGATAAATGAACTTCAAGTACGCCCGGTGCATGCAGTGTCCGATCTATACCGTTGATCACAGCAAAAATATATTTCAATGAACCCCATTTTATTATTATTGTTTTTTTAAAAAAATAATGTGATCAACGGTAGAAATCGGACACCACATGCATGCAGAAATGCAATATCTGTATGGAATAAGTTTTCCTGTCGAGGAGTTGTAATTAACAACCTTTGCAGTGTAATTGTATTTTATAGCATAACTAATCAACAATTATATTTAATTTTTCTGCTTAAGATTCTGATTTTATATATAATATATGTTCTGCGCGCAGTTATCTTTTACTTAGCTGGGAGTTCATTGTCGTCCAAATGTAAAAGGTAAAATAAATTTAAATGCTAGATTTTTGTTTCTTTAGTTGTTTAGTTTAAAGAAAAATAAATGTGATGCAATATGTTGAGATATTTATATTTTTTTGTCCTGCTTTTTTTTTTAATGTATAAGAAATTCATCCCATTTGGATGAGTTTTAAAAGCATTGAAATTATTAAGCATTGCTTGACTTTGCCAACCACTGATCTTTTGTTTTTGCCAACCACCGATCGCTGCTCGTTGTTGTGAGTCGCCGTTTTGGGTCGCCTCTGCGGGAGCGCATTATCTGTCTTGGTTCCTGACGTAGCTCTACGTGCGGTGAAGATTATTCCTGAGTTATTTTCATGTTATTTCTGTGTTATTTTCAATAATCCCGAAATAACCCAGAAATATCCCAAAAATAAAGACCGCGGATTATTTCTGAATTATTGACAATTACCCAGAAATAACCTTAAAAAAAACTCAGGAATAACATTCGTCACACATAGAGCTACGTCAGGAGTCCGCACAGAAAAATTAGGCCCTCTGCCGCCTGCCATAGCCGCAATACCTAAAATACTTTGAAATAATAAAAAGCAAAAAGATAAACATATAAATATTTTATAAGCAAAATATTATAAATTCATTCTGCAAAATAAGACTTATAATGTGGATAGATATGAGTCTAAACAAGCAAAAATCAAGACTTGTAATGTGGTTGAAGATTTTAGGATTTTAATTGCAAGTTCAACTAAACTCTGAATAATGCATATTCATAATAAGATCAAGTGTCTCGACAAAACAAGTAAGAACTATAAAAATCTTAGAGTGGACGATCGCCCATTTTTAAAATCTATATCTTCCATTAATGCGTTGCCAAAAAAATTATGTAATTATTAACAAACAAGTAATTCTAACGGATTATAAATTTTGTTGCAAAATACCTTAAGATAAATTTAAAAAAATTGAAAAAAAAAATATACATTAAACTTGTCTACCATAGTGAAAGTGATTGATCATCCTTCCGTGACAAAATTAAGTCAATATGTCGAATGTCAATTAACTTTGAATCCATCTAGACACTTGAATACTAAACAAACATCAACGAGTGTTTTGAGGTTTTGTCTAAAATACCAAAATATTATACTACAAACTTACAAAGAACAGTTCATTCTATTTTTGTTGAGAGGCTAGACTTTAAATTAGATAAATTTTGGATATATGAATAAATTTTAGTCGTCCAACTATCCTCTTCCAATTGTTCTTGTTGGATTTCCATCACATATTATTTTATATTTACATATATTATATTGTGTTCTAAAATTATACAAACTTCGTGTGTGTGTGTGTTTCGTCCAACGATCCTCTTCCAATTGTTCTTGTTGGATTTCCATCACATATTATTTTATATTTACATATATTATATTGTGTTCTAAAATTATACAAACTTCGTGTGTGTGTGTGTGTGTGTGCGCGCGCGTGTGTGTGTTGTTCTTGTTGGATTTCCATCACATATTATTTTATATTTACATATATTATATTGTGTTCTAAAATTATACAAACTTCATGTGTGTGTGTGTGTGTGTGTGTGATTTTGTTGATCAGAAAAAAATCTTTTTGACCTTCTAAAATAATCAAAATTGCAATTAAATTTGATTAAGTAGACAAAATTATCCTCTCAAGATAGATATTTGAGAGCTCAAGTAATTTGTATATATAGTTTACAAGATAATAACTTGAATTAAGTTATACCTAAGTCCAATTAAGGAAAGTATAATTCAAAAAACTATCAACATGCATATTTGTCACCATTCCTATTAAATTTATACTTGATATTTTGTGTATAATTTCCTTACATAGCATTTGGCCATCAATAAATTGTTATCATTTGATTAAAAAAAAGAAAACAATTTGTCATGTAGCACTTTGTTTTTTCTGCCTTAACAATAATTTAAAGTTTGTTAGATAATGTGGAGCCATACTTTATTAATTTACATTTCAAAATGGTCTATGATTACATCAATGATGTAAATAAACTTGTATATGAATATAAAATAAGTAATTTCCAACAAAATTTAAATTTCAATTAGTGTGAAAGTGATTTGAAAATTGACATTGTGTTTATTATTGAGGGCTTATATATATATATATATATATTTTTTTTTTTTTGATATTTTTTGTTGATGGTTGGATTGGCTTGATATTTTTTTGAAGCCATTTTGCAAGATATTTTGTTGATACTTATTATGTTTGAGAAGTGCAACTTGATTTTTTTTATCATTTAGTTACATCTTATTCTTTAAATAGTTGTAGTTGTCCCTAACAGACCCTAAGATATTTAGTCATGTTTGTTGGCAAAACTATCTATAAAAATATCAGAACATAATTTGCAAAACCCATAATATGCTCAAAAACATATGAAAGAGGAAAAATATGCACTAAGGTCTTGAAATTTATTTGTAATAGATTTAAACACTAGATATTTTCCTCCCAAAATGGCTACATAGCCCTATATTTATAGATTTTTTAATAAATGAATAGGAATGTATTTTTAATTACATGAGTTGTGTAATCCAAAAAATATATAATCAGGAAAGTATAAAATTACACATGGATAATCGACACATGGATAATTGACAATTGGAGTCTTTGTATTGGAAGTCGAATGTCCACTGATCGGTATGATGGAAAATAACTCTTACTAATGAGTGTAAGCGATACCCAGAGTGATATGGGTTAATGGTCTTGTAGGTTGAATCAATATTTCTAAATGCCTAGGTGAGTTACCGAGATCATTTGCAAGTCTAGGATAACCATTTACAAGTTATTCTAAAAGTGTGAGTCCTTTCTTGGTAATGGTGAGTGTCCCATGACATGTGCAAACACCTTGAGCAAGTTTATATTTGTTCGGGAGAGAATTATGGTGGATCTTCATGAATATGCACCTCTTCATTTTGGTTTGCCAAGTTAATTTGTATTGTGTTGTTGTGGAATATATTTAAAAATAGATGAACAGTCGACGAAGAAAGCAAAAAATAGAACGAGAAAAA
Source organism: Phalaenopsis aphrodite (assembly GCA_003013225.1). Classification (NCBI taxonomy): domain Eukaryota; kingdom Viridiplantae; phylum Streptophyta; class Magnoliopsida; order Asparagales; family Orchidaceae; genus Phalaenopsis; species Phalaenopsis aphrodite. The sequence goes on from NEWO01000046.1 coordinate 2,314,808, forward strand.
TTCACACTAGAAAATAGTAATACAGCGGAACACACAAATATACGTGGTTCGGCAAATTGCCTATATCCATCGAGTTACAGAGGATTTTACTACTTGAGGAATTTACATCAGTTGATCGTCTCAACTTACAAGAGGGATCTCTCACTTCGTTGCTCTCTCTTATTCTCTCTCTACACCGGGATACACTGAAGAAGAAAAGCTTATAAGAGAAATAAACTCAATTTCTCTTTTAAAACAAGCCACCAAGAAGAAGCCAAGGGAGAACAATTTTCTTCTTCTACTTTCTTCTTCTACTTTCTTCTTCCTTTTGCAGCAAGGAACCACTGTCTGCACTTCTCTTCCTCTATCCCGAGAAACCCTGAAGAAGAACACAAAAATGACGTGTCTTAGAAACTGAAGGAGTTGTGTGATGCCTTTTATCGCGAACAGAAAGGGAGGCGCGGCGATTAGCAAACTTCAGCGGGAGTTGGCGGGAGCAGTTCACGAACAAGAGAGGCGGGAACGGTCGCGACATTTCGTGATCAGGGGAGCGGGAGCTGTCGGACCGGGCTCCAAAAATCAATAAATCTCCTGCTTGGAGACCGGTACACAAGCAACAACTTCTCCTTCCTCATATTAATATCCTTCACTAGCGGCGTCGTTTCTTTTTCAAACATGAATTCTCCACCTCTGCAACTCAAATTCTCTATTTTCACACCAGAAAACCAACTGAAAATGTGCACAACTTCAATTTCTCAAGAGTAAAACCCTTAGTCAACATATCAACATGATCCACATAGCCTTGCACCTCCAAGCTATTTCGCAGGTTACCATTGTCTCTGCTAACAACTCTCACTGCATGGGCAATGTCCTGACTCTGCTGAAAGCCTTTTTCAACAAGTATAGTATTGTACATCTTACTGTCATCAAGCTCAGTCTTCACTCTATACACTCACTTGTTGTGTAATACATTCTTCTCTGATGGAAGTTATGTCAGCTCCCACTTGCTCGAACTTTCATCTTGCAAGATTTCTTCATAGCTTTATGGTTCTCCATCATCTATCTGTGGAACAATAGCAATGGGTGCCCTGGACCCACTCTTCTCTTCACTTCCATCATCAACAAAACTATGAACTGCCAACAATAGTGCATCTTGTACTTCTTCAGATACCATATTTGCGCTATCATTCTATATCTTCTTGGGATTTTTACAGTTCCTCTTTATGTGCCTAGCCTTGTCACAATTCAAGCAGGTTGCCTACTGACCAGACTTTGATTTTGATCTCCATTTATTTGAGTTCATGTTCTGTGATCTCCCTCTGAAATCAACATTCAGTGTTGAACTCGTACCTGAGATTTTTCCAGAATCTTTCATGCACACCTCCTCAGTCAAAATCATATCACGAATATCATCAAATTTCAATTTAGATTTACCTGCAAAACTGCTAACTGTCATCCTCATGGCTTCCAAACTATTTGACAATGATGCCAACAATATTAACACACATATCTCATCATCAAAATCAATTTCAACAAACGACAATTGATTTCTGATAGTAATGAAATCATTCTGGTGTTGAGCAACAAAACTCCTTCCACCATCTTCAAGTTGAATAACTTTTTCATCAAGTACATTTTGTTATTCGCCGATGGCTTTTCATACATACCAATAAATTCTTTATCAAGTACACCTTGTTATTCGTCAATGACTTTTCATACATACCTGATAAGGTTGTCATGAGATATGCGGTCGTCCTTTTCTTGACGACATTGTGTGTAACGGACCTTGATAGGGTTATCGAATAACTCCAAGAACTTGTCGATCTAACAAATTCTATTCAGTCTCATCCATTCTTTTAGGTTTTTTCTCCAATAACGGAAAATGAATTTTCTTCTCATAGAGGTAGCCAAAATCTATGCCATCAAACTTCTTGATCCCTGAAACCTTCACTTCATCTGTAACCATTATTCTTCCTCATATCCAAAATACGGCTCTGATACCAGTTGTTGTGAAATATATATAAAAATAGAAGAATGATATATAAAATGAGAAAAATTCACACCAGAAAATAGTAACACAGCGGAATACACAAATTTACGTGGTTCAGTAAATTGCCTACCTCCACCGAGTTACAGAGGATTTTACTACTTGAGGAATTTACACCAGTTGATCATCTCAACTTACAAGAGGGATCTCTCACTTCATTACTCTCTATTCTTCTCTCTCTACATCGAGATACACCGAAGAGAATAAACTTACAAGAGAAATAAACTCAATTTCTCTTCTGCCACAAAACACCAAGAAAAAGCCAAGGGAGAACAATCTTCTTCTTCTTCTTCTTTCTTCTTCCTTCTGCCGCAAGGAACCACTGCTTGCACTTCTCTTTCTTTATCCCGAGGAAGCCCGAAGAAGAACACAAAAAGGTCGTGTCTTGGAAACTGAAGGAGCCATGCGATGCCTTTTATCGTGAATAGGAAAGGCGCGACGATTCATGAACGTCAGCGGGAGTTGGTTGGAGCGGTTCACGAACAAGAGAGGCGGGAGCGGTTGCGACATTTCGTGATTGGGGGAGCTGGAGCTGGAGCAGTCGGTTCGGGCTCCAAAACTCAACAATGTGCAATATAACCTACAACAACTTGTAATATTTTTCAGCATACATTTAGTTTCTTAATTTATTGATGTCTATGAACGAGAATAAATAAAATATCATATCTCCACAAGTTAGCAAAATATGTGTAATGTAATCTTTTATTTATTCATGTTCTTTATGTAAATTATTTCTATAAGTATCTCTATGATCCTTCAAAGAATTCCTCAACCCTGACCCCAATATTTTTTCTCTCTTGAATTCATAGATTGGATTAGGAGGCTTTCTAGAACTAATATGACATGGGCATTAGTACAAATAGATAAATAAATAATGCTAAAAACTAGAAGAGTTATATTTCACTCCTCCCTTAAATAAAAATAAAAAAAAAAGAAGAGAATGAAGAGGAAAGGGCATGTGGTAGAAATTTTCAATGTGTGTGATCTCATCATGAAGGCTTGTTAGACTTCTCAGGCAAATCAGAGTTTTTTTCCTGCGAGCATATCTTGGATTGAATCCATGAAGAAAATTTTCAAGAATTTCTGGCCAAGTAGCTTAACAAATGAGACTAAGGCCCCGTTTGGGGCAACTTATTAGGTGCGGCGGTAGTATGAAAAGGCCGCAGGCTTGTTTGAAAAACACATTCGGCTCAGTTTTTTTTTAGATGGAGAAGCGGAAAAGGGCCGCGTCTTGCTTCTTTTGTGCGTGTTAGGGGGAAGAATTCCTCCCGTGCCGCTCTCCCGCTCGCCCTCCCCCTCCCCCTCCCCCTCCCCGATCTTATTAGCTCCTCACCCTCACGGAGGTCGACGCAAATGAGGTAACATTCGACCCTCTGTTCTCCCCTCGCCCTCACCCTCCCCGAATTTGGGTATCGTGTTCGCCATTGCGCTTCGTTTTATCGCCACCTGCTTTCTCTTTCCACCGGAGCAGCCGCAATGGCTGCCGCTTACCCGTCTTTCATTTCCACCTTGAAACCGCAATGGTTGTCCTTTCCACCGAAGCAGACGCAATGGCAGCCGCAAGCTTCTGTGCTAAAAAATTGAGGTTTTAGGCTGCATAGAGAAAATGAGTTTTAGAGAATGGTTATTTCGTTTTTACTATTTATTTTGCTTTTTTTACTGAGTTGTGTGGTCAACTGAAATTATCACATTTGAGGAAATGAAGGTGTTTGTTTAAAATTAATATTGATTTATATATTTTTTTTCAAGCATTATTTTGAATTGAAACAATTTGAAAGGAAAAGGATCTCGTTTAAACATAAATTTTTCTTGGAGTATTTTGGTGGATATACTTTGCTTTTATCTTGTGATTGGCTTTTGAAAGTAGTTATTTTTGTAGTGTTACTAGAGAATAAAAACCAATATGTTTGTGTAACTAGATTTGGATGGGAGTTAACCGATCCATGTTTGGGTGTCCTCTAGTGTTTGACATGAATGTTGTTTATCAATTGAGCAATGTATTCTATTTTTTTGAACTGATGTGTAGCAGTTTAAGGTTCTTTTCTGTGTATTATTTCTCACATACAGTTCTGTTGGAAACAGTTTCACCAAACATGGGCAGAATAATCATTTATCTAACAGCTATCAATAAGTTATTCTGAATAAACTTTCTCAAACAACAAGTCAGTTTATTCTGATAATCTGCAGATTATCAAATTATCAGAATAATATGTTTATCAACATATTATATTTAATAAACAGCTGCCTCAAACAGACTCTAAGTAGTCATCTTGCCAACACCCAACATGTAACTTCTCAATTATTGAAACTCTTCAATTGGAATATGATTAGTTATTAACTAATGGCTGCCACTGCAAGAAAAAAATTATATCATTCAGACACTATAGCTAACATAATATATATGATTTCCCGAGATGTTCTTGTGCCATAACAAATAAAATTGGTATAAGTATCATTACTGTTGAGAAAATAAGGGCGAAGAAAAACAGTAATCGACACAAATCCAGAAGAACACAAAGATTTAACGAGGTTCGGCAAAGATGCCTACGTCCTCGGGAGCAGAGCGGCGAGTTCCTTTCAATATTCAGAAAAGGGTTACAGAATAGAGGATTACCTCCTAGGGTTACTAACAGGCCTATTTATAACCCCAGGAGTAAACTTAGACACAATATGTAATTACAACATTACCCCTGTACCAAACC
>NEWO01000046.1:2322347-2336289 GCA_003013225.1 Phalaenopsis aphrodite
CGCTCCGCTCCGCTCCGCTTCGATCCAGCGTCTGTCCCGATATGGTATATGAGCCATACCATAACAATTACCAATAAATGGCATTACTTTGCTTACAGGCAAAGCATTGTCCATATATTATTATAAGTAATTCATATTTGAATGTTTCTGTTCAATAGCATAAAAAAATCTTACTGTATTTAAAAATGGTTCTAAATGATAACATAAGAGGAGTCATAACATATTTTCCAAATTAAGGTGATTGTTCAAGCATTTTCTTTTTTTGGGACAATCAATTCGCTAGAAATATTTGTTTTAACTCATTGTTTACTTGAGCATGCATAAACTCTTTTCTTCCTCCCTTTTCTATTTTAATAACATGTGTTTATACTAGTGATGCAAATAAGCCAAGCCGGTTCGCTGGCCGGCTCAAGCTCGGCTCGTTAACTAGTTCGAGAGCCGAGCTTATCTAACCGTGAGCTTGTCTCAGCTCAACTCGTTGGCTCGTGAGCCGGCTGGGTTAGCCAATTATAAGTAATTTCGATACATTTTTCAGTGAGTTTTCACTTAATCTTTCTCCTGCTCTGGACAACAATACTTTCTCCTGTCATCTACCATAAAAATTATATTTTTAGTGCAAGCTCTAGAGCCGTGAGTTTTCGCTGCATCTTCCTTCTCCTTCGGACATCAATACTTTCTTCTGGTCATCTACCATAAAAATTGTATTTTTAGTTTGAGCTCACGAGCCCGCTGCAACATTTACAAGTCGAGCTTGCGCTCACCATTGCTCAAGCCAGAGCTCACAATTTGGTAAACAAACCAAGCTCGAGAAGGGCATCGCTCGTGCTCGACTCGACTCATTTACACCCATAATTTATACTTATCAATAATAATAATAAAAAAAGCTAAAAAGATCATGTCTCCCCCTACAATCCAAAATGCAAAATCTTGGACAATCACTCCTTACAATTAGCTTTAATGCTGCTTTCTCAGGTGGCCTTCAATTTCACCCTTTATTATGGATGAAATTATGATCTTGTTTGATTATTTATTTGGTCTATAGTTAAAATATATTACCTCTAGACTACCTCAACTATGTATTCAATTTTCATTCAATCATTTCTAGCTCTATGATCTTTATTGCTCTACTTTATTCATCTTTATTTACGTTTTTTGTAAATATGTTTGTAAAATTGTTATGAGAAAATTAATCTTTTAAATATTTTTTTTATAGAAAATCAAACAATTATTTTCTACAACTATCTTACTAGCAAGTTTGGTTATCAAAAAATAGGTATTAGAAATAAATGAGCAATTACATATAGATCACCCCAAAATTTTTATTTACAAACAAACCGCCCTCTGTCATCCTGTTTTTAAATTCTCACTCAAATATCAAAATTCATGGTAAAACACCAGCCCATATTTCTCATTTTCGTCAAATTCTTAGAAGTATGATTGTGACATGTGTAAATACATCAGTTTCATAGTTTTAAAAGAAGAAAACACTTGGCAAATTTTTTTTTGGTAAATATCAATGTTTCGAATGATCTGCCTGTAATTATCCCTAACAAAATTGACAGATAAGTAATATTGAAGTTGATGTGTGGTAGAGGTTTGCAATGTAAAATCATGAGGAAACTATTCCAAATATGGTTTTAATACTTTTTTAAATTGTCTTTACAAAACCCTAAATCATTATGACCCTAAACCCTAAAAATTGTGCGAGAAAATCAAAGTTAAATTTGTTGGAGATTTACAAATTCTTTAAATAAGACTGTATATTTTAAAATAAGTTTTTTTTATGTGTAAATTTAAAATAAAAAGGGCATAACAATGATAGAATTCTCTTGGATATTGAGGTTAAACGAGACATTAAAATATAAAAAAAATTTATCAAACATCATATTTGTGTAAAAAAAAAGTCTTATTTCTACTTCTTATAAAAGCTCCACAACATTTCAATTTTAAGCTTCGGTCCCCTTGAGAATGAAGCTATGCTGAGGGTCTGTTTGGGCAGGTGCAGATTATCCAGCCTATCCAGCTTATCCAGAAAAGCAATTTATTCTGATAGTTTGTTGATCAGCAGCTTATCCTGATAAGTTCGTTGTTTGTTTGGTTTGTGCATTTGGAAAACAGCTGATTTGCAGTTGTTTTTGAATAAATAATCATTCTATCATTGATCTGGATAAGTTGTTTAACTGTTTGGTTTGTGAGTTCGGAAAACAACTGATTTGCACATTTTTATGGATAAGAGAACATTCTGACACGCGTAATGTTACTATTTGCACCAGAACTATAAAGACTACACATTTGACAATTGAGAACAAAATAAACAATTCCTCATTTTTGTGACGATCAAATAAAAACTTCTCTTCTTAAATCTGAAAATCATGGAAAAGGAATATAGTCAAACCCTTATATGCAAACGGAAACAGTAAAACAAAGTAATCAACCTAGCAAGAAATTCTATATTGCTAAAGTTTTGGCCTTTCACCAGCGTTTGCGAGCTTTCCCACCGTTGGCTTGGAGTAGAAATAGAGTTTCACGAGTTGTGTAAGCTTCGTGTTCAAATGTAATGGGCCAGCGCCTACCCAAACCAAAATCTGAGACGAAGAAGTAGGGCTTCTTTAATGGTTTATGGTTGAAGCAGAGCAGAAGAATGAGAAAGATCGGAGTTTTTGTAGTCTCTGTAAGCCGCGATCCATTTGTTGCCTTTCCAGCTAGAGATGAGGGCAGTGGGGTAAAAGGGTAAGGAACGAACGCGGGCCTCGAGGTCGAACCCGCGGCCACATTTATTAAAGAATTGAATACGTCGTTTTAAAAAAAAAAACATATTCTAAACGCATTTATCAAACGGGACGGTGAAGTTTTCAAAACACTGTCATCATTTATAACCGGTCCCAAACGGGAAAAAAATTATTGTACATGCTCACCGTACACAGAGATGTGTACGGTGAACAAATTAAAATCCTCCCTTACCCCAAAGGTATATATGTCAATGAGCCCAATTTTTATTTATTTATTTAAAAAGAATTAAAAGGTGAATGGTTCACCGTACGCGCAGCTGTGTACGGTTAATTTATGAAATAATCGCTTCCAAACGGGCTCTTAGTTGTGTTTTAAAGAATGGCTACAGAATCCTTCGCCGCTATTTAGTTCATCGCTATCTTCACGAGTTGCACTGATCACACGGGTATTTCTTCTCCATTTCAAAACTAAAGATCTTCGCGGCTTTCCTACGATTATTTCATAAAATGAAGCTTAGGGTCTGTTTGGGGCAGCTGCAGCTTCTCAGCTTTTTAGCTGCAGCTGCTGCGGGGAAGTTGATTGACTGTTTGTTGCAACTGTTTGAAAACAGTTGTGAGACAGTTGTTTCTAAAAAAGTGACTATTTTGTCTAATTCAATAAATCTGTGTAAAACATAATATAAAATAATTTTTTTAGTAAACAAATTATTACATTAATTAATAATTAATTAGTTACTTATATCTTTATTAAATAATTAAAACATTAAAATATATTTATAAATAAATTAATTAATTATTAAATAATAATATATAAATCCATTTAATTATAATTAATTTAAAAATATATGAATTAATCATTACTATTAATAACTTAAATTGACAAAATTAAAATCGTAAACCCTCTCCTCCATCCCGATTTTGATGAGAATCACGGCCTTCTTGAACGAACCTCTCATGGTACATTTAGGATTAGAGCAAGCCGGGAAGGCAGCGATGAATAGCTTCCGGTTTCGCCCAAAATCATGATATGCGTCAATGTGCTTCAAGCGACTGTGGAAGAAGGAGCAACAGGCGACTCGGCTTTGGCTTCGTGAGAGGATCGGGAGCAGAGGACAGGCGGGGAAGCGAGACGAGAGCGTCGGTTTCGCGAGGCGCTAGGGCAGTGGTCGTGTCGCGATATACGGGGCAGAAGAGGAAAAACAAGATCGCGAAAGCGGGCCGTGCAGACGATCCCACGACCTGCTTTTGGCCAAATTAGCCTCCCGCTCACCGTGGGACACCGAAACAATCAGAAAAAATTTGTGTGATTGCACGTGATGCCGCCTCGAGCTTTTGATTGGCAAAATTATTTCATAAAGGACAGAAAATTTTTATGGCATGATTGTATTATGTTGCTCACAAGTAAATATGCCATTTGTGTAAAAAGAAAGTTATAAGAACAGAATTAAAAATGCAATGTGTAGAAAGAATTTAAAAAGCTGAAAAACGTCGACAGCAGGGTTCGAACCTGCGCGGGCGTAGCCCAACAGATTTCAAGTCTGTCTCCTTAACCACTCGGACATATCGACTATGATGCCTCAAGTTCAAGGTTTTAATAAATAAATCCATTTTTGTACCTTTCATTCATCAAATAATTGTTTTTTTAATTCAATTCAAGCAAAGTAAATCGGAATGCTTCAACTGTTTGCTCGGAACAAGAATATTCTTATGCTAAATAAGAAACTTATGCAACATAATAAAATATTTAAAAGTTTAATTTATGAAATTGTAATAAATATGATCAACATGATCCACCAAACGAAGCACAATTTCTTACAAATTTTTATAATAAAAATTGAATTTGAAATTGATTAATTTTTGTTTAATAACTCATAATGATTAGATCTTTCCTCTAAAAGTCACACACATTTATGTGTTTGATCTTATAAGTGCCACATATATCATAAAATTGGGTCATAAAGTAGCAATCTTACTTGTGTTCTCTAGTTGGGGCATAATGCCACAAGTCCATATCTTTTGCAAAGCCTTAAGCACTGACTTTTTTAATATTAGAATTTGTTTACTAAGGTGATATTTACGTACAAAGGAAAAACCAACTTAACTTCATGTTAGTTGCAATGCTCTGAAGTGACATGATTGATGCTAACCTAAGCTTTGCTCGAGACAATGCGTCATATCAATGGATGAACCCTTATGGAAGAACCAAACATTTTAATAAAGATTCTTATGATGCAACATTCATCATGTGTGCCTTATAAGACATTCCACTCAACGAGACAAATCTGATATTTATATAACGAAATTGTCCATTCTAATGCTCCAAGTGAAAGAAAATCATTTGCTAGCACCTCTAATTATACTTAGTTATATATTATCGCTTTCAACCAGCTTAGCTATGAATTAATCAAGTCAATTGTCATGTACATTCGATAGTAGTATCCAAGAACCATTCAACATGGATAGCCATTTTGGTTCCCCAATGACTTTTTTTCTTATCACGATAAGTTTTGACCATACTTTGAAGAACACCTTAGTTTTGCATCTCACTACCTCATTCTAATAAGAACATTTTTTTAGAGGGCCATTAATTATTATTAATCAAACACCTGTAAAAACATGACCCTCAAGCTCTCTATCATTAATGCCTGCCAAGTTGACCTAAGACAATGAAATTATAAGCCCTTTATATAATGTGTAATCCATTAATGCCCAATATCCCTTAAAGTTATTTTTATTTGTGAGTTTTATTAGGCACATGCATACGGTATAATTAATCATTGGTGCTTTTGCACATAAGAATCTTGATACCTAAGCAATACACAGAACCTTGACTAGCCTCAATAACTAGTCAAAGGAAGTCATTACAACTTTATAATTGCTTGTCTTTGAAACTCAATCTTGCTTAATGTAGAGTAGAGAGACAATAATATGGAATTGAATTAATGCTCAAAAAGGTATTTTTATTTATTTTAAAATTCAATAATTTACTTATATCATATGAAATCACTAATTGAAACTGAATATGTAAAACACTAGCTAATAGTTATGACATGAAATACTCTATATATAATTCATTCATAATATGTAAAAAATGAGTGGTTATTTTGTCCTAAAAATGATAATTTCATGGGCGCACTCATTCAAAACAGTTTTAAGCTTCAACATCCAATTATATTATAGTTAGCTACTCAATAGAATCCTACACTAAACTCCATATAGATGATCATATGGTGAAATTTTAATAATAGGCAATTTATTAAGTTATAAAATTAAGCACATTGTATGTGAACCACTCAACTGTAACTACTATGTTTATCAAATTATTTCATCAAGATGCACAAATAAATCTATTAGGCTTTCCTTTATAAATACAATTGACTCAAGTAATGTGGGAATAGGATACATAAGTTAAGCACTTTAATGATAATTAATCACATATATAAGCTATGTGGTCATCACAAGTGAATAAAGAAGTGAACAATGTAAATTAATGGTTAAAAGTGCAAGTAAATGACGTAAAGTAAATGAGTCAAAGCATAATTTTATCATGTGGTTTGACCTCCTTCCCACCTTATATGCATGCTTAACCCACACTTTGATTATCAATCCATCACATGATTGTATGAGACCAAAAAATTTCATTAATTGAAAAGAATCCTACATTATTATTAGCTAACGAAGAAGATTACTGAACACACCTAAACTTAATTAGGATTATCAAGTATCTCATTGTTCGTGAACAACTCATGTTCAACTTATTAAATAGCTTGTGTTCAATTCATTCGTTAAACAATCCAGCCAAAGACAAATAAATTTTTTTGAGCTTGATTAATAAATAAGTCAAACATGAACAAAACTTTTATTTGATTATATTTAGCTTATTTTTGGGTTGATTTAATTAAATAATTAAATATTGAGTAACATTATAACATTTTTATATAAATTTTTTATTTTGTATTTTAAAAAATATAAAATTTTAATATTTTTTTAATCATTTGTGCTCAATTTTGCTGAACACTTGAGCATTCTTAGGCCTAAGTGGGGCTAAGTTATAAGTTTTATGAACATGTCGTGCGTAGTACTTGGTTACAACTTTTGTCCTCTTTAAAAGGTTCATGATTGACATTATTCTTACAATGTTTTAGTCTTCATCATTGGTGAGCTTTCATTCATTGAAGGTTGTAAAGCTTGCATATCTATGTCACTTGATGATGTCATATCATATTTTAAGTTACTATGCATACTTTGTATGATTATATTGATCCCGCTATGCTTGGTTACGTTATGTCATACATGTTGAGTAGCCATTTGACTTTTCATTTCATTAGAACTAGGATCTTTGCTTTGAAAACTCATTGCATGTCGAACCCTAAAGAAAAATGAACAAACAGCCTTGATCGAGGGTATTTTTGGGCCCTTTAAATGTGTTATAATTAACCATAGGGGTTTATACCTGCGAGAAAACTGATTATTCATAATAAGATAAACTCTATTTGATATCGCTTATCAATTAGGTGAAATATATAGTTTATTATGGTCACATATATCTTTATCTTACAAGTTCATATAATGAACAATGTTTTATATTTTGAGATAGTATGGTCTCATCCCTATGAAATGTTTTAATGATAAATGTATGTGTGACACGTATGTCTTACTTTGAGTCTCATGCTAGAGCATAAAAGCTTAGCTATGACAAAATTTATCCCTCTGAATGATATGATCCAATCCTTTAAGACTCTCCCTTTTTCTTTCAGGTTGCATGAGTCCAAATCGAAGCCACCAGGGAGGAGCAAAATCCATCCCATCTCTTTTAGACTAACATCTATGTCTGGAGGGCAACTAGCTAACCCACATACACTACAAAATAAATAAGTACAATCACAAGCATTAATAGATAGATAAGATGGTTGTTTAAACGTAGAAGGATTCATTGAAACTATGATTTAGTCTAATGGATCGAGCGGCCCAAATACACACGTAAGTGTAAATGTTTAGTCATTTATAAATGCTTTTAATGACTTTTATCCATTATTTCTCATGGACTTTAAGTTTAATTTATTTGTGCTATAATTTTCAAGTTCTTAAATTTGACAGAAAAAAACATTGTTATTTTAAGAGCCTAACATGTTAAATTGATCTTTTACCAACATAATTAAACATAAACGAAACATAAGAAAAGTATTCCTAGGCATATATCAAGTAAACATATAAAGCTAATACCATCAAAATTATATAAAATAAAAGGCTGATGCAGATGCTTACCATTATACATCTTGAAAGATGAGAAAAATGGTTAGTCAAGTTTTGCTCTCATGCAACCCAGTTCTAAGACTAAGGATTGCTTACTGGACTTCCTTATCTCTCGCCTTCAATTCACTTTTTTGATTCTCTAGCAACAGCTCACCACTCAATTCACCTTTTGTATTCGTATAGTTGTGGTTCATCACGGTCCAACTCCTCCTGGTTTCGCGAGGCTTCACTAAGTTATACAACTCATACTCATCTTCTCTATTCCCTACATCTACTTATAGTTTAAAATAACATTTAAGATAAATACTGAATTACATTGATTCACCCCATATCTGAAAGCCAAGCATTGCTCCGCCAAGAGAAGTTCCATGCATAGTGGTCAATAACTTACAATTAGACTAACACGGTCGATCGTTAAAGTCAAACTAATTGAGTCAAGTTTAGCAGACTCAAAGACCATTAGAGGCCAACCGACAACGTCAATTTAGCACGATTAGATGGACGTGTCTTGCCGAACTAGGACCAACCGATTCTAGCCGACCAAGTCATAGGGCAGCCGAACTGAAAGTCCATACATGTAAAAATACCTAAAATACCCTTTAACGCCCAATTAAAGAGGGGCAAACAAGTAACTTCATATATTGTACCACTCCCCTACAAGAGAGATCATTTCATAATAAAGAGCTAATCAACAATTAAAATTACTGTTCATTAATGTGCACTTCCCTCTCTATCTCTCGCTCACATTCTCTCCTGTTTAACGCTTTATTTTTTGGGCGTGACTCACAGTCATATCAAGATTCAACATTTATATAGCATTTAATATCTTAATTAAGACACACACACATATATATATATATATATATATATATATATATATATATATATATATATATATATNTATCTCTCTCTCTCTCTCTCTCTCTCTCTCTCTCTCTCTCTCTCTCTCTCTCTCTCTCTCTATATCCCATTCAAATAAAATAATAAACATAAACATGATTATTTTATCTGTAGAAATTTATTATTTATAATTATTGTGTTTTGGAAAATTTGTGGTGATAAATTGTTAAATTAATGTCTTAGTGTTGCAAAAAGGTCTAATATACATAGATAATTGACGAGTAGTGAGAGAATAAACAAAAAATTTTTCAGTGGAAAAACCAAAAAAATAGAAAAAATTGTGGGGACTAACCCAATTAAACTAATCCACTGTGTGTGTGTGATTAATAAGAGCCATCTTTTCCTCATACCTAAGAGAACAAGATTGCAATTTTATATCAGTTGCAATCATTGTCTATAGACAACATACTTAAAATTTTTGGAGTGAAAATATCATCGGATTTTCAATACAATATTATGCATTGTGATGCTATTTCAAATACGAGGTTACAAATAGGGTTGACTAACAACTGTGAGCAGGGGCAGACAATGAGAACTGACTAATAGTGATATTTTGCTACGAATGTCGGTTATCGTCAGGTCTTTAGTCCATAACAACATAAAAATTCTACTACTTATATCCTATTTCTTAATTGAAAAGAGGTCTATTTATAACTTTTAGGGGCATAATATGTTGGTCATTTGGTGAAGAATTCTCATAAACACTTGATTGGATAGCCCATATTGATCACCTTAATATTTTGAACCGAGGGTTTTAATAATTTCAAAAATAATCAAACTTAGGCTCGTTTGATTTCACTTGTCTAGTCGCTCGATTTGATTATAAATATGTCAAATTTAGAGTTTATTTGACGGTTGAATTAACGTCCAAAACCTCTAATTTTGCTTTAATGACTTGATCTGCATTTGTTTGGACTTAGATTAAATTATTTTTGGTAATATTTTGATGAAATTTAACATAAAGCTGTAAAATTGAGCTTCAAATTTAGATGCTCACATCATGTACATGTAAATCCCTTCTGATATCAGTATTTTTTTTTAGAAAAAGCTCCCATCATTAATAAAACTCATGGTTTGAGCACACATTTTTTTCGAAAAAGAAGAAAGATCATCTTAAACTTTTGATGACATAGGGTTCATCGGAGTTTATGAGCGCCAGATTCAAGTCCACAAATGATCCTATTTATTGAATTCCAAATTTAAGGTGAAGCACAAGAGAAACATGATTTAACTTTTAAGGGCTGTCTGGTTGCAAGAAGAATTTAATTTAAATAGGATTTAGTAAATACTGTAAATCTAAATTTATCAAATATTAAGGTGATTAAATTCTGAACACTATTTGATATGTTAGCAAGTAAAACTTGATAAATCATAAGCGATTGTTTAACAAGATTTAATATCAAACAAAAAAATATAAATGAGTGCCCGAAGACTCAAAATGTATAAGAAGAGGCCTTTAATTAATAATTTATTTTTTTAAAAGTGATAACTTATTAATCAATAATTTAATATTAATAAATCATTAATTATATAAATAAAAAATTATTTAGAAATTTAGTAAATAATTTAAAACTTAAAATATATTTGTATTTATAAATTAACTATTAAATAATTACATTGAAATTTATCTAATTATAATTAATATGATAATATATAAATTATTTATTAATTATTAATCAACTGAAATAATAAAATTAAGTTAAAGAAATGTAAATTAAAGCCATAAACCTATCCCCCCATGCTTCTTCCCGAAACTCCTCCGACATCCTTTCCCATCGCCCAAGCTTCCCATCTCCGCCCCTAAACCTTCGCGCCTTCTTGAACGAACCTTCGCGATACAGTCGCGATTAGGTATCGCGGCTTACAGAAACCACAGAAACTCCCATCTTTCTCATCCTTTCTCTGCGCTCCTACCAGAAACCATTGAGGAACGTAAGGATGTTCGCGCCATTCTTCCTCTTGGCTGGTCCCGGATTTACGAAATCCGCCGATTGACAGGATTTAGTAAATCCCGGAATTATAGTGAATCTGCGTCATTTTGGGATTTACGAATCTCAGGATTTACGGAGGTTTTTTTTTTTTTTGTTTCTTTATGTTCCCGTTTGGCAGTATTTAGCTCAAGTCCTGCATAAATCCTACTTAAAACCGGCTACCAAACAGCCCCAAAGGTGAGTGCGCAGACGAAACGGGAATCCTGCTGAAATACTGCCACTCCGTTTCCTTCTATCCCGCCTCTGAACCCTAACCGGAGAAATAATACATTCTCTCTTTGCCTCCATGGAGGACGTTAAGTTGGCATCTTCCGGCACGCCATCTACGGGGAGAAAGGAGAAGCCGGTGGTGGTCAGAGTGAAAAGAAAGGCTTCTCAGGCGAGTCTGGATGCATTTTGTGAGCAGTCTTCCCTGTATTTCTTTCGACATGTTTTTTTTTTCAATCAAATGAAATCTTATATTATTTCTTCGTTACCATTTTTAGGGTTGGAGATTAATGAAAGGCCGCTTAAAAGGTCTTTATTGGATTTTGAGAAGCTTTCAATATCTGATCACGAGAGCAAAGGTACTAAAAAATTATGTTTATTTTAGTTTTATGTTAATTTGCATGTTGTATTGATTTCCAAGAGAATTTGGTGGGTTCTTTAAACTATTGGTCCTATTATATAGTTTGGTGAGTTTGATGGCATTTTTTTACACGCCTTCTGTAACGAATTCCACTCAGATGGTACTTGAATGAATCAATCCAAGGACGAAGGCACTATGGGAAGGAGGAGGGGTGTTGAATTTGGCATGAAATGTGTCCTAAAATGTTCTTGATTAGATTTGTTTACAACAACAACAACAACAACAACAACAACAACAAAGCCTTAATCCCACTACGTGGGGTCGGCTACATGAATCCTTCTTCTCCATTGCGTCCTGTTTAGTGTCATATTTTCATTTAATTCTAGTAAATTAAGATCATTTTTTATACAATAAGCCCAAGTCTTCCTAGTTCTACCTCTGCCTTTCTTAACATAAGACGAATCTAAAACATCTACTCTCTTAATCGGATCATCAAATGGTTGACGTTTAATGTGACCAAATCATTTAAGACGACTTTCTCTAAATTTTTCTGTCACAGGAGCTACACCAACCCTATCACAAATATATTCATTTCGCATTTTGTCTCTAAGTGAAAGACCACTCATCCACCTAATCATTTTCATCTCCATAACACTTAACTTATTATTATGCTTCTCTTTTAAAGGCCAACATTTTTTCGACATAGAGCATTGCAGGTCTCACCACTGTCTTATAAAATTATCCTTTTAATTTAAGCGGTACTTTTCTATCACAAAAAAGACCAGAAGCATTCCTCCACTTCAACCAACCAACTTGAATTCTACTATTAACATCCCCATCCATATCACCATTGTTTTGAACAACAGACCAAGGTATCTAAATGGTTCACACCTTTTAATAATTTGATTACCCAAAGTCACACTTTTGTCACTAGAGCTACGACTGCTAAAATTACATTCCATGTATTCAGTTTTAGTTCTACTTAAATGAAGGCCTTTAGACTCCAATGTAGACCTCCATAATTCAAGTTTTTCATGGGTTTTTTCTCTCGTTTTATCCACGAGAATGATATCATCAACAAAAAGCATACACCAAGGTACATCCTCTCGTAGTTGTCCAGTAAGACCATCCATAACTAAAGCAAAAAGATATAAAGCCGATCCCTGATGTAATCCAACAGAAATAGGAAAATATTTGGCAATCCTCCTTCAATTTGAACTCAAGTAGCAGCTCTAGTATACATATCTTTAATGACTGGAATATATGTCATATCAACACCTTTATTCTCAAGAACTCTCCAAAGGATATCTCTTGGAACCTTATCGTAAGCTTTTTCTAAATCAATAAAAATCAAATGTAAATTCTCCTTATTATCTCTGAACTTCTCCAACAAACCTCTCTAAATGTATAGCTTCCATAGTAGACCTGCCTGACATAAATCCAAATTGATTATGAAAAATCTTTGTCATGCGTCTTAACCTATGTTCAATTACCCTCTCCCATAGCTTTAAAGTATGACACATCAATTTAATTCCTCTATAATTTGCACACTCTTGTGCATCTCTTTTATTCTTAAAAATGGGGACCAAAATACTCTTACTCCACTCCCCATACATCTTTTTAGTTTTTAAAATAATATTAAAGTTTAGTAAGCCAAAAAACTCTCAAATCTCCTAAACATTTCCACAATTCAAGTGGGATATCATCAGATCCTACACTTTCCACCCTTGGTTTTCTTTAAAGCCTTCTCAACTTCTTTTTTACTAATGCGACGGTAAAATGAAACATTTTATTTTTATTCATGATATGAAGAATACAAAGGTCGATCGTATTCTAAGAAAAATATTTTTTGATTTTCATCTTTAATACACTTTACTTGAGTTAGATATTTATTTTCTTTTCTCTTTGTTTGGCTAGTTTATACATATATTTTTCTCTTTTTAGTATCTAATATATTATAAAGTTCATTAAAAACATAATTTTTGGCGTCACAGATTGTTCTTTAGACTCCCTACGGGCCGTTTGATAATTTTTATAACATTACTTCTTATATTTTATATTTTTTACACATTATTATTCCACCACCAACTATTTTTATTAATAATTTTTTTTTCTTTAGATTCTCTGAGCACATACTTTATTCCACATAACATTTACTTTATCATGAACATCCAAAATTTTGAAATCTTAAATTTTACTCGTAGAAGAATTTTATTTGTCTTTTAGGTTCTCCCGTCTAATTTTACGATGATGAGTCTTAGTATTTTTATTTTAGAACTCTTCATCTTAAAATCTAGAACTAATAAACGATGTTGGGTACTTAAATTCTCATTTGGAATGACCTACAATCTTTACAATCTCGACGACCTCTTCTTCTCATAAGAAAATAATTAATTTGTGTCTTATTAAATCCACTCTTATAAGTAATAAGATGCTTATCTCTTTTCTTGAATATAGTATTAGTAATAACAAAATTATACGCTAAAGCAAAATCTAAAATA
>NEWO01000046.1:2337849-2375089 GCA_003013225.1 Phalaenopsis aphrodite
GAACTCTCTCCAGTCTTATACCCAAGAGGATATCACCAACGAAAAACATATACTAAGATACATCGTTCTGTAAATGTCCAGTAAGAAAATCCATAACCAAAGCAAAAAGATATTACAAATGAATGATAAATAAAATTAATAGTAAGAATTAATTTGTGGAAGCGACAAACCATATGAGATTCATAATTCTATGATTATGCTAGCAGAAAGAGTTTATATATAGAAAGGAATAGATCATAAAAGTAACAATAGATAAGTAAGAAGATAAGTGCTGAAAATGTAAAGAAAGTAGGATAGCGAACAAAAAAAAAATTTACATAGTTTGGCCAGAAGTCTTGAAGCATATGTTAATTTTTAGTCAATATCAGACTAGAAAACCAATACTGAATGTAAAAATCTGATTCAACGGGGTAGAGAAGCGCTATTCCTGCTCACCCTTCTTCAAATCGAGCGCATCCTAATTTATTCTCTTACATTGAGTGTACAAACCTGCTATACTCTCCTATACGAGGTGAGTGCAACCTCAATTTCTCCAATCAACAAAATTTTTTAATAATCAAAGTTTCTTTTTCTAAACTCACAATCTCTCTATAAATTGATGCATGCAATGAAAACTTACTAAAACTAGAAATGGACAATG
Organism: Phalaenopsis aphrodite; assembly: GCA_003013225.1. Classification (NCBI taxonomy): domain Eukaryota; kingdom Viridiplantae; phylum Streptophyta; class Magnoliopsida; order Asparagales; family Orchidaceae; genus Phalaenopsis; species Phalaenopsis aphrodite. Next base: position 2,338,490 of record NEWO01000046.1, read on the forward strand.
ACACTTGCAAATTATTTTATTGATTGTGATTTTCAGTGTGATTTAACCCTCAATGAAATTTGTGTAAATTTGATTTTATCAATAAAAAAAAAATATCTAGGTATATTGCAATAAAAATTACAAAATGATAATTTTGATAAAATATTTTTAGCAAAGTGAATTTCATAAAATATAATTTCTGATTTTGGAGAAATAATTTATCATATTAAAATTTTCAAGGGAGATTTACATACATACCACACAATGTCTATGCATTTACATATCTAACATCTAAACTTAAATTTTTACATATATGCCACCTTAACTATGCATGAAAAAGTTGTGTTTAGTTTTTTAAAATTTAAAATAGTGATATTTTTTATGTAATATAAAAGATTTGTTTGGTATAAATGTATAAAAATAAATTTTAGGCTTTAGATATGTAAAAACATAATAATTGGGTGTTATGTATTTAAATTCCTCTTTTTTCAAATGAAAAAAATTATGATTCTAATTAACATAATTTGATATTTAATAATGAATGTGCCAACCAAGTTGATATATGTGATTCAATTTAACAATGGTTAAGTCCAATAAATGTAATTTTTTATTTTGAAAAATTAATTTTAGAATTTTGAAAATTTGGTTTTATCTTTAGCAACTCTAAATATAAAATTTTGAAAATGAAAGTCTAGAAATTTAAATTCCTAAATACAACAATCTAAAAGTTAGTTTTTAAATATAAACATCCTTAGACATTAGTTTTTTTAGATTCAATCAATCTAAATATTTAATTACAAATTTAAGCAAATTAAAATATATTTTCATATTTAATCTATCCATAAATTTAATTACATATTTAATCAAACTAGAAATCTATTTTCAGATTATAAATCCACTAATAGTTTTAGATTTTAAATCATAATAGTTCAGAAAATTCAAGTCACAATAATAATAATAAGTAGCAAATTTGAATCATCACAATAGTAGTTTTGATTTAAAGTAAAATGAAAATTAAATCAAAATGAAATAAGTTTCTAATTAACAAGCATATATTTTTTATTCAAAATGATATAAATACTTAAATTAAAATGAAATGTTGTTTCTAATTAACACAATAAAAAATTTTGATTCAATATAACATGAAAAATTAAATTAAAATAACCTTAAGTTTCTAATCATCATGATAGATTATTTTGATTTAAATCAACATGAAAAATTAAAGGAAATTAAAATGAAGTTTCTAATGAACAGAATAAAAAGTTAGACATTTACATACTTATCACACAATTGTTATGTATTTGCATATCTAATACCCAACCATTCATATTTATTTACTTAGCACTGAAATCTATAATATCATGTCAAACTTATTACTACTGCTTATTTTTTAAAGTGAAATGCACTTTTTTGTGCATAGATTTATGACACCAAAGTGTTACCAAATATAAATATAAAGTGTTAGATATGTAAATATATAGAAATTGTGTGATATGCATCTAAAGCTTCCAAAAAAGTTTTGATTCAAATTAATATGAAGAATTAAATCAAAATAGAATAAAAATTTTAATCAGCACAATAAAATTTTTTGATTTAAATCATCATGAAAAATTTTATCAAAATGGGGTGAAGTTTCTAATCAACACAATATATTTTTCTTAAATTTGAATCTAAGTCCACACCAAGGACATGTTAAAATATGAATCAAACTAGATTTCGAAGCAAATATTAAAATATGAATCAAAATAAAATGAATTTGCTTACAAACTTTTGAAAGTTACTCCACACCAAGGACATACTCCCTGCCAAATACTTTATGGTTTTGCAAGAGGGCTTCTATGAACATATGCGTGAGATTTTTTATACAGTGAAGAGAGTTTCTAGAGTTATTTTTTTTGTCTTTGAAGAACAATGACGTATCAAGAGACGTTTTTTTCCAAAATCTTTTGCAATTATGTGGCCGGTCCTAAGGAGTTGATTAAGAGGGGAAAAGTGCAACAATTAACTATTAGAACTTTGACAAAGGAAGGATTTAAACTTGATTTAATGTTTTTCTTTATTTTTTTAGAAATTTTGGAAATTAATTAATAATTAGTGGGAATTTTTAAATTTAAAATAGATTTAAATTCGATCACAACTTAGGAGAGGATTTTAGCATGATTTGAGGGATTTAATACTATGAAAAAAAATTAACCAACAATACTTAAAATATAAGTCAGGACTTGATTCAGAAGATTTTGATGCATGTAATGATTTAATATGCTTCATACATAAGTGTGCATTATTTTGAGGCTTTGACGTTGATCATCCTCAATCTATACATTCAATCTAACACACAACGTAAGAACATCAAGACAAATAACCTATGGGTGTTTTTCTACAAAAAAATACCCATTTATTGCATTTTTTTCTCATGATCATCATGTTAATTGTTATGGATAAATAATCCTTTAAAGAACACTTGATAAATCATTAGTCTACATCACACTGTTTTATTATCATCTAATCAAATAGTGAGATAAACAATGTGTATACTCAGCATCAACATCAACCATGTACATGCCCAAAATTGAAGGAGAATTTTAAATTTTATTAAGCAAAAGTCACGATTCATTCATCAAGTTATCAAATTTACAATCATTACATTCTCCTCCTGAAATTGTCAGATAAGAGTTGCAGATTAAACAATATGACTCTTACTTGAATCACTCAAGGAAGAATTCATTTACATTTTGAATTCTACAATAATCACATAAGACTCTCTAGAGATGGAACTCGCTGAGGAAACAATGACTCAAGAAAGAGCTACATGTATCTTGACGAAACATGTAATGATAGTTTAGATAACCAACTCATAAAAATCCAATTTTGCAGTCAATATGAAGCAATGAAAACTCCAACAGTAGAATCATCAACTCACATGATCCTAGACTTGAACCAATCTAAACAAGAGGTGAAATAATCCAAGGAAAATAATTGCAATAACTGATAACACATTCTATTCCCATACGCCACATCATCTTCAGACATTTTCAAGTAGATAATCCTTCTAATAGATCAATACTAAAAAAAAACATAAAATAACTATAAATGGTGACCGACTAATTTGCTCTTTATAGCACATATAATTTGCACTTATGATGAGTTTTGCCTAGCTGATCTCTATCATACGTTTGATCTTATAAGACAAAGGAATGAAAAAAAAAAAGAAATTGTGAAAAGAAATACGCTTGATCTTATAAGACAAAGGAATGAAAAAAAAAAAAAATTGTGAAAAGCAAAACAGATGTTATCTTTTTATGCTGTTTTAGTTGATTCGTTAGCCCGCTTTGCTCGCTTAACTATGCACTCCAACAGGCAGTAGGAAGAGCAAGGTGGGTGGAACGAAGGTTGAGTTAAAGGGAATGCTTTCATCTATTTTTTGTTCTTTATTACTTTCATTGATTCATTTGGCAGATGCTATTTCCAGCCATCAAGTCTTTGGAAATCCTTTCGAACTTGTGATAAAAAGGCTGAAGGGGTTGTAAAACAACATCAACTTGATTTGCGCTTTAAGTGGGTTTTTTGTAACTACTCCAGGAACATGAAGAGTTCCATTAATTAGATGTCGGAAATGATAAATGCCAGATTGAATTGAATATAAGGGATTAAGGGGGACAGTGAAACCAAGTTTTAACTAATATGGAGTAAAAAATTGCAATATCAGGCTGCTTATGTTATTGTTGTCATTGTTAACTTTTCATATTTCTGAATTTGCATATTGATTATGACCTGTCTGCAGTTTCAGAGGCATTGATGAGAAAACGGTTATTAGTACAGCATGTGGAAACTGTGAGCCCTTCCGAGGCAATTGAAGATGTTTTGCAGTCCCTTCTGGTAAGTGTTTTTTTCTTTCTTCTATTTTGGCTTTATTGTATGAAGTAACTTAATTTTTTTGATTCTACACTTTTTCTCTACATACAGAACTTTAGTTTCCCTAGCTAGAGCATCATTTTTCTTTTGCATCCAATGAATGACTTCAGTTTTAGTTTTGAATGATTTAGCTCTGATGCAATGTGCTCAAGTTTAACGTTTAAAATTAGAATGTCGATCAGCCACCTTAGCATAGTTTTAGGTCTGTTGAATGTATGAATATAGTCAAGAATATGATCGCAGGAAGGAATTATTTTTAGCTTTCTTAACTAGCTAAAAATCATTATCATTAGCGGGTCTGTTTATTTTACGAAGTAACAGTTTATGGTTGATAACCTATTTTGAAAATGTTGCTTATGCTTATTTTGATTCTGCATTTCGAGATTTTCACTCATTTGGTGGTTATAATTGCTCGTCTGCTAAAAATTTGTTGGGTTTGAAATTGTTTGACCCAAAAGTGCTTGTGATATTCTACTAAATTTTTTAACTGTCCAACAATTAAGATTTTGCTGACCCAAGTAGTTTGGCTGAGGTTAATGATGTTGATAATAATTAAGAATTTCAATTATATAGTTAATTGATGTACTTTGCAAAAACATACCACATATACTGCTTTTTGATATATTTTTTTATCAGCCTAATTCTTGTGGCTCAAAGGAATTCATGAGGAAGATGGAGGTGCGCAAAGGTTATTTCAAACAAGACAAGGTGAGAACATCATGATACAAGATTGGTGCTTTGATATGGTTCAACATTTTTTGTAAGATTTATTTAATTCGTACCATTGTCATATCATATTACTATATGAAAGAAAATTAAGCAACATAAGCATATATAAAATGGCAACGCGGTCTGCATGTGCTGAGAAATTGTACTGCTAACCCACTTCTCTTACTATTAGCAACAAAATTGGGTTTCTCTATTTAGGAGTTAGAACCATCCTGTTGAAATTTTAGGCTTCGTTTGGTAAGATTGCTGCAGTTTGAAAAGCCAGGTGAATAATTGCTATAGGAAAAACGTTGGTGAACAGCTGCTATTGAGATGCTGTTATTTTTTGTGTGAAAAATTTGTGATTGAGCTGTAGCTCATAGCTTAAAAGGCTTTTTGATTTATTTCTTTACTCTTTTGGTTGAAGTAGATTTATTCGTGCTGCAAAACAAAGCAAGACCAAAGTGCCCAAATATAAAATCAAATCTCTGAACAAGGTAAACAGCGGACCATTATATAAAATTTTTACAGTGTAACATAAAAGTATTTCTGACATTCTGACAATCCTTGAATTTTTTATTTTTTATAAAATCGAAATATTATATTATTTGATAAAATGTGCATTCAAATATGTTCACAGCTTTGTAATAGATTAAGTACTTCAAATATTCATCGGAATGTTTAAAAAGGCAGAATTGAGAATTGATGTATTTTTCTTAGCGAGGCAACGTGTAAGCCTCGAATTAGAAGAATTAAAAAATCATAAAACTAAATGTATTTCATAAATGTATTCAATCACAAATCTTAATCTTGAATATTAATATAAAACAAAAGTTTGAAATAAGATTTAAACTTTAAAGTACTCACTTTGAACTTAAATATGCCACAAGGACCAGGATTCATAGTGGCCTCATTATTATTTTTATCATACTCAAAATAATCATCATATGTAATAACTCTATTATTCTCGGATTATATCTTATTGTCATTTTCAAAATTTTCTTAAATTTTTATATTTTTCATCTTACTTCTTATATATATTTTATTATTATTATTATTATTATTATTATTATTATTATTATTATGAAGGGCATAACTGGGAAATCCATGATACTAAAATTATCTCTTGATTTTATTGAAGTTCAAACCTCACAGCTTCTTTATTTAAATGATCGTGAAATAGAAACTACTCAAGTTCAATAGTCATTTGACCCATTTCGATGTTAACATTAAAATCTTCATTATCATCATCATTAAATGTCATTACTTCTCCTTCAAAGTCAAATTCTTCCTTATTTTTAGTGTATGCAATCATCCTCAAATAATGTATCATCAACAACCAAATGATCTATTCCATCACCACATTTTCTTTATTTTTATAACTTTAAGTGTCTATTTTTCAAATTTTTATTGAACATAATATAAACTAAGTAGTTTATTCAATCTGTAGCCAATCAAAAAAAATTTTTTTTTGCATGCATTTGGTTAATTATGCTCTATAATACTCTTATATGCATAAGCAAAACAACTAAGGTTGAGAAATTTCATAACAAATGCTTCCAGTTCTGGCACTCATCTCCAAATTGTGTCTACCAACATTCTAGAATAAGATGAAATAAAAAATAGTAATGCATATTAAGATAGGTAGTGTAGATATAAATTATAATGCTATAGATTAAAAATTATAGGTAAATCAAAATTTATTGGGATAATATTTCCAGTAGCATGCTTGAGCTGCTCTAAATTCAAACATTTTATTTTTCAGATGAAAATCTTGAAGTTAATCATTTGTTTAAGATAGTCAACCTCAGGGATAAATCAATCCATGCATACATATAAATTAATTTAAACCCCTTTATCCACATGGAAGTCCTTATCATAATGAAATTAATGACTCAAATAATATGCAAAAATATGCAAATGTTGATGTAGCTGATGATCCCATTTTTATCAAAGATTTCTTGTATTTTTTTTGTATGCTACTTCTTTGTCTTCTTAAATCTCTTGTTATGTCCTCATTTGCTCTGTTCATAGCTTCATAAATAAATCCAATAGCTGAAGCACTCTCATCATAAACCATTTGAAATAGCTTCGCTTAGGGCCCTGTAATATTCAGAGCTTAATCAGTGTTACGCCAAAAAGAATCATTTTTCATAATTGACACCTAAGAATTTTTATCTCATTTTTCAAAAGCAAATATAGCTTTCAAAGGTTGTAGTAGCTTTTTAAATCTTTGCAAGCTCAGATTTGCCATGCCAAATCTTGTAACTGTTGGCCAAGTTTATTCATCGAATTTAATATTCAGAAAATATTGTAAATAATTTTACTTATTATTTTTGCTTTCAGCAAAACAGATTAATGTTGTGGTAATTGTTTTAACTTCTTGAATATTAAATCAAGATAATGAGCATCATGAAGTTCAATAGATATGCTTCCTTTTCTCCATTAAGACGGTCCCTGTAGCTTTATAGACACCTGCATTGTCTATAATAACCTGAACTATTAAGCTCTCCCCAACTTCTTAAACAACCTTATCAAACATTTTAAATAACAATTGTACATTTTTTACAAAAGTCGTAAGTGGACATATCAACAAATTTCAAAAATACCGTATAGTTGGAGGGTTATTCATGTATAATACCCAATACCTATTAGTTTGGATGTTTTTTTGTCAATCTAGCAAAACAGTACTTGATCATTTCTAAGAATGGTATCTGAATCTTGTGTTTTTGGCATGGATGTCATTTGTTATTATTTTTTCAAATTTTAGTATTGCTGTATAAATGACTGGATGTACGTTAGATATTATCACCAAGCTTTCCCTTCGACAAAAGCTTAAACATGTGGGGATCTAAAAAGATGACATCTATCTTGCATCTCTGTGTGTGTGTGCGCGCGCGCCTGCACTCTTCTCTGTCTCGTTAATGTCCTAATCAAATTCATTATTGCCACATTATGTTTTGTCAGCAGGGACTGTATTTTAAATTGAATTTTCAAATATGCTTGCTGCTTGTTTAGTGATGAGATTCAGTAAACATGCCATAGAATCATGTACTGCTTTACTTTGTTTTCATTTTATGTAAGTTTTTACATTCTGAACTGACCTTAACCAAATTTGTATGTTGCATACAGAAACATGATCAACTGCGCTCTGCAGCTAGACAAGAACGGGAGGTATCCCGTCATTTATTTATTAATAATATACTTGCATATTATCCCTTTTTCCATAGCTATCTTTGTGGTTTATACATATTTTTTTTTCTTCCTCCGAGCTTTTAAAAGTCTTTTGAGACATCATGATTGGAGCCTATGCACACCTTTGAATTTTGTATTAACTAGGAAGTAGGAATAGAAAATTATTATGGGGCTGTTTTATTTGTCGGAAAAGGGGTGTAAAGTAAAAGGAATGCATGCGTTTTAAAAGTTGGATATTTGATTTGAGAAAACGGAATGCAGAATAAAATTTGAAGTGTTTGGAATTCACTAATTAGTTTATTGTGAATGAATTTGAAACTCACTCAATTTTGAATGAATTTTAATTGCACCGCAAGGCTGAATCTTTGTTAGCCGCCTGCCACCCTTGCCAGCCTGCTATCGTCGCCGTCGCCATAGATACTGCTGCCACTATCACTCACCAATTGCTGCCGCCATCGGTCTCTATGCTTTACAAAAAAAAAATATTTTTCCTTAAACTAAATAAAAAAATATAAATGCATAAATTTGTTTTACGTCGAACCAAACAGCTCTAAAGTTTTCCTAGCATAGTACTTTTTAATTACACTAAATTCCTTTTACACTTCATTTGTTTTTCAACAAAATAAATAACCTCTAACATACTAGGATTATGGGAGGATAGCAATCGAATATAATTTAAAATTTACAATTAGATTTTAAGTCTCTTATTACCTAGTGTGAATATGTGATTTATAAACCTATTTTGATACATTTCTCAAATACCATTCATCTTTGAATAAGTATGTGCCTGGAATTATTCTAGTTTCTATAATATATTTTGAAATATAGTGATATAAATAGAGAAAATATGTTTGGCTGAACTTGTTACATTTTTTTTAAATAATTGAATTTGTTTACCATAATAATAATAATAATAACAACAATAAAACAATAACAACAATAACGAGATACTTCTTGTTGTCATGTATCATGTCTTATTTTGATCATTTAATCATAGTTAGTTAGTTATTTAATGTTTTTTTGTCCTTACATGTCATTTTACTAATTATGAATGGTAAAATACTTGTAAAATGTTTGACAGCATCTTTACATATAGGAGACATTTAAGTTATGTTTTCAGCGAGTTAAATTTTCTTAAATTATCTTTAGTTAATTATAATCTCGCCGTGAGGAATATTGCTAGTATTTTTAATTTCATTGCATACTTTCTGAATTATTTTGGTTGGAGTTAAATGTAATTATTTTGTAGAAAAATAATTGCACAAAACAAGCACCTGTGTTTCTCAGCGTTATTGGAAAAAAAAAAAAAATTAAATGTGCATTGAACTGGTTGTGCTTTTCCTTGGAACTTTCCAATCATCAGTTGTGATGGCTGCTTTTAATTATTTGCATTTTCTAATATTCAAAAAGTGAAGGACAATTTCTTTAGTAGATATTGGGCATGAGATGCCGCCACATGGCAATTGTTGAGGACATGGTAATTGGAGAGTATCTAAATTAGTAATTCAAGCTCTTTACTTTCGGTGCTACGGCCTAATTCTTTCTTCTGGGGGATTAAAAGTATCTAATCTATCACCGTTCATTTGAAAAGATCTTAATAGAAATTTTTAATTAAAACCTAAAAAAACATTTAATTTAAATCCATGCTATTAATTAGTGGCAACCATAATCTCAAAGTTAATTGGAAGAGCAAATCTTTTTTCCACCCAATTAAAATTCAAGCCAACAAGTAATTGTAACCATATGTTCAACTTTAAATGATAAAACCCATTTAGCAAAATTATATACATTAGTTTTATTATTATGTTACGTAGTATATCGTGTAATAACTATATTATTTTTTTGACTTCATATTTCTTTTTTACTTTATTTATATTGTGTGATAGAAAAAATGCTGCTCAGACTAAAAGGAAAATTTTATAAAATGGTGGTAAGGCCTATAATGCTCCATGGCGCAGAGTGCTGACCTTTAAAAGAAAAGCATAAGACAAAGTTAAGTGTTGCGGATATGAGAATGCTTAGGTGGATGAGTAGTTTGACACTTAGGGTCTGTTTGGGGAAGCTGCAGTTGTTTGAAGAAATAATTGTGAAACTGCTTTAGAAGAAACAAATTTTCAAAAAGTTATGGTGGCTGTTACAATTTTTTTTTTTCAAAAGGTCATACCTCAGTTTTTTGACAACCACCACACTTTAATAGCTCAGGTTGAAAAAATAGTTTTCTACCAAAGAAATTTTAAAAAAACAACACGAAAGCAATTCCTCAAACGGAACTGTGGAGGCGGTTTGAAAAAACAAAACAGACAAAAAGTTATTCCAAACTGATCCTTAGAGACAAAATGCGAAATGAATATATCCGTGATAGTGTCGGTGTAGCTCCAGTGGCGGACAAAATTAGAGTTTTATCTTAGATGTTTTGGTCATATTAAACGTCGGACATTTGATGATTATGTTAGGAGAGTAGATATTTTAGGTTCGACTTATGTTAAGAAAGACAGAGGTAGATCTAAAAAGACTTGGGCATATTGTATAAAAATGATTTTAACCTATTCTAATTAAATGAAAATATGACACTCAATAAGACGAAATCCAGAAAAAAGATTCATGTGGCGGACCCCACTTAGTGGGATAAAAGCTTGTTATTATTGTTGTTGTCTATATTTCTTTTTTACTCTAAATTAAAGAAAAATATGCGTTGTTACTCCAGCCACACAATTCCAAAGTATTTATATAAATGAACTTTTTTTCTTAAAGAACATTTATAAATATTATTTTTAATTACTAATACACAATAATAATTATTATAGAAGCATATTGCAACTATTTTTTATTATCATCGAGACATTTAACTTGAGTACTTATATTTGGTGCACAGGCATAATAAGTTTGTGTTAGGAAGGCTCATGGGTCTTTGAGGCTCGAATTATTATTAATTAAATGAATAAAATTATTTGCGACCAATTAAGTATTTAAAAAATCTTATGTATATAAATCATTTCGAAATGTGTGTAGTTTTCTTCATTCGCCACAGCCAAATTTTGGTATTAGAGCTATTTTTAAAGTTATCTCGGACGAAAACTCACTGCTATCACGTCTCCAACTCGACTGCCTATATGGCATTAGTTCATGCTCGACTTTCGCTCTCAGATTGGGTGGTGAAATACAGATCATTCTCTTAGTAGTTCAAAGATATGCAAACACTTAATAGCTTATCACATCCACAACACATTTGCAGATTTACTGCACACTTATGTCTGCACATCCTATATCGACCTGGACTTCTTTTCAGTTTTTACTGCTTTCTCCTTGCGAACTTGTACTAACATTGTTTAATGTTTGCCTTATATTGTAGTCTAATTTCTATAATTATGAATCCATTATCCCACGCCCACTTGCGCTTCTTGTCAGTCTTGCCTGTCTTCTCATTGCAAACCTCTACCAACATTGTTTAATGTTTGCCTTATATATAGTACTATTTCTATAGCTATGAATCCGTTATACCACGCCCACTTGCGCTTCTTGTCAGTCTTGCCTGCTTTCTCATTGCAAACTTATACCAACATTGTTTAATGTTTGCCCTATATTACAGTCCTTTTCTATAATTATGAGTCCATGATGAATTAAGGGAATTATTATTGATCGATAAGATGAAATAATTTGCAGTCAATTGAATGTTTCCTGAATACTAGTTGTCTACATTGATTAGTCCAAATAGTTAAGTTTTAACCTTACCTCTCTCAAAATTTTGTATCATAGTTGTTTTCCAAGTTGCAATGAACACCCAACCCATCGCCCATTTGGTCAATCTTACCTCTCTTTCTAGCATCAACTTGGTCATAAATTTCGGTTTCACTTTGCATGATCAAAGAAGTCTCACCCTTCTGCTAATTCATAAACTTGAAATCCAATATATTGCTAATCACTCTTGTATCCGCACCATATGCACTGCTTACCTGCGTGTATGCATTGCACGGTGACATGTGCTTTTTGCCAATCTCACAAGCAATCTTCCGACAAACTATTGCCAACCATTAACACGCCTACATGCAAATCTTCATGTCTGCACATCTTGACTTAACAAACTTATCACTTTCTAGTTCTCTTAATATTTTAAATTAACAATCTGTCAAATCTCCTCCCTCGAGCATGCATCCCATCACAAATCTTGATTGCTCGAACATCCTTCATCTGCTTGCATTCAACTCTTGTAGCGCCACTTGCCTGCAGCTTTCATTATTTACTTCACACTTGCTGTAACCATTGCTTTCCACATTATTGCTTAACCACATTTTGGCTTTGCGTCATGGCTTATATTCAAGATTCAACAATGAATCCATCCATTGCAGTAGCTTTTCTTCGAAACTTCCTATGGCTCTTTTTTTTCATAGAAATATTTTTTAGATCCTCTGACTGTCATTGCAATCATCCGCAATGCCACTTGGTTCCATCACCAGCCACCATCAACAACCTTTGTACCTACTATATAACTATAGGGAGATCATCTAACTTCAGGAAGATGACAACTTTTTTACATTTGACTCTACTGCGATTAAGGATCCGTTTGGGGCAAACTGCTGCGCAGAAACTGCCACGGAGAAACTGACATTCTGTTTGTTTTTTGTAGTTTTGAAATAGCCGTGTTGTAGCTGTTTCTAAACAAATAAATTTTCTGCTCCTGTATTATAGTGTCGTGCATAATAAAACTATTCATACTAGCACATTTCATACTTAAAAACAAACATCTAGTTTGAACGTTACAAAATAAAAGCAAACAACTTACATAACTGTGAGTAACACGATAATCAAAATTAAAAAAAGGGGCTATCAAAATAATAATTAATAAAATGATAATATTGTTTTTAAAATGTACTTAGTTTATATCACGAGATAAGCCGTCATCCAAAAAAATTCACCACCCGATTAATATCAGCTGTTGATTCCTCCAACACATCTTCCCACCTAATGAACTCACAACTTTTTTGTCTTCTCCTCGGACAATTGTTCAACTGTCTCCCATAGCTATGTGATTGTCGTGAAGTAGGGAGCATGGTAGCCCACAATAACAGTACAATACTCTAAATGTACCAGAAGTCATCGAGCTCATCTTTTTTAAATGTTTAAAACAACAAAATACAAATTCTTAGATGCAATATTGGCGAAAAAAATATTACTATTAACCAATACAAGTTTTATTAAACTTAGAGCTTTTATAGAACATGACATTAATCAACGAATCTATCACGACAAAAAGACACTAGATCTTTAAAAAATAGTGTTCTTGGTTGCCTTCAAATCTTATAATACTTAGCTTGTATATGTTACAAATATATATTACCAGAAAGAAAGCCATCTAGAAAAAAAAATAATAATAAAAAAAAATAACCATAACACTGAAAAAAGAGAACTTTGTTGCTTTTATTGGGATTTCATATGTGAAGTGAACCAATAACGACGTGTTTGCCATCCAGAAGAATTCTGAAGGTCGAATGTCTCATCATTGACATCCAAAAAACAAAAAAATAAACATGCATGAAATATTTATATAACATATTATATCCAAGGTTGTCTCTTCGTCTATCCAAGTTGGGGATAATACATGCAAAAGTGCGAGAAATAAAATTGAGATTTAAAATATAGATCACTGGACAAAACATCGATACAAGAAATGATAAAAGTTTTCACCACCCATTACAAATAAAGTATCAATAAAAAAAAATACGATTGGTCCGTTTAGCAGCAAACGAAGACATCTGTAATCCACTCTCTCAACTCTATCATTTCTCTAGAACTTTCCCCATCCTGGGTGCAACTCTCAGTTAATTCAATTTCTGGAAGTGATAAAGAATGCCCTCGACGATATTCAAATGCTTCAGTTGAGACATGTAAATGATCTTGATCAGCTTTTACAACAAATATAGTTGTAGAGAGTCATTGTAGCCACTACAATCTGTACTTGCTTAAGAAATGGAATGGATATGTCGGCATATCCTTGGTACGACTCATTTTTTCTTTTACACATCAAATATTATTTCAATGGCACTGCATAAGGACGAGTGTTTTGTTAAACATTTTTTTCCTGTCTTGAGCAACATAGTTGGATCCTTCAAAATTAGGAATGTGATATTTGATATCCGAAAATGACTTAAAAAATCCTCTTTATAAGTGGTGTCCAACTTCGACCAAATAATATTTATCTGGTACAAATACATCAATTAGTATTGCACTGAAAAATATCTAATTAGGATTAACGGTCGAGCAAACGTGGGGGAGGTTGAGGAAAGTTGTACTTTCGAGTTCTTGTGGAATATTTGAATATACGACTGTCTTGTACACTGTCTTTTCAACTAGTCATAATAAAAGTAAAACACATATTGAATTCACTTATAGATATTACACTGAGTTGGTGATCTACACCGCCTAATGAATGCGACATTTTCATTATTCGATACATGTGCATCCACGCGTGTTCCATCGCTCGTTCCAATATTATTCTAAAAAATTAAAGAAGGGTGTGTAAATTATTGTATTCATTTGACTTCTGAATATAATGAATAAAAATAAATATGACATATCGCTTGTCATGTGCAATTTCTATGGGAGTACTCTCAAATGTTGGGTCATCTGATTTGATAATTTTCGATGTTAAACTAATAAGAGCATTCAACCTAACTGAAAATTATCTGTTGATTGCCTTCGATGAGTGCTGGAATCGTTCCATTGCTCATCTCATAGAATCATTATGTGATAAAATGTAGAGGGTTATTGCTAACACCTCTGCAGAAGTCATCCTGGATGAGCCATTAAGTCCATGAATGCATACTGAATATGTTGTTGATTCTTATCGGGTATCTTACAAGTAACTCCCCTACCAATTTATCACCAATGTAAGATGATATCATGAAAGGAAACTGATCTACATATAAGTTATAGTACTCATACATCAAACAAATCGCAACTGCAATTCTCATTCCGTGTCTCTCTTTTTGTGAATCCATGTTAGACAAGTGTTATGTTTAACTAACACATAGGAATCACCGAATTAGGTAATATCACAACATTCTCCACTCAAGCAACATTTATAAATGAACTTAGAAAAACAAATAATAAAGTGCACGATGAAAAAACAAACAAACAAAATAGCATTAATAGTGTTCCAAAGATAAATAACAATCCAAAGCAAAAGCCAAATTATCTTAATAGAAAACAAATACAAATAGTCAAACGAGAAATAAAGGATTTCAAGCGTTCTTGATATGATAAATATAACATAAATAATTGACACTACAATTAAGTGTCATTGTCATAAAGAACTCTCAACGGGTCGGTTCCTTTAGCAACTTCATGGAGAATAAATATAACGACATGTCCTCATAAATTTCTGGAGTTATTTTCAGAATTCACATAACTTGTTGGGTGAGAGTTGCTTGTGATGTCCCATAGTCACTGGTGAATGACGCCACCAATTGTGAAATTTGACTTCTAATAAAAATAACTTTTTTTTTCTTATTCTCCATCGGCGGGCGCTTTGACCGACTAGTGGATTCAATTTCATTGAAGTTCGGGCTAGAGCCTTCGCTGGAGTCAATTGTTTGTTCGACATTGAAGTTCTCAGCTATGCCAACAAACCCTCGCTCACTAAGGGCCATGCATGATTGCCCATTGTCATGACTCCACCAAACATTTAGTCCAACTTCTCTTGTAGCTCAGGGAATGCAATTGTATTTAATTTTTTTTGCAATTAACACTACTTGCAACATAATGGGACAAGGATATGTTGTTATATTTCAGGAAAAAAAAAACATATTATGTAGGTTTATTCTATTTTCACCTTCGTTCTCTCATCCCACCATTCTTCCGATGCATTAATTGCCCGCTTTATAGGATCCCAACTGAAGCCCGTGGTTCCGCATTTTAATTCCTTTCGAATTTTTCAGTCATTTTTTTGATTGATCTCACTTGTTTTTCAATTTCATCATATCGTATTCCTTTCCCGTAGTTTCGTTGAACATTTTCATAATAGGTTGTGGGCCTATTTCCCAGTTCCACCTCCTTAAGATTGTTATTAGCATAGAAAAAAGTTAAATAACATAAATATTTGACACAGAAAATAATGACCACAACTCAAATAAAAATAAAATTGTCATATTTTAATCACCACTGCTCCCACACAAACCACCACCAAATCCGCACCATACACCACCGTCTCTAGACCACACCACCACCCTGCACAACAAATCCACACACCACCACCCCCACACCATACACTATCTCCTCCATACCACATCCATACACCACACTGCCACCCCCACACCATACACCCATCTCCTCCACACCACGTCCATACCCCACACTACCACCCTCACACCATCATCTCTACACCACATTCATACATCACACTACAACCCCCACACTACACACCACCATCTCTACACCACATTCATACACCACACTACAACTCCCACACCACATACCACCACCACACCAAACATAGCCTTCCTAACCACACACACCAACACCTCAGCACCACGCACCACCACCCCCCACACCATAGATCACCACTTTCACACCACACAACAGCACCTCCACACAACACACCTTCACACTATGCACCACATCCACACACCATACAATCACCCCCACACGACAACTCCACACCAACCAAAGAGTGACATCATATTTTGAAAGCCCAAGAGACTCTAAAATCAAAATACAAATAAGAAAGATAGCTCGCCATGTCACCTGAGCTTCTTAACTATGGAGTCCAATAACCATGAGATATACACCGCCAAATATACCATTTTTCATCCATGAAATCAAAGGGCATAACGTTGTTGTTATACACAACATACAAAAAAATATACACAACATTCAAAACAACAAAATATACCACCCTTCATGCATTCTTCATGAAAGCAAAATAAACACAACACCGAAAACATTGATGTTAACAAATGCTAAACCACTTCGCAACTATTTTACAAATTCTTACTCAAACATCATCATTCATGATAAATTACCAATCCATATTTGTGATATGCACATCACCCAAAACATTGCTGTTAACAAATGCTACACCTTCTACTCAAATATCAAAATTCTTGATAAATTCCCAATCCATATTCATAGCATACATAACACCCGAAGCATTGTTGTTAATGAATCCACCACCAACTATCATCCATTTCTCAAATTCTCAATCAATATCAAAATTTTTGATAAAATCCTAATCGATATTAATAAAATACACAGCAGCCGAAAAATTGCTATAAAAAATCCAACGCCAAATTGCATGCATTGCTCAAATTCGCACTCAAATATTAAAAAAATACCGGGTAGAGCAAAACACAAATCAACATTTGGGGCGATAGATATGTAATTATACAAATAAACCAAAACCAACATAGCAGAACCGATGCTATGTATTTATCGAACAAAGACCACAAACCGAACATGCCAAAACCAACTGAACTCACAAGACACAAATAAAAAATGGGGTTGTAGCCCGCCGAAAATAGAGAAAAAAGGGATGCCACTGGTGCTATGTATGTTAAATTCTCCAAAATGAAATTCTCTGTGCAAACCATACGACTAAGGTTCTGTTTGGCGCAGCTGTAGCTTTCCAATTTTTTAGCTGCAGTTGCGCTGCCCCAAGAAGTTGCTGTGGGGAAGCTGCTGCGGGGAAGCTGGTTGGTTGTTTGTTGCAGCCGTGTGCAACCAACTGTGGGGCAGTTGTATCTGAAAAAATGACAATTCTGGCTCTGTTTAATTAAACTGTTTGGAACAGAACAATGACAGTCTTATATATGATACAACATAAGCAGAAATTCACTTTACGAGCTAAAAATATGAAAAATAGACTTCTACAATTTTTAGTCAATCTCAGAAGCCATGAATTTGATACTTTTAAGGAAAAAAATCAAATAAAAACAATCAAGAATTACATATATTCAACTCACGTCACAGTGAGTATCAAAAGAATTCTGTGCTATGTATGTAAATGCCCAATACAAGAGAATAAACGAATTCAATTTGAAAAATATGTTTTCAATTCCTGCAAAATTATCAAATAAAAACTTCTTTCCTCTTTACTTGTAATCCCACTGAGAAAGAGAGAGTGAGAGGGAGAGAGGGAGAGAGTGAGAGAGGGAGAGAGTTGCTTTATGCACAACCATTACAAGATGATAAGCTACATTAAACTTTATGCCAATGTTGAAACTTTCATTTATAATGTCATTAACATAACTATGAGAATTGCTTCCAATCGAAGAGTCACACATCTAGAGAACATACGAAGCACATCGCATTGACTAACTTTATGGATAACCTCATTATCAATAAAAACATAAATAAACTCAGTGGGATTTGGACTCACCTTGTAACAACAAAACAAAAGAGAAATGCACCACAATGACGTTCAACAATATATATTGTACATATATACCACGAAAAATGCATTTGCATAGGTTTAAGAAAATTTCAATTGAGTTTCTCTTTATGCATATTAAATTTATGCAAAACTTCTCAACATATCTTAGTAAAGCAATACCAAAAGTAGATATCAATCAAACTCACATGAACAATAACAATATCTTCATAAAACAAAAGAGCTTACCTGTAAAATTCTCAGAAACAAATGCACATGATGCATCTCTGCAACCAAAGCAACATAACATCAAATTGGAAACCTGCATTAAGGTTTAAGAATTACTGGTTGGTCAGGCTTTCAAATAGAGGTGGAACGGAGGAGAACAACAACCATGAAAACAATAAATGCCGATCTGATGAGCGAAAGAAATAGCCTTCGCGACAGCTCCAATCTTCGGCGCGTCTCCTCCTCCCTATGACTCGCGAGTTGAGATTTGTCATACGAATTATTGAGATTTTTCGCTTTTCTGTTGTCTGATTTTTTGCAGTGTGGAGTCAATGCATATTTGCATAAATTACCTGCAACTCCACTCTTTCTTCTCTAAGAAAATTAAAAAAGAAAAAAGAAAAAAAGTTCAGAAGAGGAACACTGAGGGGGAGGAGATCTGCTTCGATCAACTCTTTCTTCTTTTCGTGGTTTCTCCCATTCAAGTGGCGTAAAACGAGCGGAGTGAATGTACTTCCGGGGTTTCTCTTTTTAAGGGCAGCAGCAGTTTCTCTGCCGTTAAGGAAGTCGAAGATCGGCAGGAAAGAGATGAATAGAAAATGTGAAGGTGGGGTGAATAAGATCGGGAGAAGGCATGCGTGTCAAAGTAAGAAGGAAATCACCCAATAAAAGCGAACCGCGGGAAGGATCCCGTGGCCCGCATTCTGCTGCGCGTAGGGGCCGCCACGATCGAATCTCCGCCCCAAACGGCGGAGTTTCTTGGGAGGGTGTCGTGCCGCACGAAGAAATCCCCCCCAAACGGTCCCTAATAAAGCAATTTAACAAAGAAGATATGAGGGGGAGAGGATTCTAAAGGAAGAAGGAAGCAAACACCAACAAAAACCTAGTCACTGGTGTCTGCGAACGCAGAAAAAGAGTAGAATAAAAACCCTAGGGAGCGCTTGTGGGACGAGGCCGAGCGGTAGGGAGGGTACAGGAGTAATAGCAATCCAAGTAATGCGGAAAAAGTCAGGTCGGGATCGTGATGCTGTTTATCGGTCTCGTTTAATTAAACACGCCCGCGCTGCACGATCCAAACCATGGATACCGCAGGGGCAAATAGGCCCTAAGGATAATCTACATTGATGTTAAAATATATTGCACATTTGTGGAAAATCTTGTAGCTTTGAGTGAAAAATTGATTAGTTAATATCCACTTGAACAACTCAATCATAGTCCCCCACCTTATCCTACTTGGTGAGAACTACATACGAGTGTATTAAGCGCTTCTTCAAATATTATTCCGGTTGCTGCTATATGTTCTTGAATTGAGTTGTTTTTCTGTATTTAAAAAGGCATCAAACCTAGTCTTTAAACTAGAAGACAATGAATCATTTTACATTGATATCTACTCATATTTGCTCAAATAATTATGCTTACATTAAATTTAGATATTCTGTTAGGTTTCATTTATGTATTGTATTATTAATGATTACAATTATGTTAATCCAGAATAAGTCCAAATAATATTGATGGGCATCTTGCTCAAAATAATCAATTTAAAGATCAATTACCATTATCCTCTTTGATAATAATGGAGGAGTCGCATCTTTAGAAACTAAGTTAGACAAAGATTTGATGTAATAGCTTTGAAACAAATGATGGGAAATCTATCCGCACAAATAGGAATCAATGGAGCATGTATTAGTATATCAATTGCTATGCCATAAAATCTTCCAGCTGATGCTAGAATTGACTCTATAATTATTGATGGTCTATTTGAGGATTTATACTAGACAACACAACCCACTTATTTTTACTCCTAATTATATTTTAGCTCAAAATCATCCCAACCAAGGATAAGAATGGCCTCTCTCGGAGCACCTTTCTCGACTTTTGTATTGAAAATCTTTATGATCCTACTCGACAAAGGATCAAGGCCGACCCGGTCTTCATGACGTCTTGGGGAGCTGCCTCCAACTCTATCTGTGGGAGATGAAGAAATTTTAAGGCATGATTATTTGTTGCTTCATTGTACTAGACGCCTTGTTGAGGTCCTGTTAAATTGGAGATAAGGTTCTCAGTTAATCATTTATTATCTTAATTAATTTGTGGAGCTTGTATCAAGACGTGTGTTTTTTGTGGATGATTAATGGTTGACTATTAGGTTTATGAATGGCCTTGGTACCAACACAAAGTTAGAATTGTGTTTATATAATCTTGATAATGTTGAGGAAATCTATGACAAGACTTTTGAATTAGAAGAATTATTATAAATTTTTATCGAACTTTTCATCACTCACTGATTCTTTTAGGTCTTTAGCTACTTCCTCTTGGGTTGTGATTTCTAAATTTTGGCATTCGTTCAAAACTACTCCTGCACATTCTAATGATCAAGTAGGAATCACAAAAGTTGGATCATAGACACTTAGATGACTACTTGAATTATAACCATCTGGACGAGAATTCGTTCTACTTTAGGAGAGTTAATGCAACGTTGGCCTTGCAATAGACCAAAATAATCTACAAAACTCAATGGTCATAGGTGAATTATTAGAAGTCAAATTGTGCCAAAAAAAGAATTGAACTGAGCCCAATTTCAAATATAGTTAGGCCTATTTATGTTTATGCTTGAATATTTTTAAGTTTTTTTGTTTCACTTTAGTTATTTTATAGTTTTAATCATCATCTTTTGGATAAGAAAATGTTTAAATCTGAATTTCGTTGTATTTGGTAGGATTAGATTGCATTTGCATGCCTAAATTTATCTTTGTAAACTATTTTTGTGATTTTTTTTAATAGAGATCCATGACGAATATTTGAGGATTTTTATTGTTTGAATGAATGAAATTATTTTTGGCTAATTGAGTGTTTTTTAGATCTTCAGTGTAGCTTGTTTGACACTGTTCTAGGACTCCTAGAAGGTGTTTAGGAAGTGAATTTAGAGTGGAGGTGGTTCTGGAATAACAATGGAATGATATGTATGCGAGGTCGACAATGTTTGGAAGGGGATAAGCGATGAAATCTGCTGATGGACAACATAATTGAGTTGTTTGGTGGTTATGTCTG
Source organism: Phalaenopsis aphrodite (assembly GCA_003013225.1). Taxonomy (NCBI): domain Eukaryota; kingdom Viridiplantae; phylum Streptophyta; class Magnoliopsida; order Asparagales; family Orchidaceae; genus Phalaenopsis; species Phalaenopsis aphrodite. The sequence continues at coordinate 2,359,920 of NEWO01000046.1, forward strand.
CATAAAACATCGAGGAGGATGACGAAACGACATTGTATGGGCAGCGAGGAGATTCACTACATGTTTCCGAGCAAGCTACATGCACACCATTATGATAGGAAGATGATACAACACCGTGAAGAACAAAAATTTATAGAAACATCTTCCAAAATACATAAAATTAAGCTAATATTTTAAAACAACCAAAATACCTTCCGTATAAAAGTTTCCTAATAGAAATTTAACTAATTAGAAATAGAGAAACAAGAAAAAAAAATCAGAAGAGGAAAGGAGGGAAAAAAAATTGCAAAATGGCCTGTTGTCTACTACGACCGCGACCCCTTCACAATCCCATGGAAATGCGGGATTCCATGTTCTGCAAACACAGAATCAACACACTGCATTATTCTCTCATGCTATTAGAAGTTTCTTCTTCTCTAGAAGGAATTGGATCTCACCGTTGGTTGTTCTTTCCTATCAAAAACCTTAAGGGGATTTCCCAAATTGTTGTTCACTTTTGACTGGTCATGTGTACTTGGGTGCGTTGCCGACCTGAATTGGAATTTATCACTTAGCTTACTCCATAGAGTCTTCCAACAATGGCTCAGAGACTCTTTAGCTCTATCAAATATGATGAGTTGTTGATTACTTCAGTAGTGGTTGCGTGTGTCTAGCATCAATATCTCAAATACATTGTTTTTTTTTGGGCAATTAATGCTTCTCCTGTTGGTGCTTCTCTCAAGGGCTATAACAAAGATATGTTGAGTCTCCATATCCTCAAACAGCTCAGATTCTTTGAAGGCAAGAGCACAAAATTTGCTTCTCATCTTTGGTGAAAGTGTATATATTCTTATAGCCATCATAATGCGTGACTTGATCATATTGCCAAAAGCATGATAATACTGTCTCATCACACTTGCTCTTGGAATTTATCTCCAATAGAAAACTCCATGAGTCATCTCCTATCAACGCTATCCGTCTTCAACTAAGTTAAGGAATATGGTTAGAAATGTTTCTAAGTGGCGAGGTTCAATTTATCCACCTTCTGTGGATATGCCACATTTTTACAGCTGTTCCAATTTATAATGAGGTTGCACACTTTTCTCTTCACGGTAAAATTATTAGAAAATTGTTGTGGCGAAGCGAACATTGATATCTAATGGGCACTCTCCGAAGGACTTGTCAGTTTACTAGTATATCTCCTTCATCTTCAGGTAGTATAAAATCTTCTCCATTCTCCTCTTATGATTCTTGACTCTCTACCGCCTCCAATGTACCCTAGTTAGTGAAAAATATTACCCTTCTATTTGGACAATTATACACAATATGCCCAAAGTCGTGGCACTTGAAGCACTTCATGGCTGAGACAGATTGTGAATGTTGGTTGTCTCGTTTTGTTCTCAACTATGAACTTTATTTTCCTTGAGTAGGTCGGCTTGGATGTTCCATTAAGTTTATTCTTGCTGCCTGATCCTAAGGTTCAATTCTGCTTGTAAAATGTTGCAGTCATGTGATGATCTCGCTGTTTTTTCACCTTTAAAGCTAGGGTCTATACATTGCTTAAAGATTAATGCAGCTGCAACTACACCAAATTAATAATAGACAACCTCAGTCTTCCAAGTTACCTCGCTAGTGTGTGTTCCTATTGTTTTTTTAACTCACACTTCAATATGAATTGATCAAATTCAGTTGTGTACTCTATAGAAGAATCTCCTCATTGTAGGTGGTAGAGTTTTATGAATATATCTTGTCAATAATAAGAAAAAATATATTTGCACTACATCCTCCTTTTAATGTTAGACCAGGTGGTGATATTACTCTTCCCTTCCTACTGTAGAATATGTTTCAGGTTTGTCCACCATAAATAAGTGTTCTTTCTGAGCTTGTTGGCTGCCAATTTAACTTTCTCATCTCGGGGAATGTCTGCATCCTAAAAAATTGCTCCACTGTTTGGAGTCACTCAATGAACTCGTTCAAATCCACGTGACTTTCAAAATACGATAAGTCTATTTTCATTAAAAATCCAGGCTTCTCCTTCGATATCAAATTGTTGGGATAGTGGTGTTTCATCATTGGAAATTGGATAGTGGAAGATATTTACTTTCTCCTCTCGATCTAATGAATCACTGTTGTGCCTATGAGTGATCTTGCAAGGTTGTTTTCTCTCAAAGGCGCTAAGCCTTTGTTGTAGTGTAAGATTTCTCACTACATATCCTCCATGGTGATCTTAGGAATTACTCGTTGAGGTTTTCTCCTTAGAGTCTTGTCATATCGTTTTTCCAATAGAAGTTTTGACAAAGAAGAAAAATGTGGTTTAGGCTAGTGTTAGGGCTAGGGTAAGGGCTATGGCTAAGTGGGTGACATAGGAAAAAAAAATTTGCGGTTCAAGATTGGCTGAATGCTCAGGATTTTGATTGCAGGTATCGGATTAAATTTTTGGTGGAAATTTGAAAGTTGAATTTAAAAAAATTTGGGTTTAAAGCTAGAAATTATTGTAGGAATGATTAGCGTATTGAAATACTCTATATAAGAGACTTATTCGTCTTATTGTTTTCTCGATGTTATGTTGACTCGGGAAAGTCCTAGACAAACTGTGGAATATAAATGATTCTTTCTGCACACTCAAATTATCATTGTTGATTCTTTCTTGCGCTTCGCAGCTGACCTTAAAAAAATATCTTCTTTCAGTAATAATTGTTGGACTTGTAGAATCATTATTTCCTAACTCATAAATTATTCTTAACATCATATATGATTTTGGTAAGAGTAAACATGATCTATTGCGTCATTGTTTAAAGAATGATTGCTTTGTTTTTATCATAGTTGATGCAAGTTTGTGGACAAACAAAATATCTTATGAAAGTTCAGTTTGATTTTGTTTTCTTTTGTATCCTTTTTTTTTTGTAATTCCTACCCATCCTTCCCTGATTATAGTGATGACCTACCAACTTCATTTCAATGTATCTTAAGGGTGACTTGATAATTTAGTGAAGAGAGAGAATTGTGATTATATTTAGTGTTGGAGCTGCTCAAAATAAATAGTCAAATTCATAAGAACTTGCTCTAAATTGAGAAACATCAAGTAAGATTGTAGGCTACGACTCCTCTGCATAGATTTTGACTTGCTATTAGTCGTTGGACAACTATATGATAATGAATTTATTGTTAGATCTTGTTTATTTTATGATAGTTGGCAACACTGCTTAAAATTGTGCAATATGACGCACATCTTGAGGCCCACCTCAGTACAATTCCAAAGAAAAATACTTTGAGACGATGCCTCGAGCAACTTGGGCAAGATGTGTGCCTCATGTTAGTGAGGCACACCTCAAGGCACGTATAGTCTTAATTCCTCTATGGTGTCCGCTTCTCATGATTAAGTTTTTTCTTCTATGTATTAGACGGCTTGAAAATGAACCAAAACCACACTCTCACGCGTAAGAGCTCCCTCTAGTCAAGCTTCCTAGCATTGTTTGCTGCTGTCGTTGCCTACTTTTGTTATAGTCATTTGTTGCTTCTGCTGCCTTTGCCACCACTAGTCGCTGCTGCCTTTGCTGATGCCAGCTGCTTTTGTTATAGTTGACGTACCCGTTGACTACTCTTATCTCCATTGTTGCTTGTTGCTCTGACTTTTGATTATTTATTTTATTTAGATTTATGGATGTTATTATGTTGGATAATAAGAGTGAGAGAAGTCTATTGTATTAAATTTTTTCTTGTCTATAATATTTTATGTTACTTTCATTTCATATTTTATGTTAGTTTGATGATTTGATCAGTTAATGTTTATATTATATTTTTAGTTTGTGCAAGTTATTTTATAATATTTTACAGCCCAAACAATTTGTTTTTTTACATAAACACAATTTATCGCTTTTTATCATGCTAGAATGTTAATATAAATACAAGTTATGATGCTGATGTATTATTTTTATTTAATTATTTTGACTACGTAAGCCACTCCCACGCGTAAGAGCTCCCCCTAGTCAAGCTTCCCACATCGCTGCCTGCTGCTTGCTGCCTTATAGTCATTTGTTGCTTCTACTTCCTTTGCCACTACCAGTTGTTGCTGCTATTGTTGTTACCAGCTATTTCTGTTGTAGTTGGTGCAGCCGTCGATTACTGTTGTCGCCACTGATGCTTGTTGCTCTGACTTCTGATTTTTTTATCATATTTAGATCTATGGATGTTATTATTTTGGATAATAAGAGTGAGAGAAGTCTACTATGTTAAAATTTTCTTGTTTTTGATATTTTATATTTTATGTTTGTTTGATGATTTGATCAGGTAATGTTTATATCATGTTTTTATTTTGTGCAAGTTGTTATATAATATTTTCAAGCCCAAACAATTTTTTTTTATATAAACGTAATTTTTCGCATTTTACCCTACTAGAATGTTAATATAAATGTAAGTTATGATGCTGTTGCATTATTTTTATTTAATTATTTTGACTACTTAAAATTCAAATTATAAGGCTTACGCCTAAGTTCGCCAATGGAAAATGCTTCAATGTCCAATTATGCTATTTTAAACATTGGTTGGCATTGCTCTAAATCATTACCTTAAGCACGAGGAGGGTGGGTGTGGAAGGCTTGGCTGGTGACTAGACTGGTTTGAAGATGTTTGATGCATTGGATGTCACTACATGCATCATAATTCTTACTGTTCTCCCAAGTATTTTCCATTAACTCTACCAAAATTCTCATCGTTCACACCTATTAAACTTTGCATGTGAAATTAATTCTAGCTGACACGTTTATTTTAGCTATTTCAACTCTAGATTTGTTATTTAGCTTAGTTCTCTTCTTGTTCTTCTTACCATCCCAACGCTAGATTTGTTTTTTTTTCAATATAACATGCAGCCCAACCACCAACACTGTAATTTCAAGAATTTTTTTTCTTTGATTACTGCCATTTCATAGTCACTCTCTTTTTTCACCGCAGATTCACCTCACCATTAAAGCCCTAAAGCAGAAAATTGAGATAATATATTTTTTTAATTAATGTCCATTTAAAAAAATGTCATGATTGTTTTCTAGGAATACCAAATATCCAAGCCTGCAGTTGTTCTAAATTTTTTCTGGATGTTTATGGTTTCTTATCTTAATGCTTTAGGAACTTGTAAGGAATGCCCGTTTTGAGCAAATTTGGAAAAGCAGAAGGGGTGATATTGATTCCTTGAGGCAGTTGTGCCATCTTTATGATGTTGTCCGAGTTGATGCCGAAGATGAAAAGCTGATGAAGAAGGAGGTGGAGTAAGCGTTTCTTCATGTAGCCATTCACTTTTTTCAAGTTTTGTATTGATTGCCTGACGAGCACTGTGCAGACGTGTTTCTGTAGAAGATAATGCAATCTTGTGCAACTATCTTTCTTTATTAAGGGAGCACATTCCTTCAGCTGCTGAAGAGATTGAATCTGAAATAAAAGCCTATCTATCTGGAGAAGGTCGTCTCATTATTGTCATTTGATTTTGTAGTTACACTATCCCAATATATATATGCATGCATGTATGTGTGTGTGTATATATATATATATATATATATATATATATATAGAACCATCCCATCAATTATGAATCTTTCTGCAGTTGCAGGTAGTGGTTCTGATTCAATTGCTGACCTTCCTACAGAAGGTTATTACTTTCTTTCTTCTCTTATTCTTGTTGTTATGAGCTATTATGGTTTTTTTCATTGTTTTTATTTTGTTCCTTCCAATAAACAGATGGATATGTATATGATTTGTACACTGTTGAGGACGATTTTACTGGAAATGATGAAGATATGTCAAGCGACTTTCCATTGTATGCATTTCTTATCATATTTTCAGATTTCTCTACCCCAACCTAGAGAGCTTAAAAAATTAACTGAATCAGTCCTCTCTTGATCTAGGGTGCAAGTAAACAATGAAAATGATTTTGATGACATGCCTGATTCTGATAATGATTCTGAGGATTCAAATGGTTTGTTTGTTCATGCATGGATTGCATTATCTTTGTATTTTTTATTCTTTTTCCACATCAATGATCTCCTACTTGTGCTCAGCTGAGGATCATCCAAACAATGATTACCCTGATGAGGAGTCATCAAACAAAGAAGATGAAGAGGTGGACCCTTTTGGTGATTTTGAATGCCCAAACTCAGATTGTGAAGATGAAGAAATGCTGAGAAACAAGGAAGAAGAGGAGGAATCCAGCGAAGGTGGCAAATATGTACACATTTTCAGTGATTCAGATTGCTCAGACTAGGGAGACAAAGCCATAGTGGTTCTGGGGAAGATGGTGATGTGGATATCGTTGATAAAATATTGGAATTTTTTAAGGGTTATGGTGCCTTACCCAATTAGAATTTTCTTGGTTTGGTCAGCTTCGCTTTTGAAGATGGTTTTAACTGCATTCTTTTTGGATGACTCAGTCTCTGAAACAACAATTATCAGCTGGCCTAGAGAGTTTTTCTTTTTTCCTGAATTTTCAGCAAGGATTTCTAGTAGATTTCAGATGTCTGTGTTTGAGTACTACCAACTAAGAGGGCTTTGTTAACTATTTTTCCTAAATTCCTAGTTTATTGGTGAAATTATCATCATCGTATCCAAATTTTAAATGATATTTTGATTTATATCTCGTTACAATTTTATTACAGTAATCCTACCAAGATAACTCTTTTCTGCCATTGTCATATCTGCATTGAAACAGTACAGCAGCAGGTGAGTTTACACTTTTTGTTTATTGAGACCACACAATTCTAACATTTCCACTTCAGATGGCTAATTTGCGCAATCAGCTGTAACTAGCTTGTATAAATATGCCTTGTTCCTGGCAATTCAATTCAGGTATTTGATTCGAGTACAGAGGATGCCTGCAGTGTTCACCTGGTGCTAGACATGCCACATTGCCATGATTTCTACTGCTTCAGGTCTCTCTCTCTCTCTCTCTCTCTCTCTCTCTCTCTTTTTATGTGTGTGCGTGTGTGTGTGTGTTTTCAAATCAATTCACTTGAACTGTTTTACAGCTTTTTGTTCAGTTCATCACTTTCTCCTGGTGTTCTACTTGTTTCATCTTGCAATTTTAAAGTATTTTTCATTTTAGGCTGATTTAGATATGTTTAAGGATTTAAGATAATGGGCATAGAAGTAAAATTAATTATTTTTGCAAAATTTATTTAAAATACAATTTAGGAACAACAAAAGTTATTTTTGATAATGACTACGGCGCAGGCAGTGCTCATCTGTTGCTAATTATATCCTGGTATTTTGCTGAATAGCATGTTCATATATTTTCTTAAGCATTCGAATCTCTCTCAGACATTCCTGTTCATATATTTTTCCAAGCATTCCAAACCAATCAATGGTCGCTTCTTTTCGAAAGCAAGCAAATTTAACCTAATTCATATTTTCAATAGTATAATGCACAAAATATTTAGGTATAGAAAAATATGTTTAACATATGTTGAAAAGTTTCAACGAGATAAGAATTCATAGCATATGTAATATAAACTAGAAATAATATATTTGAATCGCTTGCAAAGTGATCTCATATGCATGTTCTAAATGTCTTTTGCTCCACAATATAATATCCAATCAATCATGACCGAACCATTAATTTAAATAAAAAGGAAAAAGCAAAAAATATTTAGGTATAGAAAAATATTTTTAACATATGTTGAAAAGTTTCAACTAGATAAGAATTCATAGCTTATGTAATATAAACTAGAAATAATATATTTGAATCGCTAGCAAATTGATCTCATCTGCATGTCCTAAATCTCTTTTGCACCACAATATAAGATCTAATCAATCATGAGTGAACCATTAATTTAAATAAAATGTAAAAAAATGTTTAAAACAAAATCAAATTAAACAAAAAAATAATAATAATAATGATGTAGTAATATGTGTTTTCTATGATCTTAGCTATATATATGCACTGAACCATCAAACTACTACTTATATCAAGTCTATGACAGCTTGACTCTCTATCCAAGAGAGATTTGCATGCAATAGAAAAATTAAGACATCTAAATGACAAAAGTTTTACTTAGAACTTTAAAAAAGTAAATAGAACCGTTTTGCTCAAATCAAAATTTATCATAATCAAGAAGACTATCGCACAAATTCAAGCCGTCCATGGAACTCCTTAAGACGAATAAAAAAGCAAGAAACATGACACATCCTCCATGGAAAATTGATCATAAGAACAGGAAGACGAATCTTGTTTTATACTTGTAGTGTCTACTCTTCCTCGAGTTGGAAAGAAACTATGAACTAAAGTGATTGCATTCCCTGCTCTTCCTCGACTACATTAGAGGAGGCTTCTCTTAGGAAACATAATATCTATATAATCGCACTCAGTTTAAAGTTCATACCCACCATTTCTTCATAAGCCAATGACAGAGAAGGAAAAGAGATCGACTAAAATGAGATGTTTTGGTTTTGGCTTCCTTTAACACTGCAGGCTTTGCTCCTCTTCTCAGATTTAGCGTTCTTTTTTCCCATGAAATTCCACAGCGTCCTGCTTCAGCTAAGGTTAGACGGTGTTGAGTTCTGACGAGAAGGCAACCAACATGTCGACACCAATTACCTTCAATCATGTCAATCTCATCATGTAAGTGGCACAACGAGCTTGTGAATATGTTGAAAAAGGTCGTCAGAACTCTATGTCGTCCAACCTTGGCCAAATCAGGACATCGTGGAGTTTTGTGGATAAAACAACATCACATCCATTTTTGTTGAACTAAGAATAGGAGCAAAACCTGTAGTGCCCAAAGGATTCTAAAACCAAACCATTCCATTCCAGAAAATGCTTTTTCCTTATCTTTCGTTTGCTTCTAAGGAAATGACGGTTATGAGCTTTAAATTGAGTGAGATTAGGGATAGATTGTGTTTCTTCAAGATGCCTCCTCCAACACACCAATGGAAGAGCAGTCAGTGCAACAACTGTAGGTCATGGTTTTTTCCCAACTCAAGGAAGAGCAGACATTGCAGGTACATGACATTAGTCCTTTTTTCTATCGATCAATTCTCCACGGAGGATGTGTCAATTTTCCTGCTTTCTGATTCGTCTTTAAGGAGCACCATAGACGAGTTGAATTGGTGCGACAATCTTCTTGATTGTGCTAAGTGGTGATTTGAGCAAAACGGTTCAATTTACTATTTGAAAGTTACGAGTAAAACTTTTATGTCGTTTAGATGTCTTTATTTTTCAATTGTATATAAATCACTTGTATAGAGAGTCAAGCTATCATCAAATTAAATTAGTGATTTTGATGGTTCAATGCATATATGTTGCTAAAATTTTACAAAACACATGTTACTTCATTATTGCATTTTTTTTTGTTTAATTTGGTTTTGTTTGAATTTTTTTTAAAACATTTTATTAATACTGATGGTTCATTCATGATTGATTGGATATTTATGTTGTGGTGCAGAAGACATTTATGATATGGAGATGAGATTACTTTGCAAGTAATCAATTATTTTATTTATAGTTTATATTAAATATGCTATGAATTCCCACCTAGTTGAAGGCTTTCAACATACGTTGAATGTATTCTTCTATAACTACAGCTTGTCCATCTCAGGTCAAGTTTGACCTAATTCATATTTTCGTAAGCATTCAAACCTCAGATTCTCATAGACTCTTAAATCCTATTTCATGAAAATTTGATATAGTTTGTAATAATTGAAAAAGAATGTTGAAAACGGTAAGTTGGGAAGTTTGTTCCCAAAGCTCCTCTCACTATCTTATGCTTTATCTTCCTCTTATTTAGTCACTTCTCATCTAAAAGAAAGGGGATATTTGTTTTCGTGATTAGGAGCCAGTAGACATTGTTCAGTACAAGATGTGGAAGCTAGAACCTAAGGGCTTTCCTTTATGTGCTATTATTTCTCTATTCTTTCCCATTTATCCTCTCTGTGTACTTAATATTTTTTTCATGTCTTCGTTCATCCTTCCCAAAGTTTGATTTTTTTTGCCTGTTACCTCTCAAAATTGCCATTTAAGCAATGCCTTAGGCCTGTTGCTGAATATTTTTTTGGAATGACTTAGTATATTTTTTAATTAGCCATTTTAGTGCAATTTAAAAATTAATTTTAATTACAATTTTTGTGTCTGAGGGAATTGTGCATAATTTTTATGGTACTTAAAATGCTTATCAATTCATTAAGAATTATTTTATTCTGAAAAATTTGTATCAAGTTGAGTCTAAACCTAATCTTGATCCAACGTAGTCTTTCTCAAACATTAAACCCTTCAACATTGTTGTAACTTGATACTAATTCATAATATTAGTTTTTTTATTTGCGGAAATTAGGAAATGATGTGGTAAAGTGGAGAAAATTAACGAATTTGCCCAAAACATTCCTAAGGCAAGTTGATAGAAGTCATATGATTTTGTCACGCAGTTGACTAAATAACATAAAAATTAAATCAAATTTTAGTGTTTTAGGTAAACAATGCTGTTTGTATTATTGCAATTAGTTTTCTACATGCACGAACATACTCACTTAAGCACACTTGCATGCCTTAGTTACACAATGTGGGTTTCTCCCGGGCTCTCCACTATATTGCCACTGCTGATGTGTGAGCTTCTAGAGATTATTTTGAAATGTGTGACCTGGTATTATAGTAATAAGCTCCTTGGTGTCCCAATTTGATGTAATTAGTTATTATATGATGGTTTCTATCATGTTGTAATGTGCAATGCTTGTTATTTTCTTCCTTCCAATCCATTGCATGCTCCTTTTACTGGTTTCTCTATAATTTTCATTAATATTCTAGATGAATTGTATATTCAAGTAGGCTCATAATGCAAAAAATTATTATTTAAAATTAAAAATGGAAGCCCTTTGAATTCTTCATACAAGTTGGCTAATTTTTTATGAAATTATAAAAGCAATATAAGTTCATTTTATAACCTAGAAGCCCTACGAAAGGCCATGTGGCGTGAGTTTTAATGCATAACCATTGTTAAGTGCAAGATGTATCTTCATGTAGGCTTGGATAATATGATAGTCATTATGTGCATAATAATTTGCATGTGGATGCCGGGCCTTCCTGCACATAGGTCAAGATTATATGGTCGATTTGCTCATTATCAGCCCTTCTATCTTGAATTGCTTAATGATTGATACACCTATGGTTAGTTATGGTTAAACCCAATCTCAATAAGGGATAACCTTACGTACATCCAACCAATCAAAATTCTCCAAAATTATGTGAATTAGCTACTTATCATGAAGAACACATTATATAAACTATGGCAGAGAGAAGAAAGGGGAGAGTGAGAATCCTTGGTGTTTGAAGCTCTATTGTGTTTCCATGCACCTCTAACAACTTTTTCCACAACTTAGCACTCATCATGAGCGCCTAAAATCACCAAATATTATTAATGGCCTAAAGGAGCAGAGGCCTTTATCAAACCATCATATCCCATCTATCTAGCATACCACAAGCTAATTCCTATAGAGTGATAGCTCTTGTTACCTCACTAAAGGTAAGGGTGTTGAATTATTGATGGCCCATGCACATAATACAAGATTATAAGATCAATTTCTTAATTATCAACTCTTTTGTCCTTTATTGCTTAGAGAATTAATATATCATAGATTTCAAACTCACATATTTGATTGTGCTATTAAGTCTTTTTGTGGGCATTTTTCTAATAGGTGGAAAAACGACTACATGCATACCCTTTATTTTTACTATATTTAGAAGCACCTTCACTTTTTAGTCATTTACAACATTACAACTTCCTTAAGTTGTGAAATTTTAAGCCCCATTTCCTTATACATCATTGAACTAGGCATGCCTAAGGTTTTAATCCCTTCAATTCTTTTTCGTGATTGGCGTAGGATTAAAAGTCTTCTTGTGATCATATTGACCCAAAACTTTTATATGATTCTTGCCATCATGCAAAATAATAAGACCTTCGAGCAATTCCCTTCATACTCCGTCTTGTTAACAAAACATTATTTGTGCTCTCTAAGAAAATACTAAAATCCCTTTTATTATTTTATGCTTTCCGTGCACTCTAACTTTCACCGACCCCTTCGAGCCTAAACTTCATTGTAGTATTTGTTTCCTAGAACCCTCTTTTGTCAAATCAAATACAAGGTTACAAATAAACCAATTCGTTCAATAGGCTACTCGAGGCTAGACTCAATTAGGGCTTATGATCAATCAATTAAGCTTATTCACCATTATTGATATTTTATATATAAATAAACTAGCTTAAATGGCTTGGTATCAGCTAAGCTCAAAAAGTGTTAAATGGGCACAAAATCATACTTAAACTTCTAATAATAAATAAATCAGAATTGTTTTGTACAATCCATCACAATATTAAGTCGTATCATTAAACAACATATATACTTCAAATTTTTATAGTAAAATTTCAGTGTCATATTTAAAACGAAAAGACGTTTCATTCATAACATACCCAAACATGCATTGTTTATAGAAGCAACAAACACACGCAATAAACATGCGTTGTCTCGAATAAGAAAGTCATACATAATTATTCTTAGGGGCATTTACAAACATACCACCCAACTCCTATATATTTACATATCTAACAACACACCTTTATTTTTTTTACATTTATGCCACTCAAATCTTTTATATAAAAAGTGAGTATACCTTTTCATGGATAGGTAAGGTGGCATATATGTAAAAATTGAAGCTTAGGTGTTAAATATGTAAAATACACAGGAATTTTAGTGAAATGTGTATAAATCTTCCTTTATCATTATTGCAAACGCACACAAACGTTTAATCATGCCGGTCTTCGTTAATCTCATCAAGAATCACAATAAGAGCAACGACGAAGGCATAATCCACGTTTGGATAGATCGTCACTCCGAACGCATCTTTTCCCAAAACTATGTTCTTCACTGTGTATTCACGATGCATCTGCAATCACAATAATAACAATACTAATAAAATCATGAAAATTTAATTGTGAATAATGCCATATTATCTTCTCAGTAATTCATACGATGATTTATATGGAAAAAAAAAAAACTACAACCTCATATTTAGATTAAATTAACTTTAAAATTGAATATTTTATTTAAATTTAGATCAGGATTCTTATGCACATAGACATTAAATGCAAAACACACAATTTTTACATATCTAACAACCAAACTTTGATTTTTAAATTTCTTCCTTTTTTTAATAGAGTAGATTAGTGCAAGTTTGAACTTGACTTACTCGAGCAAGAACGTTAGTGGAATCTCCAAGATAAATCAAACAGGATCTCTCGTGGAAGCTTCCTCTAATCTTGAAATCACATTGGCTTTCGGCTGTATTTGAAGCCAAGAACACATCCAGCTCTGTCCTAAACTGCAGGAGACCCGACTTCTTCACGCTGAATAAGAGGTCTGACGAGTTGGAGCTGTCTCCTCTAAAAACTTGCCATCTCCTGTGCATCGAAATCGCCTGTAAATCCACATCAATAAATCAGTGGAAGATTGAAGACATACATGCAACACAGTTCTTATGTATTTACATATCTTACACTTAAACTTTGGTTCTTTACATCCACACCACATTGCCTAACTTTCAGAAAATGTGATATGCTAAACCAATTTCATTAATGTCGCCAAAATTAAATCTTATTAGATTTGCAAACACTGATGTATTTTTAGAGTTGAAGATGAGTTCAGCCTTAAATTATTACTGTTATTATAACTAATTTATGGAAATTTAGTTGCCATTAAGCCTAACTACATGTGTATAGGAAATAGGTAAGAATTCACTTGATATTACTTTTAATATTTTAGAGGATTTATGTACATACCATAATTTTTATGTATCAGCATATCTAAATCAAAGAATCATTATATTTACTTATGTAATACTTTATTTATTAAAATTGGCGATCATCCAAACTACCTAATTTTGAAAAATTAAGAAAATCATACGATTCAAAATCTTAATTCTCTGACAACCAGAACCATTCATTTAGAAATGGCCGCATATAATTGATGAATTTGATGCCTTTTATAAACTTCAATGATGACAAAAAAATAATAGACAATTTTGATTTAAATTTTTTAGGGTTATGACGAATGTATTCTTAATCAATTTTGATCAAGAGTCTAGACAGAAATCATAGTCTGAATGAAAATCAATCTCTTACTATCATATAGTAAACAAGCTAGGAATATGATTTGGTCAACTATTAAGGATGCTTAATTATATATCAAACATGAAAACCAACTAATGGTGTGTTATTAAGATCCAAATAAGTCAATCTGAGCGAACATGAAAAAGGGGTTAAATGATTGTGGAATCGGCAGAGTAGAAGAAGAATAAAAATCTAAAGAACAAGAACAATCGAAAATCAAACGGCGAGATATAAATCAATCGAATCCAGAGAAGCCATCAAAACAGATCCTCCCGATCCGAAAACTGAATCGGTTGATTCATACCTTCTGCTGCATAGACAGAATTGGATTTCCAGCGGCATCGAGGAGGACGCGGTGATCGCGGAGACTGAGAAACTTTCCCTTCACTTTGAACACGATGTTTCCATTGACGTCCGTCACGACGTAAGCGCCGTCGGTTATCTTGATCGACTTCTCCGTCACCGTCAGATCCAACGTGTAAGGAGCGCAGAATTGCTCTCCGACGACCGCTACTCTGCTCGCCGGACCCGAAGGCGGCGCCGGTGCCGGAGGTGGGTAGAATGGAGTCGCCATCAAGCTACGATTTGAGAAGAGTACGCGAGCTAGACGGGTTAGGGAGCTGGGAAGTGAGGATTAGGATCAGCTTGGCTTTGGATTTATATAGCCGAAGCTCGAAGAATACCGCGTGAGATTTTAATGTAGTGTGTTGTACGGATCATTCGTGTCAGCTCGCGTCTGTCGGGTCATTCTGACACGATACCTGAACACGGCTCAATCTAATCGAATATATGAACTGTGCGTCTGGTACTTCGGGTGCATTTGGACCCTGAAATGTGGCCTGGGGGTCGACCGCGGGGTCGAGCAAACGGTCTGCGATTAGTGTAAAAAATGAAACCACATTTTTTGATAAACGGGAAAAATACGATCCAAACTATACCGCGGCGTTTAAAAAAAATGATCATGTACTTATAAGCTGCCCCAAAACAATTGCTAATTCTTTATCAAATTTTCCTGTTTATTTTTATTTTTAATAATAGTTGGCGTTGCGGATCAATTGCTCT
>NEWO01000046.1:2376069-2413413 GCA_003013225.1 Phalaenopsis aphrodite
TCATATAGTGCTTTTCTAGGCATGTTCCCTCCAATAGCAGTTGCTGACCAAACTCGGCCTGAAAGCCCGCCTAACGTCCCGCACCACCTTTCACGGCCCTCGTTGGCCCATGACCCGCTATGCATGCGACCTGCATCGCCGCCTGCTGACCCTAACCCGCATTGTCGCCTACTGACTCATGACTCACCGCCGACCTGCGACTCACTGACCAGCCTTCGACCTATGAACGGTTTTCATTGTGTATCTCTCGTTGCCACCGAGAGCCATCTATACCAACTGCTACACAATAATTTAGTTGATATTTTTCAAATTTTTATTTTGTGTCTATTATATTGATTATTTTCGGACATTAGGAGCTAAGATAGGAGACAATTGATGTGTTATCAACTAATTTAGCCACCAAACACAAATCTTGAGGTAATTTTTAGCAAAATATTTTTTGATTCAAATTTAAAGTCATCAAGAGCTTTGATTTCAAGAAGCTTTAGTTAAATAAACCAGCTTGACTAGACTAGCTCAATGGAATCAAAATTTGAATAAATTGAGCTGAATTAAGCCCAAATCAAGCCATTAGATCACTTTTAGAGTCTTTAAGTAGTGAATTAGAGGAACTCCAGTTTTGACGTACCTGAAATCATATCGAGCATCTCTACAAAAGGAATCCAACGAATTTAAAAACGTCTGATTTTAAAGTTATTAAAGCCATCAAACCATAAAAAAACCCTTCTATAATCAAGTGAAATTAATGTGAATCGTATGATTGGGTGGTTAAGAGAGTTATTCAACAAATGATGAAATGCCTCACTCTCATGAGCTATAAATATATCCACTTTTTTCACTTGAGAGGGAGGGGGTGAGGAATCTGTGTAACGACTAGGCTGTAAAAAAAACTCGTCGTTCATGAACAAATCATGCCTAACTCGTTAAGTAGCTCCTGTTAGACTTATTTAGCAAACAAATCAAATATAAACAATTTTTTTTTAGTCGATTTATAAATAAGCTGACCACAGACAAATATTTATTTATATCATTTTTATATTATATTTAAAAAGATGCATATGACAGATATGGGAGGTATAAATACAAAACTATAATTTAGGTGTTATAGAAAAAATAAAAAATGTATAAACCCAATCCCATGTCACAGTAGAGCTCACAAAAAAGTTTGTTGTTCATAAAAAAACTTGTGTTTTGCTTATTGAGCAATTCGTGTTTGAATTGTTTGTAAGTAAGAAGCCGGTCACGAACAAAAATAAATTTTAGCAACTCGAACACGAATAAGAATTGGGCTAGCTCGAGTTAGACTTGTTTACACCCTCAAATAGGAGAGATTATTGCGTGCGGACACCGCATGCATCTCTGCATGCGGTGTTCGATCTTGGCCGTAAATCACGGTGATCTACGGTCAGGATTATTTCCGTTTTTTTAAAAAAAAAATAAAAAATTTTAGGTGGGGCCCACCGAAATACATCAGGACCGTAAATCAGGTGATTTACGGTCCGGATCGGACACCGCACGCAAGCTGCGTGCGGTGTCCGATCCGTATGGAATAATTTTTCCTCAAATAGCCACAAATCATCGTTGACCACAGACAACAGACTGTCAACAACAACGATGGACTGCCCCCTGCTCATCGTTATCAATAAACTGTATTCAATGATGAAGTGCACCGTTGAACTAAAAAAATCTTGTTGAGAAATTCGTCAAATTGATTTTTCTGGCGTTCTGCCTAATTTTCCGTGTGTTCCGTCTGACTTTTCCCGCGTTCCATGTGCTGCACAGGTGAATTTACGAATTTTTGTAAAATTTGCATACCATACAACTCTTATGACAAGGTCTAAATTTTTGTCTTGCTCGTGTCCGTCATGTGGTGTGTGTCAATATCCCATTTCCTCATCTTTATCCTCCCGCCGAACGACACTCCTTCCTGCTCGTCCTCCTTCATTACAGCCGGAAAAAATCCTCCAGCCCCTCGCCCCATGCCTAGCATGCGATTCTACAGCTCGAGGAGCATCTGTAAGTTGTTCATCATTCGCTTGGGCCTCTCATAAATGCAGAGACGCACGCCAGAAATTGACAAAAGATCTCCATTTCTGAATTTCCTGTGAGCATTTACTTACTCCGCGCTTGTATTTAGAAGTTACAGAATTCGACGTCACTTATGGGTGAATTACGTTTGGGTTCATTCTGAGTTGCCTGAATCAAATTATATATTAAGAAGTGACAGGCGCGCCAAGTCCATCCTTGTGAGCCTGCATGGTGTTTGTGAGAATGCGTCAATGGAATTTGCATTTATGCCTAGGGGTTTTAATTGAAGATAGCGTGTATATAATGGCGGAGCAAATCTTGTAGATCTTAGTGCCTTCTGTTTTTTTTTTTTTTTTTTAATGATTTGCAGTGTTAATAAACACTGCGGATTAAATACTTCTAAGGTTCCAGCATTTATTTGCTGGAATTTTGGGAAGTGAATGAATCAAAGAGTGAGTTAAAATCAAGTAAATGCTGCATTTTTTTTATTGAAAATTGATTGAACAAAAAGTGAAATTCTGTGCATTCTGTTGATGCTACATTCAGCCTGCTGAAAACTAAACAGCCTCTTAATGATTCCTTAATTGCTTGATTATTAAGATCTCTGCCCTTGTTAATGGTTTTGCATCATAGAGAAGTAGGAGAGGAAAAGTTTAATTAAACATGCTTTTTAAGGAAGTAGTCTTCACTTCTGAGAAACTTGGTTATACAAGTTGCCATCCACTTTAGAGGACAATATGCTGCTCCTACGTTCTATATACTGAATTTTTCTGTAAAGTATCTGCTGATTATTATTCACATTTTGTAGGCTGCAAATAAAATGGTGTTGAGTGTTCTGTTGCCATGCATATGGTGATGGTAAGCAGGAAAATGAAAAGTTGCAAATCAGCTTGTTTTCCTTACAAAGGAGGGTGGCAGGAAAACTTCAGTGAGTTGCTAGCAATAGAAGCTTTTAAGAGCAAAGTGGCAGAATTGCAAGACAAAACAACTAATGTCTTCTCTATTCTGCTGAGTTGCTTCCGAAGATATGAAATAAGTCCGAGCCCATCTGCATACTCCTTTGTCATCAAATATGTCGCACGTAGACGTCTCTTCTCCCAAATCCCTGCGATTCTACACCACCTTGAGCATGAAGAGCAACTTGAAGTCCCAGAAAAAGTCTTTCTTGGTCTTATTCAGCATTATGGGAAAGCAAACATGCTTCAAGATGCTATGAACATTTTCTTCAGGATTCCTAAATTCAGATGCACGCCTTCTGTTCTTTCCTTAAATTCATTGCTCTCTATTCTTTGTAAGAAGAAGGAAGGCCTTGTTTTGATTCAAGATGTCTTGATGAAAACTCCAGAGATGAACATTCATCTCGAGGCTACCACATTTCATATACTAATAAGAGCTCTTTGCAAGATTGGAAAAGTTGGCTCTGCATTAGAGCTCTTAAAAGCGATGCACCTCGACGGGTCCTATCCTGAAGGAAAACTGTACTCCGTAGTGCTTTCTTCGCTTTGCGAGCATGCTGGTGCCATAGACATACTTAGTTTTTTAGAAGACATGAGAAACGCTGGGCACTTGCCTACTGCTCTAGAGTATAACAGTGTGATTGATGTTCTTGTGAAGGAAGGTAAAGTAAATCATGCCTATTCTCTATTGGAACATTTGAAATCGGAGGGAAAGAGGGCCGATGTTTTGAGCTATAACAGTGTACTCCATGGTTTTTGCATGGCAAATGACTACCAAACTGTTGAGGAGCTGTTTGATGAAATACTTGTTATTGGTCTTGTACCCAATATTTTTACCTTTAATGTCTATGTAAGTAGTCTTTGTCAGCAAGGTAAATTTGAAAGGGCACATAAAATGATCAGTTGTATGGATAAAATAGGATGCAAGCCAGACACAGAAACTTTCAACATTGTCCTTGCTGCGTATGTTAAAGCAGGTGCAAAGGAGAAAAGCGGAGATATAAAGAAAGAGATGCTTGAGAAGAGAATCCAATGGAACTCAAATACTTACAACATTCTGATTGATGGACTCCTTCATAGCTGTGAAGCAATTGAGGCTTATGAGCTTTTCATGGAAATGCTGGGAAATGGATTTGCTGCTCAGCCTTCAACTTGTAACGCTTTAGTTTGTAGCTTGTGTGAAATGCACAAATATAGTGAAGCTTTGCAAGTTTTAGAAGAACTATTGAGAAAGTCCATTTCTCCTGATGCTGTGCTTTGGGAAGCTCTGCTTTATCAATTCAGAGTGGATTGTGGAAGAAAGTCTGTTGATTTGGAGGCTATTGTAGGGGAGATGAAGCGGGATGGCATTGCAAAGGATGTGGAGGGAGATTGCGCATCTCCACCATGACCAAATTGCCGCAGCTACAGAGTCGCTTCTGGAGGCTATGATCACAGCAGTAAATAAAGGAAGGCAGTAGATGGACAACTCAAATTTGACTTGATTAATATTTGATCAAATTTGTTATAGTAGTAATTAAACAACTTTGATTTTATATAATCAAAATGAACTTAATTAGTAGTTTAGTCATAATTAATTTTGATAAAGTTTATAAATGAAGGCTGACGTTATTTTGGTAATTTTAAGTCCTTCTGAAGGCCTGTAAAATGCAAAACATAAATTAACAAATTTATTTATTTTTTCTATATTATATAATAATAAAATGAAACATAGCTATGATTATATATGTGCAATACAGGTATTTTAAATAACTGGATAATTAAGGGATTTTTTGATCAGATATTTTAAAATGGCTTGGCCCAAGTATTGTATTGAAAATTTTCATCTATTTGTATAATGATTCAATTAGAAAAGCTCTAAAATTTGAAATCTAGTTTAGCAGTTATATATGGAAAAAGAGCAAATACGCAGTGACTTCAAGGTGAAAAATAACGAAATTTAAACTGAAGACTATGATTGAAATGACAGTAAACCTCAAGCTGATGATTCGGCTGGAAGTGTTAGCTTGATATTCAGTTGCTCAAAGCGAGTATTGGAGAGAGGCTATGTATAAATATCAGCAAGCTAATCTTGAGTGGCAATGTGATGAACGGTGAGTTGTTCTTGTTCTATGCAGTTTCGAATGAAATGACAGTAAACTTCTATATGTTTAGTTATTGCATGAAATATGGGATTGTTGAAGAGGGCTATAGCAAAGAAATTGTTATGATGAAGTATTGTGGGTAGTTGAAATCAGCCATGAGGCGTCGTAGCCAACAAGGTCTGCAGCGGCAGAGGCGAGGGCCGATATTCGACCTCGGTAGAAGATCAAGCAATTGTTACTTGTTTCTCAGCAGGCCAAAAGATTGGTGTTTTGCCAAGGAAGGCACGATAATCGGAAGTGGTTTTGCGGTCATTGGGATCGCCAACCCAATTGGAGTTTGAGTAGGCTATGAGGTGAAGAGGAGAGAGCCAGATAGGAATGCAACCAGTGGCGGTTCCATTAAGGCAGCGGAGAATTCACTCAAGTTTTTGAAAATGATGATTAGTTGGTTGTTAATGTCCTGAGATTCAAACGAGTGAGTGAGATGTTGAAAGGAGCCTATGATTTGGCGATATGTGGTTGGATTTGGGAGAGGGTGATGCTAGGTGGGGTTGGTGGTTGTTTGGGTGAGTAGGGATTGAGGACAGGTTTGGAGTTTAGCATGGGTGGCATAGGAGGATTTAGATAGGTGGAGGCCATAGGAGGTGGTGGCTGCGTGGATTTCAAGAGGCCCAAGAAATTTAATAGAAATTTGGGTTTGGAGTTTGTGGATGGTGGAATTAAGTAGTGAGCAATCGGAGCTGGTAAGTAATATGTCATCTACATATATCAGTATGTAGAGATGATGGTTAGTGTTACAGAGACAAAAGAGTGAAAGGGTCGGCAGAGCTGGACTAAAAACCAAGGGTTTGGAGGTAGCAGGAGAGTGTGGAAAACTAATGATGTGGAGCTTGTTTGAGTCTGTATAAGGCCTTTTTTTAGGAGGCATATGTGATTGGGATAGTTGGAATCAATGAAACCAAGTGGTTGGGATATGTAGATGGTTTTGGTGAGATGACCATGTTGAAAGGCATTGGACACATCAAGTTGAAGGATGAGCCATTGATTTGTTTGGGCAATTATAATGAGAACACGAATGGTTGGTAGTTTGGAGACGAGATTGAAAGTTTCAGTGTATTTGAGATCTTGTTGTTGTTTAAAGCCTTGAGCGACGAGGTGTGCTTTGTAATGGGAGAGAGTGCTGTCGGCATTGAGTTTGGTGCGGTAAGTCCATTTGATTCCTAAGTCGTTGTAGTGAGGTAGGAGGCGCAAGTGTCCAAGTGCCTTGTGATTTGAGGGCTTGGAATTCAATGGACATTGCTTCATGCCATTGAGGAGGTTTGATAGTAGAGGAGTAGCAGGTTGGTGTGGGGATGAGATGATGGTGTGGTTGAGTATTTGGCGTGGTTTGAGAGATTCGGTTTGTAGCATGTTTGCATAGGATGAGTGGATTTGTGGTGGTTCTGGAGGTGAGATGAGAGGGTAGAGGTCGAAGTAGAGAGATTATCTAGAGATAGGGCATGTTGATTCGAGGAGGGAGAGGGAGATGGAGAGATTGATAATTTAGGTGGGTGGGTTTTATGGAGAATGGAGTTTGGAGTTAAAAGAATAGGAGGTAAGTTAACCGGGGGAGATGGGGTTGGTATGGATGTAGTGAAGGACATATTGAAAGGAAAGATTGCCTCATTAGAGAGCACATGACGAGAGATGTAGATTTCGTTAGTTGTGGGTTAGAGGCACCTTTTTGGTGTTGATAGTGGTGCAAGCTTATGTTGAGCCTAGGGTCTATACCAAGGATAGCAAAGACATTAAAAAATTTTTAGGTGATTATAGGATGGGGGGTGATGATGAATTAGCTTAAATGGGGATTTAGAATTTTTAGTTGTGGAGAGTAGACAGTTAATGAGATATGTGGAGTTAAGAAGAGTGTCGGCCCAAAGATGAGGAGGTAGGTGAGCCGTGGCCATGAGTGTGTGGGCAATTTCGATGAGGCGGCGATGTTTGAACTCGGTGATGTCGTTTTGTTTGGGAGTGTTTGGGCATGAGTATTGATGTATTATGATGCCATGACAGTTTGAGATGTTTTGAAAGGATTGGTTGATGTATCCCCCGCCTCCCAGCAATTTTCAACCATGGATTTGAAGTGAAGAAGTTTTTTGGTTGTTTCATTTCTATTACGGAGAAGATAAACCCAAACATAGCGAGTGTAATCATCAATAAAAAGCAAGTAATATTTATAAGATTGTAATGACAGAGTGGGGAAAATACCCCTTACATCCAAGTGAACTAATTCTAGAAAAGAGGAGGTACTAGAAGTAGAGATAGAAAAAGGGAGCTTATGGCTCTTAAATACTACATGAATTACAATGTAACTGAACTAAATTACATGAAGCAGGAAATTGGGAAGTTATGATGGATCGAGTTCTGGGTTATCGATGATCGAGACGTTGATGCCATAGTTGTGGCATATATTGGATGGAGAGAAGAGCTAGATTTGTGATTGACTGCATGGTGGTGGGATGATGCACCGGGTATAGGCCGTGGATGCATGAACCTTTAAGCAGGATGCGGTTTGTCTTGAGATTGGATATGTGGTAGCCATCGGAGGTAAAGGTGATAAAGCAAGAGTTAGCTTTAGTTAACTTATGAACTGAGATAAGATTGCATGCGAAGTTTGGAATGAGGTGAAATTAGAAAGGTATCGCTTACTCGAAGGTGTGGGTAGGATTCCTTGGCCAACTTGAGCAATGGGAAGCTATTGACCATTGCCAACTGAGATGGTGTTGTCTCCTTGGTAAGTTTGAGGCTGGATGAGATGAATTGGTTCAGCCATTAAGTGTTTGCTAGCACTACTGTCAGAGGTACCATTTATGGTCATGGGATTCAGTGTTGGTGGTTACAAGGGCTATTGCCATTTGATAAGATTTGTCATGACGGAACTAATGCTTCATGTCCATGCTTGTGGAAAATTTGGCACACCATAGGAGAACGATTGTTGTCGTTGAGGTTGTTGTTGGACTAATTTGGGCGAGATACATTGTGATGACCATATGATGAATAGTTGTTTGAGCGACCTTTATCCCGACCGCGAGAAGCAAACAGAGCTGTTGAGTTTGAGTTTTCCTTGAGCGCTTCGTTTGCTAGATTTATTTCTTCGCAGTATAATAAGGTGTAGAGATCGTCAAGGGATATTGGGTGAAGGGTAGTTCGAATTGCTGTTTTGAAAGCATGGTATTTCAATGGCAACCCATTGAGGATATAGTGGAAAATATCTTTTGGATCGAGAGTAGCTCCTGCAGCAGAAAGAATACCAACCTTCGCCTTGACTTCGAAGAAGTATTGATTCATAGATTTGTTGAGCAATTTGATGTTGTGAAGCACAATTTTCAATTGGATGATGTTAGAACGGTTGGAGGATCCGAGGCGACGTTCTATTGACGTTCTACTGTTGTCCAAATGTCGTAAAAAGTTTCCAGGGGGAGGAGATAGGGTAAGATAGAAGGAGAAATGAAGTGAGCAGAGTAGGAACGAGACTCCGAATATTGCTTAGGATGAATTTTAGCTGAGAGGGAACTGGTTTGTCGATCGACAGAGCAGTGGGCTGAGATGCATTTTTGGCTCTGGAGAAGGCAACAGAGAAGGAAGAAGCCGTATAGATCGTCCATATCGGAGTGAACCTTAGAGGTTCGTGAGACAGGTTTGCTCTGATACCTACCGTGTAGAAGCTTTAGCAAAAAGAGGAAGAAGAAAGAAGATGGTAATGAAAGGGTAGAGCAGCTTTTTCATTGTTGCTTATACTCCATCATAAAGACCTTTATACAAAAGGTAATATATAAAAGCATATAGTAAAAGGTTTGTTAGAAACTGACTGAGAGGTAGGATGGATGCCAATTGGAATCAAACAGTCTTGACTTCTCTACATGGTGAGTCTCAGCGGACAACACTTACACACAACCTAACATAATATTTTTTCCAATTTTATGTTGGTGGGCCCGGCTATCAATTTTTTTTGCCTGAGGAACTTGCTTTAATTTATGTTTTTACTCTACTTTCAATTGAATTTTTTTTTTTCTTCTAATCTTATACTGAATAAATGTTTACGTTTTTTAAGTTTAAACACAATAGATAAAATATTTACATAAAAATATAAAACACAAGCTGTATGTATTTAGGTATTCAGCATCAAAATTTTGATTTTTATATTCATAATATATTAAATATGCATTAAATGATATATTTCATTTTATTTTCTAAGTTTGTAATAGAGATATTTTTTATAAGATACAAAAAAATTTAAGTTTGAATAAGAGATGCTCTAATTTACAGCACATTGATTGCAAACCGATCACTATACTTACATTATCTCCGTGTATGAACATCTCAAAAATTACATCACTTGTGCAAAGTTCATGAAATTTTACAAGGGAGGTTGCTATGATATTGAGAAAATTGTACCTTTCAAATAATCGACCGTTCTAACATTTTTAACAATTAATTTGCTAAAACTGAGGGGCTGCTCTTGAGTTCACCGTCAAACAGACTAATGATGTTGGAGTAGATGGCAATACAGCTTGTGATCACTGCCAGTATAATCATAATTCCAGCCAACAATTTATCATTGCTTTTAGATATCCCATATATATCCCTGCCGCAGTTGTATGTATTAAGATAAATGAAACAGAACTATGATAAGTCAAGAACATGGTGAATAAAACATTTGGCATCTGTAGAAAGTTACAGATTATTTCCACTTCCCAATGTGCATTGCCAGGTGAGACATTTCTGATTTATCTCTTCATCTCTCTCATAAAAGTAGGGTTAATTAGATCAGTATTGTCTGGTAATGCATTCTTTTGAAGTGCTTCAAATTGTATTCTAGGGAAATATACATACTTACCATGCAATTCTTATAGATTTATATATCTGACACCAAAAAATTGATATTTAAACTTGTAACATCTTGGTGTCATAAATCTATGCATGCACAGGTGTATTTCACTTTTAAAAGATAATGATGGCGATATTTTTGAGTGGTATGCTTCTGTTTAAGCAAACTCAATAATGATCCAAAAATAAGAACCCAACTAACCAGAATGTAGTGTCTCTCAATCCAACTTAATGATGATCCGTGGAGCACACTTTAACACGTTAGAGAGCTTAGCCTTTCCATGGATAAATCTTAGGGCTTATTTGGAATCACTTTTGCTCTTTCTTTTTTTGCCTTCTATTTTAAAATTTATTTATTTGGTATGTTTCTATTTTTTATTTTATCTTTTTTTTACCTAATTTAATCATAATTTTTACAAAATACAATATATATAAAAAAAATCTGAACACTAAGAGGCTGTTCGGAATCTCTTTTGATTTTTTTTTTTAATTTTATTTTTTTATACTTTTACTTAAAATGAAAATTATTTGACCCAATAACAATTCCCGATCTCACAATGGCTGGCAATCCTATACTATTTAGCAGTAACTAATAGAAATGTGCTCATTTTTTTTAAGGGGTATTTGCATACATACCACTCAAATCCTAAGTATTTACACATCTAACACCTAAACTTTACCTTTTACATTTCTACTATTAAAATCTTTATATCACACGAATATCATTATTTTAACTTTTAAAAGGTGAAATATACATTTTTATGTATATTTTCATGCAATCATGCATAAATAAGGTGATATATTTTTAAAAATTGAAGTTTAGGTGAATTGAATGAAATGCACGTAAATCTTTCTTTTTCCCCTTTGTTGTTAATTAGGTTAGATAATGGTTTGGAATCACTTATGAGGACATTGCAGTGAATTAACAGATCAAGAAAATGTCTTACCTTAACACGACAGCGCCAGGAAAAATCAACGAGATGCCGACCGCCGTCGTCGACCCGATGAACTGAAACACTGTCCAAACATTAGGGATGGCGATCGCCGCCACGTAAACCAAAGCCAACAATATCGCTGTGAGAGACAAAAATCGTCCGGCATCAGTCGTAAGAGGCCGCTGCTGCGAGTTGCGGAAGACGAGGCCATCAATGTTGAGCCGAAGTGAATAGAACAGTAATGGAAACACCAGCACTAAGTGGAGTGCATAGCTTAGCCGAACCGCATCGTCGAGAATCGGACTCGCCGAGCTCTTGTCGAAGTTGGAGAGAACATCGGACATCGTATCATCGCCAAAGAGAAGGTAGCCGGAGAGTCCGACGGTGGCGTAGATGAGGGTGCAGAGGATGAGGGAGACGCGGACGGCTGGTTTCATGTCGGTGACGCGGCTGAGCTCGGACCGGATTGGGTGGACTGCAGATTCATGATTCATGTTTTTGAAGTTATGTAATGAGAATATGTTGAATGGATTGAAGGCGAGTTACCGTTGAAATGGAAGGTGAAGGCTACAACAATTACGGGGATGGCTGTGAAGAGTTGGAGGAAGGATTGGTTGTGCAAGTCTGGAAGCAATCTGGGATTTCTAATGTTGCCTTGAAACAGGGCGTAAATAGCCATTCCGGAGCTAATGAGGACGAAAATTACAGCAAGCAGGATTGAAATTGCTGAGGTAAACCTCAGAGAATCTGCGAGTAGCAAGAAACAATTGTTAGAAAGATGCAGATAATGATCTTAATTTACATTCAAAAACTTATGAAAGAGCATAAATGGAAGTTATTTATTAATGAAAAAATAATTGGTTATAATTGCGGGTGTTTGTACACGTAAATCTTTCTATATATACACGGCAGAGAACACGTACGGTTCTCTCCCTCTTTAAACATCACAATTCACAAAGACTCTCTATCTGTTCCATGAATGTACTGACCTGAGCCGTCGAATTTAATTCTCTTGGACAAAATTGAAAGACCCCCAAACACTCAAGGACGCATGCCGTCATAAATAAATCACACGCTCTTTGCCTGCTAATTCTCGTCACCAGTGGTAGCTGAGGGGCCTCAATAATTGGTGCCGTGCTGTACTCTAACACAAAACGCATCGCCCTGAATAATTCGATCGGCGTCGTCAAACTGCACCCTATACGGCTATTACTGTTTTGTTTGTTCTAACGTAAAATAAAGTGAAAAAAATTTCAGATGCCAAATTCGAATGCTTATCCCCCCGGAGATTAAAAAAATAATTTTTAGGTGAACATTGATACTTCCTCGATAAATTTTGACATTATGAATTTTAAGATGTCACACATATCACAGTTGGACCTTTTATATAAGAAATGTTCAAACTTAGATTATAAGTTATTAAGAACTCTAATTTTAGCACAAGTTAAACTGGCCGGCTCGGTGAGACGAACCCTTCAGTATCAAAATTAATCCAATAAAAGCCAAATCGAACCCGGATCGAAGCCATTAAACCAATTTTGAAAGCTTTACGAACATGTTTGGAAGGTCAAACGGATTTCGAGCTTGATGAACTTATAGTTGAATTGAGCATGTCAATAAAAAGAATCCACCGAGCCTAATATTGCTCAATTCTAAAATCACTAAGACATTAAAAAGTCATTCAAATGCAAATAGAGGAATCTCTCGAACCCTAAACCGTCCGATCGGAATTGCTCTATTTCCTTAATTAGTTACATCAATAATTCCATAAATAGAGTCCTACCTTTCTTTTGAGGGAGAATCTGAAGCTTCCTATAACACGGCAACAAGGATAAAAAACGCAGAAAATATTTTCTTATATCACATGAGCAAGACTGTAAAGCAAAAGAATAAACTTAACGCGATGAAATATTCATATAACGCATTGACAAGGGTAAGAAATGCATCAATTGAGCCGGGTCACGTGTTTTCATTTATTTATTTATTTATTATATAGTGAACCCTAACCTTCCATATGTCAACTAGAGATTGGACTCCGCAAATTTTTTTGAGCAGGGACCGAATTCATAAGGGCAATCACTAATTACATTGTACCAGGGGATACAAAAAAAAGTGCACTTTAAAATTTAAATTGAAATATGTGAGAATCACGTTAGTACAGCTAGCGCACGTGGGCGGCACAACTCTTGAATGTATTTTGTTTAAACGAAAATTTACATGCATACCACTTAATTAATTTCTTAATTCCTCTGTATTTACATTTTAAAAACTAATTTTCAATTTTCACGTGTGTATATATATATGCCCCTTATGCATAAAAAAATTATTTTAAATTTTAAAAATAAAAAAAAGTTAAAATATATTTTTATTTATTTTAAAAAATAAAATTTTGGCCTTAGATCTATAAATAGATAAGAAGTGGGTGAAATGTACATAAATGCCCCTAGTTTAAACAATAAATCATTAGAGCTGTATTTCCGCATTCTCCTCTTTCTGTGTCCTTTTGCGAAAGAAGTCACGATCCTTAAATGATTCAAGCAAAACATTTTGTCGCGTATGAATGATTCCGACTTCATCACACCACATCTTTGTTTTTCTTCTTATTATTCCAAGATTTTTAATTAAATGAATTAACTAATATAATTAGTTATATATATAAACCAAGAGTTAAAAATATTTGTGAAATATTATATAATTGATTAATGAGATTTAGATTTGGAACACCTGACTGATCCGAGTTTGCAGCATACCATTAATAAAAGTAAATAACAATCTCACCTACGCGACGAAGAAGCACGAGAGGGAGCATCACAACGACGACGGTGATCGGAATCGTTGCTGATCTAGCTGTCCACCACTCCTCTCCGAACCACTCCTGCAACACGCCCAGGTGATCTTCTCCTTCCGTTCTGTTCCCCGATAACACGTCCCCTGACAACAAAGCACCCAAAGACTCGATTAGAGTGCTAAAAAGAAAAAAAGAAAGTTAAAAATTGGGCAACAAAGAGATCTTATAATTATCTTCAACGAATCCGCTAAACAAATCACTCAAATTTGAATTACAGATCACGGACTTCCTTTACTGTTTCTGTTTAGCTCGTTAATGAACTTCAGCTCATCGATACACAGCTCCCCGAAGTTAGCAAATGAGCTTAAGAAGATATTACTAATTCATATTCAGCTGGTTTACAATCACTCCTCAGATCAAGCGTCGTCGATCGCATCAATCAAACACGGATATAATTAAAGCATAAACTAATTTTCTTGAGAGTTTAGTAGTTCACCGATGATGATAAGGTACATGATGAGAGACCCCAAATTAGTAAGTGCGACGAAGATCTGAAGCCCGGCGGATCCCACCAAACCGAAGGACTTCGCCATTAGACCGGAGTAGGAAGTAGTCGCCGAAGACTCTCCGGCGGCGGAGTAGCGAGTGAGGAACTCCACTGATACGTCGCAGAGCAAGCCGACGGCAACCATTATGAACAAAGCGGGAACTACACCGAGGACCCGCAAGGTTGCCGGAATCGACATGATTCCGGCACCGATGATGCTGGTCGAGATGTTGAACACAGCGCTTGAGAAAGATGCGCCACCACCTGAATCTTTAATTTCAGTCGATTCAGCCAGCGGATGGAGCTCCGGGAGGAGAGGGGCGAGGATTTCGCTTCCCTTCGCCTTAGAATTCATGGTGATTGGAAGTGAGTTGGAGATTTTGGGGGGAAACACCGACGGGAGGATGGGATTAAGAGCTCGCTAGGGTTATATATTTGATTTGAAGTGACGATATTTCTACTAATTTTAATGCGACCCCTTTCTTACCGTCTGCCACGTCGATAGTCGGACACGTGGCAAGAGGTGCTTTCTTTAAGAAAATAGATTTTTTTAAAAAATATAAAGTTCCAATATTTTGATAATTATTTTAAAAATATAAATTTGTTGGCAACCGCAGAAAAGGTCAAGACAGATGATATTCGATGTGAAGGGTTTAAAAAACAAGGAAATGAATGGTGTGGTCGTAGGGTTTCGAAGGATGCATGTGGACGAGAAACTCAACCGGATTAATAAAGGCTTATATAATCAAACAATTAAATCAATTAATGCTGGAGTGCTTATCATATTATTGAAAATCAGAAAATGATTAATATTTGGCTGCTTGATTTTTATCAAACTATTTTATCACATTTAAATGATTTAATATATCAAGAATGTGACGACACAAATCTTGAGGAGATCAAATTGTTGAGAAGAAAAAAAATTAAAATTAAGGAGGGCACACTAATAGAAGACTAGAAGACGCACTTATCTAACCATGTGTAGCAGTCTGAACTAAAACTAAGGTCAAAGTGGGTCGGATGCAGTCATCGGAGCTACAACCAACAAGACTAACATCAACAAAATGGTTTGAGCCTGAACCCATCAAGCCAAGACACACATATGGGCATGCAAGCCTGCCGCCATAAGAAAGCTTATCCAACCTTGCAATCAACTTTTAGGCAGATCGAAACCAAGGAAAGACTCAGCTCCTTAGTACCATCAATCACTCTTATCAGGAATCACACGAGGTAAACATGTCACAAGAAGTCTAAATTACCTATGTGGCTCTCCATATTGGGGAATGTGTTATACAGTGAGTCACAATGTTTCACTCTTTCTCCAATAAGCTAGCATCGCTCAACCAATAGGAACTTCTCACTATGGAACGAAAGTCGACAGTCAACTCATATCACGTGATCGGCAAAGCCCAGTCAATCGAGTCAGTCCCACCGACCCATAGTTAATTAAGGGTCGACTGAAAAACTCAACTCATCATAACCGAATAAGCAAGCATCATCGAGTCAGAAGGTAGCTAAGTCATAGGCCCGTACTTGTAAAATACCTAAAATATTCTGTAACACCCTCATTAAAATAGGAACGAGCATGTAACTTCACATATTACACCATCTCTTCTATAAATAAGAGATAATTTTATGACTAAAAGAATGGATTAGTAATGTGCACTCTTCATCTCTCTCTCTCTCTCATTTACTATGCTATATTTTTGTGAGATATGATTCATGGATAAATCAAAATTCGACATATATAAGTTATACTAAGGTTGTGCGAGGCTGCATCTCCGATTTACATTAAATAGAATTTAGCAAATCCGAATTTATCAAATTCATTTTGGCAATGAAAAAAGTTTTGAAGCCACAGAAGAGTAATTGTCTTAAATTCACCTGGGACTTGGACTTACGTCAATAAGAAGACGAGGTTCGAGGAAAAGCAGTCAGAATGTGAGAAATTTCAATCTAACATAACGTTGTATTTAATGTATAGTTTTTTAATATTAGGCTGGATTTAGCTAAATTCATTGCTAGATCCCTTTTATCAATAGAGAACCAAACCACCAAAATCTTATTATTTAAAATTAAAAAAAAATGATGTGTGATATTAAAAATTAGAGGATCATTATATGAATGTGTAATGATATTTG
Organism: Phalaenopsis aphrodite; assembly: GCA_003013225.1. Lineage (NCBI taxonomy): Eukaryota > Viridiplantae > Streptophyta > Magnoliopsida > Asparagales > Orchidaceae > Phalaenopsis > Phalaenopsis aphrodite. The sequence continues at coordinate 2,392,415 of NEWO01000046.1, forward strand.
ATCAAAATATTTATCTTTACAAAAATATATTTTACGGTAAATTTTAAGATCCAAAAATGCCCAAATAATTAAATTTTAAAATTCTGAAATTAAAATTTAAAATTTATTTTCGATAAACTTCATTTTGCGTCTTCTTTTTGGAAAAATATTACATCAGGGCACTTGATATATTCAGAGTCCAATGATGGGGCACCACGTGTCAAGTGGGCAACATCATTTTAAACACTGGTCAGTACCAATGTATTACGGTGAGGCCTACTTGAAACGTGGCGCCCCATTATTGGACTCTAAATGCAACTACATTAAGAGCCGTGATGTAATAGTTTCTCCCGTTTTGAGCTTATGAGCCCACCACAATTTTTTTCTAGAGGATATTTAATAAAATTAAAAAAGCTTCATAAAACCAAAAAGAATATTCTCTAAATATGACATCTTTAATTTTAACTTAAAAAAATCTATGTTTATTCTTTATTTTATTTTCAGTAATAAATAATTAATAAAGCTTAAATTAATTACTTAAGAAAATAGTTTTCGCCAACATTCACTATGTGTCGCCCATTTATTCAACGTTGAACCATAGCCTTTTCTTACTTTAAAACATAACATCTGTAATTATAAATATTTTTTTTGGATTATATTATGACAAGCTTGGTCTACTCAAACAATTTGATACAAGTCATCAACAAATCCTTCATTCAACACACATCTTGAGATAAGAAATGGATCTCGAGACAATCTTTCGAGTAAAAAACATTCACTTTTATCAAAAGTCATATAGAGCTTGAATTTCAAAAAAACTTGTTGTCAAAAAGACCGACTTGACGAGACGGACGCAATGGTACCAAAATCAGTCAAATACGAGCCAAATCAATTTCAAATGAAGCCATTAAACCACTTTTGAAAACTTTTCAAGCATATTTGAAAGATCAAATGAAGGTCGAATCTGGCAAGATTATAATGGAATTAAGTGTCTCGACAAGATGAGTCCAACGAGCCCAAGATCGCTCAATTCCGACATCGTTAAGACACTCAAATGTTCATAAACATCATATCATCAAAGGAAGCTCTTCGAACCGTTCGATCGAAGTGATTCATATTCCTGCATTAATTGCACTCCTCTCATAAGGGGGAGGAGAGCTTGAGATTTGAGGAAGAGCTGGAGACTTCGAGAAAGAGCTGAAGTCCAGCGTCATCATTGTCTACTGTCATCGACCAACACTGACCTATGTTGACCACCATCAATCGTCGTCGACTTTCACCGATCATCGTCGACCACCTTCAACCGTCATTGACCACCACTGACCTCTGTCGACCACCATCAACCGTCAGTTGATCACTGTCAATTTTCATCAACCACTTCTAACCATCGTCGATCACCGCCAATCTTCGTTGACCACCGCTAAAAGTCGTTAATCTCCACCAACAACCGTCGATTACCACCGACCGGACACCTCCAATCGCTAACGGTCGCCGTCTGTTCCTAGTAGCAAATTCATCAGCACGTCGACGTTATAACTTGTGACATATAGTAACCCTTTCCTGCCTGTGGGACAAGTGATTGTAACTGTAATATCTTCTATAATAGAACTCTTCAACTGAGATAGGCCCCGTTGTTTTTTACTTTTTAGTTTTTTACTTAAAAATTTAGGGTTTCATTATCAGTTATTTTCCTTTATCTAAGTGTGTGTTAAATTATTGTGCAACACTAAGTAGACAATTCATCACTCTACCGTCGTGAATCATCTAGCACACTTCAGTTTAGCATCATTTGTGGGAAATAAAACAATCTCATCACTAAATACTTGCAAGAATTGTTACATGGCCACCAAACGCAACACTCGCAACAATAGAGCATTTCGCTCCAACACTCATCATTCCAGAAGGCAGTCGCGGAGCCAAGGCCATCAAGCCTCTGCATCCTCCTACTTTAGAAGGTATTACCCCGCTAACGAATGTGTCTTGAGTCATTCTCCGAAAAATTGAGTATGTAAGCTGGAGGAGTCTCAACATGAGATCATTCCTCTCCTACATGTGGAGCGACAACCACAACCTAATAGAACTTACTTAACATCAGTTCAACATTCAATAAGAAATACTCAAACCACCACAATATCACCTTAAAATCATCACAATACCATCGCAGTACAACTACAATACTACCACAATACCACAACAATACCGCCAAAAAATCACCACAATACCAACCAAATTATAAACAAAATACAGCCTGAAAGTCATACCATTACAAAATAGTCATAATATCATCACAAAATCATTACAATGCAGCCACAGTACCGCCACAATACTACTACAATACCAACCATAAAATCACCTAATACCACCATAAAATCACCACAATACAATCACAAAACCCCCACAATATAACAAAAAAAACATCACATTACCACCACAAAACCGCTACAATACCACCCAAATACTACTTAATACCACCACAAACCATGATAATATGAACAAAATACAACCTCAATCCCACCAACTACCACAGTACCACTATAATAACACCAGAAATCACTACAATACCACCAAAATAATAAGAAATACCTCAACAATACCACCAAAATATTTTCATACCATCATAAAATCACCACAATACTACCATAAATCCATCACAATATCACTATAATATCGTCATAATACAACCATAAAATCACCACAATACCGCTACAAAACTATTACAATACCACCACAAAGTTATCACAATACAACCAAAATATCACCTCAGTACTACCCAATACTACCATAATATGAACAAAATACAACACCAATCCTGCCACAATACAACCACAAATCCACTACAATAACACCATAAACCACAACAATACCACCAAAATAATAGGAAAATACCTAAAAAATACCACAAAAATATTTTTCATAACACCACAATACCGCTATAAAATCACCACAGTACCACAATAAAATGAACACAATACCATCATAATATTACCACAATGTCATCATAATACATCCACAAAATCACTACAATATCACCACAAAATTATCACAATACCACGAAAATACTATCAAAAGATTACCAATATATAAAAAAAAATATAACATCAATGTCACCATAATATAGCCACAACATCACTGCAATAACTCTATAAACCACTACAATACCACCAAAACAATAGGGCAATATCTTAATAATACTACCAAAATATTATCACAATATCACCTCAAAATCATTCTAATGCAAAAAAAAACCAACAACAGAAACACTAAATACCACTAAAAAAACATCACCAGCAAAATAACTTCACAATACTTCACAAAGTCATCAAAAAAATATCATAAAACTAACGCAATACCATTGACTCAGAGTACAGATACATCAAGAAAGCATAAAGTAATGTCAACATTTGAAACACATCTAAATAACCTCCATTTCAAACTTGTTATTATTTTCAGATTTCATCATCAATACTGTTCACTTGTGTGTTGTTCACAAATAACACGGGGCTATCGTCTAAACCCTAATCATGGAAGTGTAAGAAAACCCTCGGACCACAAGCAAAACCCTACCAAAAGAAGATATGAAACATTGCGTTGAATTTTGAACAATGTGTCATATATTGAATAGTGCGCCAGATTTTAAACAGTAATCTGTATTCTTTCCTAATTTACGGGTCGGATCATCGGCCAAAATATTCCTTTTTTTTTCTTTTTCTTATTCTTTTTCAGTAGATCTGACACTTTACATATGACAATATTTAATCTGAGTCTGAATTCAGGACACAATATCCAGTTTGTTGGATTCATATACAATGTTAAGTCGATAATCAATAATCTATTACTCTACTGCCGCAAATCTATCATGCATAAATGTTTAATTGGATTATTACATCATAAAAAGAGAGAAGTTTCTTAAAATCCTTTAATATATATATATATATATATATATATATATATATATATATATATATATATATATATATATATATATATATATATATATATATATATATATAAACACATACATACACATTAATTTTTAGATAATCTCTTTACTAATGACTCTCCATCTTCTAATAATAATTAATTACAGTTCAAACACCTTCTACATCCTTCCATTTTGAAATGATATATTTTCTTATTTTAGAGATTTTTTTTTTGAGAAAAAGAAGAAATGCATTTCAAAATTTTAAAGAATATCACTGCTAAAAATACAGTGAAACTAGGGGTGTAAGTGAGTCAAACTGATTCATGAGCCGGCTGAAGTTTGACTCAATAAGTGGCTCGTGAGCGGAGCTCGATGAGCTAAGAAGCCAAGCTCAAGCCAGACCTGACTTGACTGGTTAGCTCGTGAGCTAGCTCATTTAAAAAAAAAATTAATCTAAATCATACTTAAAATAAATTCAATTTCAAGACGTAATCTTTAAAGTATTAATAATATTAAAAAAATAAAATTTTGTATTCTATATTATGTGATTCTTATTTTTTATCTGTAATTATTTATTCTGTTTACCATATTATTATATAATTATCTTAAAATAAATTCATTTCTCTCTTTTATATTAAGCAAGCCAGCTAGAACTCATAAGCTAAAGCTTCAGTTCGAGCAAGCTCAAGCTCAAGCCGAGGATAGCTTAAGCTCGACTCGACTTGTTTACACCCCTAAGTAAAACTAATACAATCTTTTATTGTAATTTTTATCACAACAAAGTTTATAAAACTTAAAAGCCTTGTTATTATACTCATCATATCAATATATATTTTATTGACACAGATGGCTTTTGATATTTAGAGTAGGACATAATTTTTATTTGCTTTTGTACCAAACTTATAAGTTTTGTCATATCAAATTTAAATTTAAATTTATTATTCAACTACTAAAATTTATACACCAAAATAATAATAATAATAAATATGTAGCTCAGTTAAATAATCTTATCCTTCAATCATTTAGCCAGCCACATATCATTTACGCAGAGTTAATATCACAACGGAAATGAAGAATAATTAATCAGAAAATGTGATTTGGATGCGTCATGTTGGACTCCTCAAAATATAGTGTAGAATCAATAAATCCTATTATTTACATTTAGAGTAATTTTTTTTATGTTTAAGCTCCAAAATTATTAATCTTAATTACATATCATACCAATATCTTTATATGACCGTTATTTTTATATGCTCATTCATTTGCTTAAATCATATATTCTACAATGTAGTTACACTTAAGTCGTTTGGGCTAATTGCTTAATTATTTATTTTTATGTGCTTAATTGTGAGGGTTTTGAGTTGAGAGCCTAATTTTAATATCTCTCTCTCTCTCTCTCTCTCTCTCTCTCTCTCTCTCTCTCTCTCTGCACGCGCGCCGCCAAACGTGGTCTGTTAGTAGAGCGGCCACTTTTGAAGGTCGTAGGTCTCCTCAAGTCACGGGTTCAAATCTCACTCTGCCAGTTTGCTGGTAGTAATGGCGGTCCTCGTATAATAGTCTCTAGTCATTCTTATATATATATATATATATATATATATATATATATATATATAGACACACACACACATTCTTCTCTTATCCTATGTTGAATCTTCTAGTAGGCCATTTTTTTATCTATTAGGCCTTATACTCACTATTTCTTATTCACTGGTATTGTTGAATGCATATAATTGAAACCATATATAAATGAGTAAAACATGCATTACAGTATCAATGGATGACATAATCATAACCATGTTAGTAAGTGTTAGAATCTGTGACCCAAAATATGTTGGGTTTAAACCGAAAAGTTCGCATACGAAATATGTGGCACAACCAAAATTATGAGCAAAAAAATTTTCAGGAATCTGTTGAGATGGTAGAAAGATTGACCCTCTATGATTTTTATGATTGATTCTATTAGCTTGTTATGTGTGCGTGCGCACGTTGCATGTGTTTAAAACATAATGTTGGAAATCAGATTGCTACGATCAAACAGGGCTTATAATTAGATGAACAAACCAACTCAATGCATGAAGGATAACATTTTTGTTTTTCAGTTTTTGCAGATAAATGTAAAAAATCATTTGATCAATAATAATAAAATTTCTTCTTAAAAAAAAACAGATAATTCAAGGGGAAACAACCCTGACTACCAAAGGGGTACTTACCTTAATTCTTCTGGAGCTCCATAATAAAGCCCCAAACACGTAATCCTTTGAAGAAGTGAGCACCCTGAAATGCACCGTAAAATTCATCTTCTCACCATTCCTTCTAAATGATAGAACATCTGGCACAACATTTACATTGATTCCTTCAGGAGAAACCACAAGGGATCTATATATGCTTCCAGCTCTGCCCATATTTGTCACTTCTCTCGTCACCGAGTAGCTTCCATTTAGATCAGGCACTGTAATTGCAGGATAATTCAGGCTGGAAGGCACTTGGTATAATTGGCTGCAGCTGCTGTTACTTTCTCCTGTCACCAAATTCAAGTATTCGTCACTGTAGCCGTTGAAGCAAAGGAAAGCCTTGTAATCTCTAGCATGTGTGTCATAAATGAGACCCGGGTCTAGCATTCTTGAAGGATCTGGGAAGCCCGAGCCATAGTCGAATGGATTTGCTCTTCGTCCTGAAGGATCTGCTGTAATGAATCTACCATTCCTATCGACGACAGTCGCTGCAGTTCGTTTAGGTGAAGTGAGTAAATTTGGAAGAAAGAGGAGAGGAAAAAAGAATTTTTTTCTATGTTGATGATGTGCTCTCAAGTAATTGGAGAAAACTATACTGATTAACGAAACATGATGTAATTTAAAATATACTTAATGATCCAGTACAAGTTTGACATTTTTAGATTTGTCAATCAGGGGGCAAGTTAGGCGACTAATAAGGTAGTAACGATAGGAGTTGATCATGTTGGCTCCAGTGGGCATCAATCTTGGCATTGGTATTGGGTATTGGGCATTGGACATTGGGAATTGGCCTTGGTTTCAACGTTGAGTGTTGGCTTTGTTGGCAACTTTGGGCTGGGTGTTGTCCTTGTTGGCAACTTTGGACATGGAAGTAGGCATTGTTGGCTAAGATAGGCGTCAGTGTTAGACAATTTTTAAAACTTTTTGATTCTCAAATTCTCTTTTCTAGAATCTTCTTAACATTATAATTGGGACTCTCTTCATTTCCTTCTAAAATGTTGGAATTGTTCCTATTCATAATTTTTTTAAGGAGGCATAGTGCCTATTTATAATTTTTTAAAGGAGATATTCTACTAATTTTCACAAAACAGAGACTCCATCAAATAGCTAGAGTTCATAAACTTTCATAATTTGATATTTTGTTAGACATCATAGCGTCCTCATGATAGCAAAATTCTATGATTTTGGGCTCATCAGGTTTGTTTTGTAGAGACTTTTTCCAACTATAAGCATGCACAATTCAAAGTCATTTGATTCAAAAAATGGCTATGTGAAGTTTTCAACTATAATTTTAGGTGCTTGAATTAGGTTCATTTAGCTCAAAACAATGCGCTGGCGGTATCAATGAGTTTGCCTTATCTAGATGCTCGTTTCAACATAAAATTTGCTGAAAAATAGAATTTAAATAATCCCATAATAATTTCTAGAAATTTCAGTTCAAATACTGAGGTGTGCTTTGAGATCAAGAAATTTATGACAAGATCTATGTTTAATTAGATATATTTTCCAGAAATATGTTATTATCTTATAAATTCTCTTCTTTTATTTCTCTCTCTAGTTCTGTTTTGGCATCAAATTTTTCCTTTTTCAAAAATCAAATAATAAAAACTCTACCATGGCATTTGCTACCCAATTTATTGTCAATATGATAAACCGTACAGTATTGATGGTATAGTTCTCTTAATCTTGTGACTTCCAACAAAAATTAAGACATATATATGGTATCTTTTACTACTTGTTCTTAATATTAGCTCATTGGATATATTATTTCTCTTCACCATGAACCATAACATAATTTATTTTGGTTCCATGAACAATAATAATGAAAGATTATTGTTAAATGAATAGAAACCATGAGAAGTCATTAATTTATTAAAAATAATGGATAAATAAGAATTATTATTTTGTGATTAGTATCAATGAATAAATATTATTTTAAGAAGAGATTGTTAGTATATTTCAAATCGTGCCTCCAAGATAATCAAGCACCATTGCTTCTCCCTGCACCTCATCCTTATTCAACTAAAACTTAAAAATCTCCACATATCAACTTCTTCAATTTCAAATTTAAAACCATATACCCATATGCCTCCTTGATTTTCTTCTAGATTAAATATTATCACTAAATTCACGTAATCTTCATTTATATTAACAAAATAGTAATCTAACTAACTTTGAATAAATCTTCACTTCATCAAGCTATACCACTCTTTCTAATGAGTATTATTTCTCCTCTTCTAAACTTTCATGAATAGTACTAAAAAAAGATTAATTCAAGTAAACAATACACCATTCATTTAAAAAAACTTAAAAGTTAATCATCCAATTAACCCCACTTAAATCCAAGCCCTATGCAAATAGAACTATTAAACCCATACTTCACTCTCCAACAAACCCCTTATTCATTATTTACCCCCTTATTCATTATTTACCGAAGCTCTGTCAAAACAAAGTTAAATTCATGTTAAATAAAGGCTGAATTGCCTACTTAAACATAGAAACCAAAAGCAGAAACACTGAAAAAATAGCACCATTTTTCTGAGCTTCTGCCGCTGTTATCTTTCTTATTAGAGGAAAAAGAGTTGAATCTATAATCAAACATATTAGCAGCTTAAGAAATAGCTTTTAAAAATAGCTTCTGCCGCTGTTAAGACTTCCAAGCTTTAAGAAATAGCTTTTTGGAGCAATAGTAATGTTCTTAGGAATTGATGAAGAGAGCCTTCTTTCAATTTTGTTAGGGGTGGAGTTGCTCTTCCCATACATATCTTCGTCTTTATGATGTATTTAACATTAGTCACTGCTATGAGAGATGAATTTTTCATTTATTTCTCGTATAGGTATGAATTTTGCTAGCTCTACAGTGCAATCGAAGGCCTCTAATTCAGTCTCATATAATATTTCAAGCCTAAATTTATCTCAGCTCTAAATGATGAGTACGTATTTGAAATTTTCTTCAATGTGTAATGTGATTGTCATATTTTCTTTTTAAGTAAATATTTAGCTGTTAAATTGTTATTTGTCATTGATGATTAATGTCAAACTTTTAATTGTTTAAAGATACTTTTCTTATTTTCAGTGCATCCATTTCTGTAAATAGTAAGAATCTTGTATGCCGGATGACTGTTGATGGAATAAAGAAAATCATTATTTGGCATACCCATTTATTTCTCTCAATGGATTTGTTCATGCTTTCTTGAAACTCAAATAATATAGCAATTTTTTATTGATATGAAAAGGGGTATAAATAATCCTTACATGAATCCTAGAATAGGAAAGTCAATAAAAAAGAAATAACAGAAAATGAAAGATATAACACCTAATATTCTAATTAATCAATTTATATTAATTATTTTGAGATAAAGGAAACAAGATAAAATTGAAAAGCCTAAAATAGAAAAGGAAATAAATCAAATTTAAGAAAATAAATATAAAATAGGAAAGGAAACAGAGTTATATTAGAAAATAAATATAATCCTCACAACTTCTAACATAGATTAATTATTTCATAAAAAAAAATAACAGAAAATGAAAGATATAACACCTAATATATCTAATTAATCAATTTATATTAATTATTTTGAGATAAAGGAAACATGATAGAATTAAAAAGCCTAAAATAGAAAAGGAAATAAATCAAATTTAAGAAAATAAATATAAAATAGGAAATGAAACAGAGTTATATTAGAAAATAAATATAATCCTCACAACTTCTAACATAAATAACATATTTCATAATATAACTTCTAACAGTCCCTCTCAAGTTAAAATATGATTAAAAACCATGTTCAAATTGGATTTAAAAACATCAAACAATATACAAGGGAGATCCTGTGAAATAGAACTTGAAGTCTTTTCCCATACTATGATTGTAGTTGACTGCAGTTCCTGCATTATATGCAGATAGACGGAAGATTCCTACAAGTAATGTTACAAAGAAGTTTGCGGAAAAATAGACTACCTGCAGAAAAAGTTGACTTTTAGTTGACTGCGGTTGTCTTTGACTGTAGTTCCTACAGTGTCTATAGGTATGCAGAAGACTTTTACAGGTAAAGTTGCAGAAGAGTTAGCAAAAAATAGAAAACTTACAGAAAAAACTGACTTATAGTTGACTGTGACTTTCTTTGATTGTAGTTCTTACTAGGTAGTCAAAAGACTCCTACATGTAATGTCACAGAGGAGTTTACAAGAAAGTAAGCAACCAACATAAAAAACTGCAGGGTATGGCGTGTAGAAAAGAAAGGAAAAGCTCCGGAGCTAGGTCACACTACAGGAAAAAGCTCTGGAGGACCTGCTGCAGAAAAAGCTCTGGAAAAAACCTGCTGCAGAAAAAGCTCCAAAGAAGGGCCTACTGCAAGAATAATTCCGGAGGAGCAAACACATCTGGAAGTTTATAGGGAGAAATAAGTGAAGGCAATTTAAATGGCCAATGTCTCTCACATGAAATGTAGATACAAAAAAGAGCCTTCTAGAGAAAGACTGAGAATGAAATTCAGTAAAACGAGGAAATGCAACGATAAAATACTCAACGAGGAGCAAATTTTCTTTATGGAAATAACATCCACAAACCACTTTCGTTGCATGAAATACAACTCCAAAAAATCAAGGCATACTACGAGGGTCGACAGATGAACGTTGGCCAGGGAAGTGAGCAAATTGCAGCCTCAAACAAGCCAACTCTCGTTCATGTTCACAAAACAATAACCTTGCAAAGCATGCACTGCGACTGCAGCTTGGCAAGATATGAGAGACCTACAAATGGACAAAAGATATGAGAGACTTCTCTTCGTGTACAGTCAGCATGAGATGAATCACAAGGAGGAGGATGGCAGGCTTTGACACAGGCATTGATTCTACACCGCCTCATCTTTCCGCAGAGTTGGTTACATCAAATGTATTTGGAACCACAGGGAATGTTTCTCAACATAACCATGGCCACCAATGCGTTCTTTCACCATAAAAATAATGCAGGGAAGGCAGTCACCAAAATGGCAGGGGTGGGATGTTGGGTGGCCATAAGGCCGTGACAGTAAGCATAGAAGTGGACATGATGGCGGGGGCGTGTCGCAGGGGATTAGAGGTAGAATTGAGGTCTTTCCACAAGCGCAAGTTAAGATAGTAAGATGATCTCAAGGCAGGGTGGGCAAATGACCGCTATGATATAGTATCTGACATGTATGGTTCCCATGCTGCAGCTGCTTGCCATAAGGCACTGAACAGAAGTAGGGATCCCAATCACCACCAAAAAAGTGGTTGCTGCTAGTCTTCAATAGGAAAAATTATTCCACTGTCCAATCTCGATCGTTGATCACAACAAAATTGTATTTCGGTGGGATCTATTTTAAAAATTAAAATAAAAAAAACTGTGATCGACGGCCGAGATCGGACAACACATGTTTCTCTGTATGCGTTGTCCGTATGGAATAATTTCTCTTTCAATAGAGGACAACAACGCTCTCTACGACCATGTCGACCACAATTGTTCTTACTACCACAGGTTTTTTCACAGATAAATGGGAAAGTTTCATCGAACAACTTGTAACGCTCCACAGTCTAGCGTGAAGAGTCGCACTGCATCTCTGCTCAACAAGTACACAACAAGTAGGGCAGTTTCCTTCATGGCAAAGTAAATTATAGAAATGGGCCTTGCAAACAAGAGGTTTTCGCACACTTCGGAGCAAGTTGGGATTGGGTCCAAGTAGCTCTTTCTCTCCCCAACAAGATTCACCTTTCCACAATGACAAGTTTTTATCTTTGCCAACAACAATTCACAGTCACATACAGGAAGATTTAACGGGGAGGCTTGCAGGCAGTGTTGCGAATATAGAAACCGATCCACTGCTCAAATTGATATTTTCTCATGTTTGGTAGGAAATTGAATTTGATACTCGAAATTAATTATTAAATTGATTGTTCTTAATTCCTTCTATGATTTGCTGCAGATGAGAAAAAGAAATAATCATGAGTTTCATTAATTATTTGATTAATTCTTTAATGGGTCCAATGGCATGATGAAATTAATAAATAGGCATGCTAGCTTCGCTTGTAATTTCTCTCGGGATTTGGTTTCGCAGGCATCTCTCTTCAACATTGGTAGCTTTCCAGGTTCTTATTCTGGTGTGCTTCAGTTCGAAGCTCTCGGATAGAGAGAAAGAGAAGGAGAGGAGAGAGAAGAGAGAGAGAGAAATTCTTTCTTGCAATGGTCGAGGCAATCGACGGGTGCATTCCTCGAAGTAATAAAATCCTCTGCAGCTCCGTGGACATAGACAATTCGCCGAACCATGTAAACCTGTGTTGCTTCGTTGTGCTTTTCTGTTTGTGAATTTTTCTCGATTCAGTATTTCACTTTATTGCCATTGTTTTTTCACAACAGGTAGATCTCACGGGAGAAGGGACCCTATAAGAAGGAGAGCAGGCCGGCAGGAGGGAGATCAACGGCTGGAAAGGTTGCAGGAGGGAATTCCAATGGTAAGAGGAAATTCCGGCGGCAGGGCCTACAGTGAAAGGAAGTTTCTTGCAAAAAATTGAAAAGAGGAGGTGGAAAAAGGACTTGCAACATCACAAAAATTGTCAATTGCAGGGAATAGAAAGTTTTCAGATGGTAGAAGACTAGAGTTTTTTCAAAACTTTGATACCATGTTGATATTCAGAATAATGTGGAATACTTTTATTGATATGAAAATGAGTATAAATAGCCCTTACATGAATCCTAAAATAGGAAACACAATAAAAAAGAAATAACAAGATATAACACATAATATCTCCAATTAATTAAAATAAGCTAATATAAGAAAGCCTAAAATAGGAAAGGAATTAAATCTAATCTAAGAAAATAAATCTAAAGTAGAAAAGGAAATAAACATATATTAGGAAATAAATCTAATCCACATAACTTATAACAAGAATAAATTATTTCATGATATAACTTCTAACACTTTCTTTGTTTTTGCCTCTTGTCTTACTTCCATTGAACAACCATTCTTCAAATCTTCTCAATCTCCTCGTTGTTTTATCGTCTGTTATAAATATGCTATGATATACACTTTAACCACCCCACTCAAATTAAAAAGAAAGGAATAAATCTAAATTAGCCTGGATAGAAATTGTTATAAACAATTTTTTTAAAAAAAAAATTTACAGCTCAAGTAACACTCAGCAAACTGCTTGAAGAAGTGAAAAGTATGCTTCATAAAACTAACCTCAAATGGTTAGAAAAATGCTAATGTGATAAAAGGAACCAGTTTGCTAACCTGTTGTCATCAATGCAGACTTGATTGCTGATGGAGACCATGATGGGTGAACAGCTTTTATCAATGCTGCAAGTCCTGTAATATGTGGACAAGCCATAGAAGTACCTGAAAGAATGTTAGACTCCATCTTCTTATCAGCAGGAGACCATGCTGCTAATATATTCAACCCCGGTGCTGCAATATCTGGCTGCAAAATCATTTAAAAACTCATCAAAACACAAATCTTTCACTCAGAAGCCAAAATGATCATGGTTTCTTCATACTTTTAGAACTCCCGGGGTCAATAAATTGGGTCCTTTTGAAGAGAATGCTGCAATACGTGGAGCACTTCTCAATCCCATTACAGTCCTTGTAGGCAAAATAAGTGACCTTGCTTTCCTGAACAAAAGCTGAAGATGTCAGAGTGTGTCACAATGGGAATGGAAGCCATTAACGTTCTTACTTAATTCTTTTAACATAATATTGAATTCTTTCACCAGCTTTCTTTCCAACTGTTGCTGCAGGAATTACAAAGGGCAGGGCAACATCATCCTCAATATCATCTACTAGAATCATTCCGACTCCCCCAACCTTCTTCACTACAATACTCTTTCCTATCCTTGACTCAGAATAACTACCAGAATGGTGGCAGATGAGAATCTTTCCTCTAGACATTGTTTTATTTAATGAGGCATCCAAGCAGAAGCTGTAAAACCAAAAGATCACGTTCCATGTTTCATATTACAAAAATCTGAACGAAAGCAATCCATTCAGACAAACAAAGCAACTTCTACTAAATCTATATTCTACAGAATAGCAGGTCAACAAGTTCTTTCACCTTGATTGATAAGGGGTGAAATATCCATTACTAACTTCTGAAGCTAATATGGTAGGTGCTGATGCATTCATTCTGAACGTATTTAAGCTCTCTCCCTATAGACGTTGAAGAAAACTATTCATCATTATTTGTATTCAGTATTGTTTGTTTTAGTCATAAACATTAATCACAAATCCATAAACCTATATGTAAAGAAACTTTTATTTAAACCATGCTTTACATAAAGAACACATAAAAAAGGTTATGTGATAAGAATTCAAAAGAAATCAGTTTACCATCAGCTTTGTTCGAGAACCAAGTACTATTTGAGAAGAAAAGTCCCGATCTGTTGAGCTAGCAGCGACAGTGAGCATCCATGGAGCTAGATTGGTCACCGAGCCTCGAGTCCCGACATTTCCAGCGGAGGCGATGACGAGAATTCCATGACTAACTGCATGGAATGACCCGACGGAGATAGAGTCTTTGAAATAATCTCGCTGTGGATAGTTGGGGCCTAAAGACACAGAGATTATGTCCACTCCATCTTTGATTGCATCATCAAAGGCTGCAAGCAGGTCTGCATCATAACAACCTGAGTCCCAACAAGTTTTATAGACTGCAATTCTAGACATTGGAACCCCTCCTCTTGCTGCTCCATTGGCCAAGCCATTATAGTTCATATTTTTCACAAATCTCCCTGAAGCTATTGAGGCAGTGTGACTGCCATGGCCAGAACTGTCTCTAGGAGACCTAAATTTTGTAATTTTGTTGCTCTCTTCCGCTTCATATCCTCGAAGGTAATACCTTGCTCCTATGATTTTCCTGAATTTATAATGTAAGTTGATGCAATAAGGTACTCATAAATGCATTAAATTTTAGAAATTTGTGAATTTTTCGCAAACTTGTTGCATGAAAAATTTGTGAGCTTGTTTCCTTGACAAATCCCTCTCCACTTGGAAGGCACAGGAGGCATTCCATGGTCATTGAAACTAGGTGACTCTGGCCATATTCCTGAGAAAGTTAATCTTAAGTGATGAGTTTTGATGCATTTCCTCAAGCAGAAAATAAGTTCTATCATAACTATTTACAAGACTTATGACAAAGTGTAGAGGAACCAGTATAACTTACTAAAATCTCTTAATGCATGGGTGGAATTGAAGCTAATTAAAAGTTCAGCCAGTTCAAGCAAAAAAGAAAGACTTACAGTAGTTGAAAACAGATGGAACAAAATCTCTTCAAATTAATAGGTTTCTGATATATATATATATATATATATATATATATATATATATATATATATATATATATATATATATATATATATATATATATATATATATACATGTTAAATTCCATTGAATCATCAATCTAGGAGTTAAAAACAGTCAAACAAGAAAAAAACTTTGAATGAATGAAATTTAGTCTATCGAAATAAATTCCCACACAAAAGGTTGATAATGTGATGAATATTCAAGAAAAGAGAGAGGAAAAACCTGTATCAATGAAACCAATAATAACATTCTCTTGATTCTTCGTAGAAAACCTTGGAATCTCCATGTCCACATCGGTTGAAACACCGATAAAATCCCATGAACGAGTTGTATGCAACATCCTCTTCTCATTACGAAACACCGAGACAACATCAGACATTCCTAAAAATGCGCCAAAATTTCAAACATACATAATCATTAACCGAAAACCTAGATACATAACGAAAGTAAATTCTTGTAATCTAATTACCGGCGATCTTAAAAGCCTGATTTTCACTCAACTTCGCCGCAAATCCTCTGAAACTGTGCACGTAACTGTAAACATGAGAAGCCCTTGCCCTATCCAAACTGTTTGAGAGAGTGAATAGGAAACAACATTATTCATCATTAAGAAATAATTTCTAATTCCTTCCCTGTACAACACTGGAAATGATTCAACTGGACTTAACCTTCCATCATGAACAGAAGCCAGCAGTAGATAATTTTGCTTGGTTATCTCTTTCGGCTCAACCGATCTTTTACTACCCATATACACTAAATAAACCTAGAAAAAGTTGACAAAATACTAAATCGTTGTCGCATTGGGATGAAGAAAGATTCAAAACAGTCATTTGAATTGCTACGAGTGCAAATTAAACCTACCTCAGAGGAGTAGCAAAATCCTATTTCCGCCATTAGTGTGCAGAGCAGGAGGAAGATAGGGAAACAAACCATTTTAGAGAGAGAGTAGTGAGAGAGACCAAAGAGTTAACCGTTAACAAGGCATGGCCGGTGGGGAAAGAGTGCGACAATCATATGCTAAGTTGAAAAACTACTGCGAAGTCCGTGGAAGAAATCACAGAGAATCTCCACTTTTAAGTGGTGTAGATCTAAATTTGAACTCAATTTTTAATTCCTAGGGGTTTTTACTTAGAGGTGTCCCTAAATTCTTATATTTACACATTGAGATCCTAAAACTCAATTTTTACATATGACGTCTATCTCCAGGGAAATATTTGCGTACTTACAGTGTACATCGGAGTTTATTCAAAGTGTACATAAGGGTTACATCGACGTTATACCCCCTGTAACATCCTTGTAACCTACCTGCAGCTACTGGAACTACAGAAATGCAAAACTTATTTGTAGATTATAGGTAGGTTACAGAGAAGTTACAGGGGGTATAACACAAATATAACCCTCCTATACCCTCTAAATAACCTCCTGACGTATACAGCTATGTATACGTCTTACGTACGCAAATATTTTCCTTATCTTCACTTATATTTGACAATTGTTTCAGAAAAAAAGCTGGTGAAATCATTCGAAACCATTATTGTATTGGGACATCAAATATAAATTTGTCTTGTGTCTAATTACTATAATACACCCTTTTTAGTGAGACCTACTCTTTTTTGAGTGACTTAATTGAACACCGGATATAAATTTACGTCTGATGTCCTGTACATTAAACTAATACTTTGAAAGAATATGAACATTCAAATTCAAGATTATGTGAATTGATAAAAATGCTCATCACGCTCTCCTCATTTTATTTGGCCCACCCGAGGAATCAAATCCCCATTATTTACACAATTGCGGGCAGAAAAGCCTTGAGGACCAGACAAGATAAACGGCCACCTGTCACCTCCCAAAAGAGCCCTTATGGGTGGTGAGCAGCCCATGACTTAAATACTGCTTTTCGGCTCTACACCTAGCCAATGTGAGACTATTTGTCCGTGACATTCTCCTCCACCCAATCACGTGACGCCCTCGTCACGGATCGGCTCCACCGGGGGTCCCACTGGACCATGGAGAGTCCACACACCTGGCAGGCAATAGTCTGCTCTGATACCACTTGTCACCTCCCAAAAGAGCCCTTATGGGTGGTGGGCAGCCCAGGACTTAAGTACTGCTTTTCGGCCCTACACCTAGCCAATGTGGGACTATTTGTCCGTGACACACCGCTGAGGATTTCGTCGGTTTCTTTTCTCAAGCCATCATCGAATATAGCTGAAGCTCGACGTCACCACCCATAATCACTTCCCCGTAAAGAAAAAGCGGGAGGCTTAACAGAGACCTCCATATGTAAAAATTTGAGTTTCGGTACCTTAATGTATAAATTTAAGTGTCTGGGGACATCTATATGTTAGAATTCCTAATTTATAATTACATTGTGAGGGTTAGGGCCTATGTTCAATTAGTTCGATAAGTAAACGTGACGAACATGAACAATTTTTTTGTGTTCGGTTAGTTAAATGATCCAAACACGAATTGTGTTGTGTTCGTTCGTATTTGAATACTTATTGTTCGAAATATGAAATAGTTTAAAATAATTATATATATATATATAATCTATCATATTTTAAAAAAAATAAATTTTATAAATTATAATATATAATAAATTAGTTATAATAATATATTAATGTACTATATTAGTAATATACTAATATAGATATTACATATTTATATAATATAAGTTATATGATTAGTATAATATATTATTTATATATATTAATATTAGGGATGTCAAATTGGCTCGTCGTTTGCGAACAACTCGTGTTCGGCTCGTTCGTTAAAAAACGAACACGAACTGTGACTTCACGAACAATTTCGAACGCGAGCTTATTTCAAACAAACCATACACAAACACAAGTTATGTTCTGTCGTGTTCGGTTTGTTTACACCTCTAGTGAGGGCTCAATAAGATTAAAAAAAATTACATGGCATATATCAAAGTAAGTAAAGGTGAAATTTCAATATATATAGATATATATATATATATATATTCATTAGAAATACCTTTTGAATCCTGAGCAAACTTGTACCATTGAACTAATTAAGGAAAGAACCAAATTAATGTTCAAGGTGGGCCCACATTGAAATTTAAAATCTATCTCTATAACTAGTAAAATTTAATAATGTTTTCTTTTAAGTTATTTAGGTAATTCGGTAATTTTGCCTTTTTAATATTTTTTTTACCCAATACATAAAAAATTTTAAATATTTACTAAAAAATAAACCAACTATTTATATATAAAATAATTTATGTGAATTTTTTAATATAATAATTCTTAAAACATTAATTAGGTTTCTATTGAGATGACCTTATTTTTAAATGAATAATACAAATATATTTTTTTTCTTGGGGATGGCTTGATAAAGATTCTTTTCTTCAATTAGAAAATTCAAAAATTTTCAAATTAATTGATATTATTGTTTAACTTTAAAAAAGAAAATTTAAAATATTTTTATTTACAAATTAAACATCCTCATTCATTAAAATTTTAAATTATCATATAAATATCAAAATTCATCATTAATCTTGATATATATTTTCATTTTTAACAAATTTTTAATAATTTTATTATGACACATGTAAATTTTCTGATCTTTAGGGTTTAAAAAATAAAATAAAGAAAAATATAGTTTCGTGTATGAGCGTATTTTCTGTCTGGACTCCTGACGTAGCTCTATGTGCGGCGTATGTTATTCCTGAGTTATTTTCAGGTTATTTTTCGTTTTTTTTCAATAATTCTGGGTTATTTCGGTATTATTGAAAATAACCTAGAAATAATCTGAAAATAACTCAGAAATAACTTCGACCGCATATAGAGCTACTATGTTAAGAGTCCGCACAGAAAAAATTTTAACATTTTCACCATTTTGGGTAATCTCATTCTCTATTATATTTGATGTTACTAAAAATTCATATTGATTCACGCGACTCTTAATGCACATTTGGACTAGAATTTTTAGAAATCGAATTTTGAAATGCTCACATTTTAATTTATGATTGAATGATGTCTCTCAAAGAGAAAACAATACACACACACACACATAAGTGAGCTTATATCATGCACTTAAAGCATAAAAAATTTTGAATTTTATTTAGAAGGACCAAATAATATTCATATCTGATAACTTTAAAGTAAAATCAAGCATTTTGATGAGATGAATCTAGTGAGCTTAAAATCACTTAATTAGACTTGAACAATGCATTCAAATAATCATATATCATAAAGGGAATCATAGAGGGTGATCGGCGGAATTGTCTGGATTCATGCAGTATTTTTATAAAATGTCACTTCCAAAATCTATAAATAGACCCCCACTCCCTTCATGAGTGGAGCCTAAACCTGGAGAAGAAGCCAGATGGTGTTCACCGCTGGGCCACTACCGTCGAACCGTTTGTCCAACCACCATCTTCATTGTNTCACCGCTGGGCCACTACCGTCGAACCGTTTGTCCAACCACCATCTTCATTGTCTCATGACTATCATCATCTCACCTCTAGACCACCACCTTCGGGTCATCTCCATCATTAAACCATAATTGCCCGACCAGAACTGTCTCTACTACCCAATCGTCGTCGCTACCCATCAAACAACTTCACTGCAATCGGAGTACCGTCGTACCTACACTGCTAGGCAGACCGCTATTACTGACGACTCTGACATCATATTTTCTGACACATAACCTCTATTGTATGTCTTCTTTTCACAACAGTGTGTTACTGCCACTTTTCATACGTATTTTACCCCTCCCTTAGCAGAAGTCATGTTGATAACTCTGATTTATGTAATGTTGCTTCCGACTATTTCATGACCGATAAAAGTTTTGTAACCTGCATCGGTATAGTGCAATCATTTCAACCGGGTTAGACTATGATTTTTACCCTTTTGAGTTTTTCACATAAAAACTCATGTTATTCCCTCTACCAGCTCTTCTTTTATTTATGTGTATGTTGAATCTTTGTACATTAATATAAGATTAATATATCATGTTACCATTGTATTTACTAGCACAAAATAATGTTAAACTTCTCTCATTAACAAAATTCTCTTTAATAATTGTAATGAGGCATTTACATTCGTACCACAATTTCTATAATCAAAATAGTTTGAAAATTTTTTTATCAGGTAAGAAAGTTTAAGCGATAGAACTCACTATCGACTTCTGCTCTTGTAGTCTACGAATGTCATCACAACTCACCACTATGTTCTACGTGGCTCACAACATGTACAACTACTCGCTTCAGACACTATGGCCTACTGATGTCATAACAACTCACCACTACAACTTACGAGATCTAATATGACCTGCGTGGCTCACAGCTCCTCTGATTTCGGTCCATGTAGCCTACAAATATTATCACAACTCATCTTAACGGTCGTGTGTCTCACAGATATCTTTGATATCAAAAATAAAATTTTAAGATATTTTAGAAAATAATTATTATGGTCCATCACCACTACCAATTGCAATTACCTCCATCAAGGTTAATAATAAAAAAACCAGCAAAAAAATTACTTTTTTTATTATGCCAAATAGGGGTGTAAACAGACCGAACAC
>NEWO01000046.1:2422013-2452931 GCA_003013225.1 Phalaenopsis aphrodite
TTTTTTAGTTGCCCTTGAAAAGCAAAATGATTTTTTGGGGAGCCGAGGTTATTTTCTGCGTTTATGTTGGTTGATTAATGTGAAACTCTAAAAAAATTTTAAGTGGCCGTGAAAACTGTGAAACTCTGAAGCTTTATCTATGTGAAAAATGAAAGGTTTATTTAGTGTTTTGCTAATAGACTTATGTGAGTAGTATGTAGAAGCTCTTATATGATACCATTCTCATGAGCATGCATTGACTGGGTAGATAAAATGCGGTTTTTGGCTTTTTCTTGTGTTTCTAATGATGTGAAAGCAAAATGTACATTCTTAGGTAACATAGATGACAAAGATGATTTGTGACGCATATGTTTAACAGCTCATGTGGCACTTTAAATTGAATACAAAATGAGGAGTTTTAAAATAGGCCCAAATGCTTACCATGTGGTTTTTGGCTAGCTTAGTTGATAAAGATTTTTGAAGTTGCATGTTATGTAGTTTTCGGTCCCAAATATTTGACATTGTGGAAACTGTTGAGATTTTTAAATTATAGAATCGTTATTTCAATACAAATCTGCTATTGCCAATTATAGCTTTGATGATAAATTGTTCTATTCCGATTTGAGATTGGGCTATTGTACTATTCTACCTAGAGGATTTATAGGCACCAGTTAGTGATTCAATTATTCATAGTGATAGCCATTTATGTCAACTCTTTGCAATTTTATTTTGGTTTATGCACTTCTCTAAAATAGGACATATACTTTCAAAAGTTATGCAAATGAAAAATTGTTGTTTACTTGTTGTGCATTCATGATAATATATTGTTCTATTTTATATGGGAATGACACAATATATACTATTTATAATGTGAGTGATGATCGCGATACTTTGGGTATCTTCAAATGGTTA
Organism: Phalaenopsis aphrodite; assembly: GCA_003013225.1. Taxonomy (NCBI): domain Eukaryota; kingdom Viridiplantae; phylum Streptophyta; class Magnoliopsida; order Asparagales; family Orchidaceae; genus Phalaenopsis; species Phalaenopsis aphrodite. Next base: position 2,422,905 of record NEWO01000046.1, read on the forward strand.
AAATTTTGTAGAGCTATGATGCGAAAAAATTATTCACAGAGAGCTCAACTGATTACTAGTTATGATTCTTATTGTTGTCTTTACTATTTTGCCGTCATTTAGTTTTTTAGTTATTTATTATTAACTGATTATTAGTTGTGATTCATATTGTTTTCTATTTTGTATATCTGAATCTACATGACACACTCAATCTCGGATACTACCTAATCTTATTTTTGTGAATATTGTTTGTTATTTTGTATATTCTGCAACCTATATGGCACACTCCTCCTTGGATACCATCTTATCTCACGCTTAAGCATATTATCTTATACCTCATGTTTCTAACTAAATGCAAATGGTGATTCTAGATGGGGCAATATTTAACAAAATGATCTCGTTAAACTCTACTTCGATTGCTTGGCCCTTTTAAGTTTTGATACACTTTTTTTGTTAATTAGTTTTTACCTATAATCTTAATTTGTATTTTTTTCAACATTTTTTTTTTTTAACATCATGCCTTTGCATTTGGAAATTTTAGTTACGTTGTCCACTTTTATTATAATATCACTTCAATTTTTTTAGCTCAAAAAACGAGAAAATAAAAAGGTCTATCGGTCACTTGAGAGTGAGATGCAAAATTTATTTTGTGATTTGTGCTTAAAAGGGAACAAATTAGGCGACATGCCCGCAACTTATTTTAATAAAGAAGATTGACAATTATAAAAAAAAAAATCATGAAAAAAATAGGATTGAAGAATAAATGAGATCAACTAAAAAATGATTGGAAATTATGGAATGAGCTAAAGTGAGGTGCGACTGGATTAGGTGGGGATTCTATTTAGAAAACATTAGATGCATTCGAGGAAGTAGAGAAAGAAGTTTTTGGTAAGTAGATAATGTTATATAAAGCGTTCATATTTCATATCATTTCAACAATTTTGTTTTCAAATGTAGGTTATTCCCAATGCAAAAAAAAATTAAGTATGGCACAAACCCCAAGCTGGAAGAGAAACTTGATTTGATGTTTGTCGATGCTGTTATTTTGAACTCTAATGTCTGGGCTACAACATATGTTACTTCGCAAAATTTGGATGAGCCTGAATGAAGTTCACAAGGAACTGCCACACAAGGTACAAAATAATGAATTCGGTCAACCTAAACACTGCGCACCGCAAAACCAACAATCGAAAAGGAAAAAAGAAGCCGACACCAAATTTTTTAGTGGACAAATTTCATAGTTAGTTACAACTTGTACTAGTATGACGTCCAATGCTAGCACAACACAAGCATATGCTTCGATTGCAGAAGTCATTAAGCTACTGGACTGCACTCCCGAAGTCTTTAGGGACATGTCATTATAGTTATTCTCAATAAAACTTTTTGAAGGCCCAACAAAGCTGGTGGTTTTTATAATAATGTTGTTGGAGTGGAGTATTCATTATCTTCGTTATTTCTTTAATAATTAACTTGTACTAGTATGACGCCCAGTGCTAGCACAACATAGTCATATGCGTTGATTGCAGAAGTCATTAAGCTACTAAACTGCACTCTTGAGATCTTAAGGGACATGTTATTATATTTATTCTCAATAAAACTTTTTGAAGGCCCAACAAAGCTGGAGGTTTTTATGATAATGGTGTTGGAGTGGAGTATTCATTATCTTCGTTATTTTTTTAACAATCAATTAGTTGAATTTGGTGTATTAATTTGTGCTTATGTTTTGTTTGTATTAAGTTGAACACATACTTGAGCAATTTGTATTTGTGTGTTTATGTCACTTATATTTTATATGTTACTGAATACTGTTTAGAGCTCTATCTATTTTTTTATTAAATCGTAATATTTCAATTCAATTCCAAGCAATTACTGTCAAAGTTAATTGTTCATTTTTTGTCCAGTTCATGATTTATTTTTTATTTTAACATTCAAGAAGTATTTTGATGGATCCATTATTTGAAGATAAAACAATGGAGATAATATAACAGACAATAATTTTGATAATTATAATGTTTCATCAATGAATACTACCAAACATACTTGTGTAAGACATTGTGCATAACATCTTCCTATGTAGGTGAGTAATTGATTTGTGAGCTTTTTGAAGATCATTAGTATAGAATTCATAATATGTTCTGAATGTCCACAACAATTTTTTGTGATATACTGAATGAATTGCAAAATATTTATGGTTTGCATGAATCGTCCAAAATTACACACAAAGAAGTATTGACAATTACTTTATATATATTATCACATAATAAGTCCATGCATGCTATTTCCAAGCGATTTCAATACTCAACTGAGACTATTAATAGATATTTTGATATTGATTATAATTAATATTTTATATATAAAATATTGTCAAATCAAAAGTTCTAATTTTTTAGCGTACTCCAAGAGAAATATGTGACGATATTATATACATGTTATTCTTTAAGGTACTCATTAAATAATCTTTTTAATTCACATGCATGAACAAAAATTTCTAATATTATTGTATTAGAGCTATTGATGACACACATTCCGATGCACAAACTCACATATATAGAACATTGTGGATCTCTTACGTAGAATCTATTAGTGTGTAACTTCAATATGTGTTAATGGTACGATGAAAATACAATGTTTATGACAATCGCATATTCAAAATTATAACTCGGATGCTTGAATATAAATTCTTAACGTCCCATTATAGTCAATAGATTAATCAAATTAATTCAAATTAAATTGGGTCTGATGTCTTAATGTTACTTGCATCCAAAGAAATATTACCTCGTTGATACTAGGTATCCCATGCAATGAGATTTCTTGAAGTTCTTTCCTGATGCGAAGTGCCACATTTTTAATTTTGAATGCAACATCCAAGTGGTTATATGTAGTAATAAATTATTTAACAAACAACACTCATTATTATGAAGTGTAATTGAGAAAGCATTCAATGTGGAAAAAAAAATGAGTCATATTCAAAAAAAAAAGTAAAAACATTCATTGGCTACCTTAAGCCGGCTAATCTTCTTTCTTGTTTTCACATATATAATTGGGCTAATTTGGAATTTTTGTTGATACGTTGATTCAGGGAAGCTTGAAAAGAAAGCTATAAATTTTCATTCATTCGCTTATGTTTACAGGAGCACCAGAACCAATTCTGAACTATCTATGGCACTTCGTTGATGTGCGAGATGTGGCTGATGCTTTGCTTCTAGTGTATGAGTCTGCAGACGCTTCAGGAAGATATATTTCTTCTGCTCATTCGAGTTATATTCATGACATGATCACCAAGTTGAGGAGTATTTATCCCAACTACAAGTACAAGCAGAAGTAAGATTTGCAAATGATAATTTGCTGTATAAAGGCGTTATCCTTTAGTATTAGAATATGATACTAAACTGCAGTTCTAATAGTTCGTTCCTTTTATGGCAGTTTCATTGAGCCAGAGGTAGAGCGAGAGCGCATCATCTCTTCAGAGAAATTAAAGATGTTGGGTTGGAAAACCAGGCCATTTGAAGAAACACTAGTTGATTCTATTGAATTCTACCAGCAAGCTGGCCTTCTTGAGAAGAACTGATGTAGGACAAATGCAGTGTAAGCACCAAAAATTCCTCATTTCGCCTGCTATTTCCTGTTCTTCTTACGACCTTCCCGATTTGGAATCTTGCGAACTCAAGTTTTTTCTCCCGCACTCGCCTTCAGCCTTCCGAATCGTCGATTGCACCTATAAAAGATGGCCAAGGGCATCACCTCCTCTTGTCCGCTCTCACTTGAAACCATCTACGAAGGTAACCCTCGTCTTCCACCCCCTTTTTCTCCCTGCCACCCTCGCGCGCCTCAGCCTCTTTGAACCCCGTAAATCCATGTCCCGACCGGATCTCTAGTCTGGGATTTGAGTTTTTGTCGTCTGCGGACACCTCAAATTTCTCAAATTTACATCAATCTGAATATATTTCTTTTTATTATTAGAGTGAGACCGACTCAAATTTTTTTGTCGGCTCAGACCGGGCACCTGCGCACGCAATAAAAACTCCTAGGATTTAAGACGAAATAGAGACACGAGAATTAAGTGTTACACATATTTAAAAATCAATTTTTTTCTCCCTATAGAAAAAACAAGTTATTATTTTAATTATCAGTTAGGAAAACGATTTTTTCTTCTAAAAGTATAATAATAATAAGAAATGTCGATTAGGTTATGCTTGATTTAATGGTATAACGTAATTGTATAACTATTTTCTTATTTTCTAATTGGTGTATGATTGATAGTCAAATTGTTGAATTCGTAGAGGTATTATGTTCGTCACCTCGAGATAATTGTTTTTTATTATGGGATATCATTCCTAGTTATGATAGACATCCTTACTAAAGGTCTCTTTGGGGTAGCTTTCTGACAGTTTTGTTTTTCAGACTGCGATCGTTGTTCTGTATGGAGAACTAATTTCTTACTGTTTTCTAGAAATTTTTTTGATAGGAATGTGTTTTTATAACCTAATCTGTTAAAGTATGGTGTCTGCTAGAAAACTGCAGTTTAATTTTTTAAAATTAAAATAAATTTGTAATAGTCACCGTAGCTTTTGAACATTAGCTTCTTCTGCAACAGCTTCACAATTGTTTTTTCAAATCGCCGCAGCTGCCCCAAATAGATCCTATTTGTTTTAGATTTCTATCTAAATGTAGGTTTGTCATTCGTATGATTGAAACTTCGTTAATATAATTGCATTAGAATTCATTTGTGTTCATAATGACTTTCATATTTAATTAATCTTGTTTTATCGCTGCATAGACTCATATTTAATTACTCATGTGTCATGTTGTAGTAATTATTATTTATTTATAGCATTGATATATGAAATTTCATTGTTACAATTCGACAATTATTTATAAATATTGCTTGAAATTTTATAGTTATATTTTAGCGTTTTGATTGTGATACATAAAATATAACTAATATTATAATATTATTATATTAAACTCATTTATTATGGCTAGTTGGACAGACAAGTCCTCGGGAAATTCAGTGGATTTCTATGAGACTGACGATTAACTTTCGTTATTTCATATATATATATATATATATATATAATGGCAGGAGGCTATTATACGAGCCCTCAACCGCGAACCCGTGATTTGAAGAGACTTACTTTTAAAGAGGCTGTTCTACCAACAAGCCACTGGCAACGGCTGGCGGTGCAGACACACACACGCACACATAATTTTATGTATGTATTTATGTATATATTGAAATATTATCAGACATTGTTAAATGATTAATGAGTCGTATTTATAAAAAAATATATATTTAATATTGTGGCATATCAGTACATATATAAATGTGCATGTGTTTAAGTCACTCTTACTCGGGATTATAAGCATGTGGTAGTCTTTGCAAATTCTTTTACACACATAGTAAATCGTCTCTATTTATTTTTCACACTGCATGCTCTATTTTTCTTGTCGTTTATGCTTTAATAAATAATTATTATTTACTTAGTTTGATTTTCAAACTCACATGTTGATATTTTTATATAACAGTTTTCACTCAACCACTTGTAGATTCCTCTCCATCGGAGCAGACTATCTACTTTAGATTTGCTTTTGGTATTTTTTCAATTCCTTATTAGTTATCGTATTTTTCTTTTTGAGTTTCAATAGTTGTTTTCTTATTTTTATTTTAATTTCTTCCAGTTGTATCAGTTGAACTCTTATTTATTGAATAAGATTGAATTTTTTTTATTCCATTATGTTTTTATTTGAATAATCTTTTTCTTTTAAGAATATAAACAAGTTCAATTCATTTCATGTCCTCTATTGTCGGGATATACCACTTTCCATACCCAAGGTGTGACATTCTCTTCCATATTAATTTGTAAGTATGCATTATATTTAAATATTTAATTGTGTAATAACAATATCTTAAAACTTTCCTAATAATACTTATACTATATATTTTTAAAAGGCATTTACATGTAATGACCACACAATTCCTTTATATTTAAATATTTAACACCTAAAGACTTCTTGTTATTGTTGTTGTAGTATTAACACCTAAAAGGATTCATTATTTAACACCTCAATAGGACTTAATGGAGAAAAACCATGTTTGATACTCCATTTCATCTTTATTCATCATATATTCATGCAAGAATCTGTAGGGGAAATGTGGATTCCTCTCACTTTGAGATAGTTGTCCTAGTCATCCTGAACCACATCGCTGTCACTTTACTATTGTCCCAACCCCCCTTCACCACCTCCCTCCCACATATTCGCTATTTCAACCCCTACGAGACCAAATTCCACCTTCTGTCATCCAAGACAGCAAGGACCTATTGTCTTGTTGTTATATCTACCCACTTGCTCCATGCTCCCACCTTACTGCCATCTTCCAAACCCTCATTGATCACCAGCACCACCCCGAGATCCCGCCTTAGTTTGATTATTTGTGTTGCGTGAGTTGCTTTTCAAATTTTTGGGTGTCGTGTTGTATTTCCGCTTTCAAGTGTGTTGATTGTAACCTCATATATGTCTTTAATAATAATATTTATTTTTCCTATGTGGCTTCGGTTAAGTCTGGTATCAATTGGCAACAAGATTAGCCTAACCCTAGTCTTATCATAGGGTTTTTAGCATTTGTCATACCCAAATCCTATCTCTACCATAAAATAAATAAATAAATAAATAAATAAAAACTTATTTCTCACCCTACATCACCCTAAACACATACTTCCACCTGCCCACACCCAAAACCTATTCATTCCACCAAGGAGAGAATCGTTGGAAGCCTGATTGAGTGGAGATGACATGATATTGTTTATGAGCAATCCACAAATAGGTGTCAAGATGATTCGTTTACCCGCCAACTACAACAAAGGCTTGCCACCTTGGAGAGGAGGCAATCAACATTGGTTACCCATAGCCACAAAAAGGAATTGCTATATTGAAGTAATAAGTGAATCTTTTCCATCGCACGGATTTTAGGGATGGAGAACCCTTACCTCAAATATGTGACATGAAATAAAAGAGAAGCCCAAATTTGGAAAGGAAGATTTGCAATATTTTAATAGCCACATGGATCTAAATGAGCTCAAAGAATAGCCTAGACTTTGGAATGTGTCTTCTAGTGCTAGGACGTCCTACCGAATGGAATGATGAAACTATACATTAGCAAGTTGAAATTATTTTGGGGCAAAATCTTAAATACCTACAAGAGTGAGAGAGAAAAGATAAAATTATTACCTGGTCCAAGATGAAATGTGAGAAGCAATGCCACTTCATAATAACTCATTACAGACCAGATGTCCAGATCCCGAGTTAAAAAATAGAGAGACCACATCATCTGAAGATCATCATATCTTATAAGAAGGGTTTAGCCCAAGAGTACACCTAGAGAAACATCCAAGTTGACCCCAACATGAGGAGGCACTAACTCAGAGGGTAAATCAAAAGGCACCAACTAGCATGCCAATGTTCGTCCATACCAAGAAGTGTTTTAAGTGCCATGGATTTGCATACTGAATTAGATTGCATAATTAGCAGAATGATTCTTTTACAGATCACACAACAGTTGAAAAAATAAATGGTGATCCATGAGAAGATGATTTTCAACTTCTAGCATACGAGGAAGAGACACCAATGATTCCAATTGAACCCTAGATGTTGAGAGAAGCATCAAAAGAACTGATATTGAATGTCCAAAAGGGTCATGTGTTTAAGAAGCCAATATTACATACAGAGTAATCTTGGATAAGAAAAATTCAGACATTTCATATATATATGCTACTTTTTGAGTTGCCCATATTGCGGGAGGTCCAATATGTCTGAGATGAGACTTTTTGTGTCACTTTTGGAAGCCCATGAGGAGTCATTGAGGTATAAAATTCAATTTAGCAGTGTACCCATCGATAGCTGATCAGGCAGGATGGATGAACCATAGTGATGGAAATCACCTTAGAAGCTTTTTAGAAATGAATATCCTACAGTGTGATCAAGGTCCTTTCAGAGAAAAAAGAAGAAGAATAGGCCTCTCCTAAGTGGTTATACTTTAGTGTGGCCCAACCTTCCATAGATTTCATTTAAGTTGATTCCTCTTTACATACTTATTTATCATATGCACGCAGACTAATATAAAGAGTGGAAGAAGACAATTAAAGGTTTGATAGCTCAAGGCATGGTTCATGAGGATATCCATCCACATATAATTGTAGTTATTATTGCGCCAAAATAGGATGGATACCTATTCTATCAAAATATGCTTTTGGAATGTCAATGCCAATAAGATTGGCTTATCAAAATGTTACAATGTTTCTACCACCTTCAACATGGCCAATCTGAAGTCATATAATCACAAGACAAAAGCTTTGACAAATGATGTTGAACTTCCCACAATTCTGAGAGATTAACGTGGAAAATCGCTGCACAAAATTACCGAGGTACTATAGTTGCTACAAAATCACGCAAAATTACTATGGTACTATAATTGTTATAGTACCACAGGAATATCTATTGTCGAAGATGTGTCGAAATATTCCTTTTTAGTCATTTTCTATATATGTGTTGTATTAATGTTTGTAAGTTAGTTTTTTTGTGTTTTTTTTTTTGGACAATCGTCTTTGTCTATTTTCTCCATTTTAGGGTTGTATTTGATGGTTTGGGGCGCTCTGATTGTATTCCTCTCCTGAGATGGTGTTTATTTTTCCTATTCTCCTGCTACATCCTCCACACATCGCTTTCCGTCGTTGTTCCCTATTACAACCACCCTTAACAGTTGTTGATACTTTCCTTCCTACAGTTTTGCATTTCGACCCACGTTCCTTGCAATTTCCTCACCACCGATTGCTATCATTGCTATTTCGACCACCATAAATCCTCTCGCCTTCCCACAAGCTACTCTACCAGTCATCCTGGACCACGTCTCTATCACCTAACTATTGTTCCAACCTTTCTACACCACCCCCTTCCACATGGTTGAAACCCATTGTTCCAGCCCCTAGGAATCCAAATTCAAACTCGCTGCCTCCCAGGACAACAAGGACCTATTGTCTATGTCATATCCACCCACTTTCTCTGCACTACTACTTTATTTCAATCTTCTAAACCCTCGCTAATCACCATCATCACCTTGAGTTCCCACCCTAATTTGATACTTGTGTTGTGTGTGTTGCTATTTCAGATTTTCGAGTGTCGTGTTGTTGTTCTCTATCAAGTGCATTGATTGTAGTCACCTACTTGCTTTCAATAAGAATATTTTTTTTCTATAAGGTTTGGGTTAACTCCAATATCACCATGACTACATAGAACAAATTTAGTTAACAAAAAGTCATTAAAAATTTATTTAGAGTTGGGTTATTTTAACTGATCAGAATCCTTGCAGTTGCCAATGCTATAGAAGCATAGATCCTTTTGATCATTTGAAATTATAACTATAATCAAAATTTTTTTATCAAACAAAAAATGTAAGTGATGCGATGTTTGATATGCTCATGACCACTCTTATTTTTATTTTTAAATATATATATTTTTAATATTTTTATTTTAAAATTTTAAAATAAATTCAATTATTTTCAAAATACTTCAAATAATTTTGAGATTTTATTGAAACTAATTTTACTGACTGCCAACACCACTATTAATTAAAACAAAGCAACTAATTTGTGTTTTCAAATATATATATATATATATATATATAATGTTTTTTTCTTAAGTCAATGAAAATAAACTTCCAAGTATATTTATTTCATAACAAAAAATAAAAGATGTAAGCGTTTAGAAAAGGAATGATCGAAGGCTGTTAGAGAAGCCCAAACCATCATTAGGTGTGTTAAATATTCGGGTACCACATACTACACACGGGAGGATTAGAACTTGTGACCTGAGAGAACTTACGACATTTAGAAAAACTATTTTACCGATATATATAAAGAAATATCATCTAAATCTCTAAATTTTTATAAATGTGCCTTAGACACTTCTCTCTCTCTCTCTCTTTATATATATATATATACATATATATATATATATATATATATATATATATATATATATATATATATATAGAGAGAGAGAGAGAGAGAGAGAGAGAGAGAGAGAGAGAGAGAGGTGTCTAAGGCACATTTATAAAAAATATAATTAAAATATTTTATCATGTATGTTGCATGATAAAGCCTCACTACACATCGAAATAATAAGCCATATGTAGATATTAAGTAAGCCCTAGTTTTGACATACAAATTATGTTATTGTCATTGCATTTGGTTTGCCGAAATTTTATTATGTGTGTCCAAATGATGGGAGACTTTTTTCTTACAAAAAAATGTGAGGTTTAGGCCTCCTACCATATGTTAAATGTAGAGAGTCCTAGAAATAGAGTGGATTTTCATTCATGAGATTTTAAAAGTCTTTTTTATTTGTTACATAAAATATAAAATAATTAAATTATAAATTAAATTAATATTTTATTCATATATTATAATGATAATTTTTTTAAATATAATTTATTCATTTTTTGAACTAAAGCATATTTTAAAAAAAATTAAGAAGAGGCTGATGCCTCATCCAATGGGTGACCGGCTATTGTCATAAGTCCCCCATTAAAAAGGCAACTAAAATATGGATGTTCCTATACCATTTTCTTTTTGTTTTCATTTAAATTTTCTTAATTAATTTATGAAATTATAAATATTAAAAAAAATATTCTTGGAAAATTTTAATTTTTATCAAATTTATTAAAAGATTATGCTTAAATATTTTATTAACCTTTTTTTGGAAAAGAGTATATTTTTTTAATAAATTTTAAATTTAATATTTAATTTAGAATAAAATTTAAATTTTAAAAGTATAATACATTTTTTATAAATTTAAAGCTTCTATTAAATTTTCAATTCCTTCTCTTAAAAAGTTATAGGGATCATTATACTTAAAGAATTATATCTTAAGTTTCAAACTAAAATATGTATTATTTTTAAGATTTTATACATTTACATATTTTTTCAAATAATTAATTTCCATTATGATAATTATAAATTCATGGTACTCATAGGAATGTCATCTATATTCTCCCATTTCTTGGATTTTTAGATGATATGAGAGTAAACTTTCTCTTTAATAATGTCATTAGGAGAGCTAGTATTCAAGAGATTATAGTATTCTCCTTTCAAGCCATTAATAATGGAGTACTATGAGCAATAAGCAAACAAATTTATTGAAAACTTTATAATTAAAAGTATCCACATATTCTAAAACTTGATAAATATGACAACCCGAAAGATAAAAATATTGAAAAAAACAAGCTTTATAAAAGCAAAATAGAATAAATACATTCAAAAAATAAGGAAAAATGAGTATCATTGTAAGAATTTCAACAAACACATAGATGATTAATATCTAAATCATGACTACATAGAACAATTTAATTAACAAAAAAAGTCAATAAAGAACTATTAGTAAGGCAACATTGGATAAGTTCATGATCACTCTTATTTTTATTTTTGTTTTTAAAAATATTTATTTAGTTATTGTAAATCTGGAATGCATCAACACAAATCTCGAGGATATTCAACGGATGAGGCTAAAAAGTACAGCTAAGGAGGGCCCACTAGCAGAAGATCAAAGGACACACGTGGCTGGAGGCTGATCGAATGTAGGCCATCCAAACCAAGGACTAAGGCTAATTAAGCCGAGTAAAGGCTTCGACCTACCTATCGCCACAACTCGACTCAAGAGAAGAGTTCAATATCGTCAGTCATATCATAGATGCAACTAAGATTCCTCATCAGGGTCCAAGAACTGATAATAACATAATCCATGAAGCATGTCCAAGAATACATTCTCTGAGCATTGTTCTAAAACTGAGGTCCTAGAAAGATTAAAAATCTATGCTTTAGAATGTTACAAAGGTCAAACCAATCAGACTAACCACATAACTTCCTTCAAGTCGATTATGTATGTGTTGAAGATCATAAACACACTAAAGTGTCGCCTCTTCTTCACCACACTGAGGAAGTCAACCCTTAGGTGGTTCAAAGTTTTTCCACCTGGGGTGATCATTCATCTGCTGACTTTAAAAGAATGTTTGAGGTGTAGGTCGCGAGCACCCAAAAGCCTTAGAAACTTTCACATGCCATCTGCAAATAATGCAAGGTTAGGACAAGAGCCTCTGCTCATTCATTACTTAGTTCTATAACAAGATGTTGGACATGTGGGATTCATAACCCACATTAACACATGTTGCTCTGGCTCAATGTCCGAAGGAACATTTGTTCTATTACACTTTAGGCCTGTGATACACTTAAAATATATGGTATTTTTAGACAAAATTTTATACTTATTTTTTGAGATATTGCGCTTTAATGAAAGATATTTGTGTGTTTTTCTTTCAGGTACAAGTAAAAAAGTAAAAAATATTAAAAGAAATGAAAAATGATCAAATTTGGAGCAAAAATGTGAAATTGTGTTAAAGTGTTTTGGCGCCTAAGCGTCAAATCCGACGCTTAATCGTCAGTGAACAGAGAAGACAGCGCCTAAGTGTCAAATGCCCCGCGCTTAAGTGCCAGAGATAGTTATGTGATGGTTTACTTCAAGTTACCAAATTTTGAAGAGACATTTGAGACACCTATTGACTAAAGAGAGTGGTTATGACCCCTATAAACGAAAATATGGTTAGAAGACTTGTGAAATGAGGCATCATTTGGATAATACATTGAATTGGGACACATTTTTTAAGAGTTATCAAGGCACCTCTTGGAGATTTATAAAAGAAGGAAGTTGAGACTTTTTGAAGTGTGCTTGAAAGTCCCAGAAAGAGAGAGTTCTGAGAAGAGTTAGAGATAGTTTTGGAGAGGTTTTCAGGCACCACAAATTTACTTTATTCCTTTTTTTTTAGTTTGTTGTGAGAGTCAAGAGTATTGTAAAAGAGAAGATATTCAAAATAACTTCAAGAGTTTGATGGAGGATTTGAGATAAATTTTTATCTTTTGTTTTTAAACTACTTTTGATTTTAATCTAGGCTTTTTGTCCGAATGAAATAAATTTTCCTAAAAGTGACCCTCATTATCTCTCCACAAAGGGCCTCTCCCAAAGGATTCAAAGTGTTCGTCATTGAGATGTTTGAAAGCCAACCCACTAAGTTACAAGAAGCAAAATAAATATGGGATAACGAAGTAGCCAACACTCCCTCTTTTAAAGTAAATGGTCAACTTAGATGGGGCTAGTTGACCTTTCAACAAGCAACTAGCCCTTTAATTTACAAAACTCATCAATTATTCTTCATAAAATTGTCCTATATAAACTTAAATAAAATAATCGGGATATTTATGTACATATCACTAATTTCCTATAAAATTATATATTTAACGAATAAAGTTTTGATTTTTACATTTATACCACAGAAATAGTTCATACCACAATTTTAATTTTAGAAAAAAAGTGAATTCATCTTTTAATGCATAGACAGGAATGTAAAAATTAAAATTAAAATATTGGAAACATAATACATAGGAATTGAGTGGTATTTATGTAAACCTTCCAGAAATAATCCATTGCACTTCAAATGACACTACAGCAAAGTGGAGAGCAAGAGCGAGAAAAGGAAGCGCGCGGGTGAGGAGCGCCAGCGAAAGAGAGATGGAGGCGCGGAAGGTTTGCGTAACAGGAGCAGGGGGTTACATTGCTTCATGGCTGGTGAAGCTCCTTCTATCTGAAGGATACAAGGTCAATGGCACAGTTCGAAATCCAAGTAAAAAAACCTATTCTTCCCTTCTTTATATTCGCTTCGTTGATCCCCATACATATTTCTCTTTCTTCGTGTCTGTATTTTGGAACTAGTAATCTCATTTCAGGCGATGAGAAGAATGGTCACTTGAAGAAACTCGAGAACGCTTCAGAAAACCTTCAGCTCTACAAGGCAGATGTTCTTCAATATGATGATTTATTAGCAGCAATTCAAGGATGTGAAGGAGTTTTTCATGTAGCCAGTCCTGTTCCTGGATTCAAAGTGGTGCCCAATCCAGAGGTAATTAATGTTTCTGATTGAGCACTAAATTCTCATCGTTTCATTTTATTTTAATCGATCATCAATAGTCTTTAATCCCTAATTTTTTCGCATAATTCTCATCAATTTGCAGACTGAGGTGATCGCTCCTGCTCTCACTGGAACTATCAATGTAGTGAAAGCATGTTCAGAGGTAGGAGTCAAGCGAGTTCTTTTTGTTTCGTCAGTAGCTGCTGTCTTTATGAATCCAAATTTGCCCAAGGATAAGGTCATGGATGAATCTTGTTGGTCAGACCTAGAATGGATGAGGAAAATTCAGGTATTCTACAAAAACTACTTGTGAATCATTTATGATAATATTTTCTTACTCCTAACATTTTTGATCAAGTACTTCGGAATTCAGCATAGTTTGGGTTCTAATATTGTGTTGCAGATTGATGCTTTACAAGGAAGTGCGAATTTGTATTTATTTAGGAAGTATCATTATATATCAAATATTGGGATAACATGTAAATGAAAATAGAACTTTAATTATAATAATACAACTAAATTTCGGATCTTAGTTTACTTCATCTTTACAGCATTGGTATGCCCTTTCAAAGACTCTAGCAGAAAGAGCTGCCTGGGAATATGCAGAGAAGACTGGACTAAATCTGGTTACTGTTTGCCCATCAATGGTTTATGGACCACAATTGCAGACCACAGTTAATTCTAGTAGCTTGATGCTTCTCAATATTGTGAAAGGTTTGTCTAACTAGAAGATTTTTTTTTTTAATATAATTCTTTTACTAATGTAAATGCTGCTATTTTCTTACTATTGTAGGCATGCGAACATTGAAAAAACTTGAAACCCACATTTTTCCCTTGCTATTTGTTATGCTAATGTTTTTAAGTGGTTAGATTGCCTTTGTTGTGATTTGAATATCACTAGTCTGATTTTTAGAAGATGATCAGAAGAACTTGATCACAAAATGTAATATGTTATCATTAGCGGTAATAATGAACTGACAATGAAGCAATATTTATCTTAATCTGTGCTAATTAGGTAATGATCGAAGGAATGACAATGATATTTGTGATTTGATTTATCTGACTACTTTATGAAAATCTCTTAGGGGGGCGGTCTAGATGACACTGTTAGGACGTTTGGGTAAACAAATTTTTGCTTGTTTTCTCAAGAAGTTGTGAAAAAGCTGTATTTTACAACCTAACATGGCTAAGTGCAGTGGTTACGAGAAATTCGTGGACTGATTTTTAGAAAATAAAAATTTGTAAAGGCCACTGCAACTTCTTAAACAGTAGTTTTTTCTGCAAAAGCTTCGCAGCCGTTTCTTCAACTTTTTGAACGGTAATTTTTTCTGCAACTTCTTGAACAGTGTGTTTAGGGCAGCTTCATAGTTGCTTTCTGTTTCGAATAGCCGTCTTGATGGTCAGAAGGCTTTACGTAAATTTGCATCCTTTGACCGACATTTTTTTAATGGAGGGCGAAGCCTGCATTTCGCAAATGTCGTGCAACACATTTTCGAAAATGACTTTGCTGTCCTCAGTTATTCCGTGAAATTAACCACATAACCTACAAAGAATTGAAGGTTGACTGTGAATCGTACCCTAGGGCTTCCTCTGTTTTGACGCCAGCCGAAGCTTTGTGGACTCTTTTCCTTCCCCATCGTTGCTCTTGCATTTGATTCTTCGCTTCAGATGTATTTTAGCTTTGTTTTCCTTACAACTTTGCATTGTTGGCTTCGAATTTTTGTTTGGATTTTATGCATCTCTGTTAATGCTTAAGAAGTCGAAAAAATAAAAATACTTTTTAGTTGCTCCGTGAAAAATTAAAGAATTATTTGAATGCAGAGGCTTTCTTGCATCTCTGTTGGTTGATTTAGGTGAAAAATTAAAGTATTTTTAGTCACCAATGAAAAAAAAGGTTTTTTGGGTGTCGAGGGTTTTGTTTTTGCTTTTTTGTTGGTTGATCAATATGAAATTCTAAAGAATTTCTTACTTTTCGTGAAAAAAAAAAAGCATTTCAGGTACAAAAAACTTTTCCTGCATCTTCGTTGGTTGAACAATGTGAAAAATAAAAGCATTTTCTAAATTGTTTGTGAAATAAAAATGATTTTTTGGGAGCCGAGGTCATTCTTTTTGCGTTAATGTTGGTTGATTAATGAGAAACTCTAAAGAATTATTGAGAGACGGTGAAAAATGTGATACTCTAAAAGTTGATCCATGTGAAAAATGAAAGAATTTTCCAGTGTTTTGCCAATCAATTTATGTGATTAGTATGTAGAAGCTCTTATATGATTCCATTTTCATGAAAATGCATTGATTTGGTAGATAAAATGCGGTTTTTGACTTTTTCTTGTTTTTCTAATGATGTGAAAGCAAAAGTGTATATGCTTGTGTAACAGAGAAAATAAAAACTAATATGTGATGCATATCTTTAATATTTCATGCGGCACTTTAGATTGAGTACAAAATGAGAAGATTTAATTAGCCCTAAATGCTTACTATGTGCCTTTCGGCTAGCTTAATTGATAAAGATTTTCAAAGTTCCCTGCTATGTAGTTATTGGTCCCAAATACTTAATTTTGTGGAAATTGTGCTTTGTCAATTAGTTTTTTGTGTTTGAATCATTATTTCAGTACAAATGTGCTATTGTCAAGTATAGCTTTTATGATAAATTATTCTATCCCATTTGAGTTTGGGCTAGTGTAATGCTCTACCTAATTTATTTATACGCACCGGTTAGTGATTCAAATATTCACGGTCATAGTCATTTATGTCATTTATGTCAACTCTTCGAAATGCGACATGTAGTAATAATTCGAAAGTTATGCAGATGAAGGGTTGTTTAATTGTTGTGCATTCATGATAATATGTTGTTCTATTTCATATGGTAACGACACAGTATATGCTATTTCTATTGTGGGCTTCGATCACGTTGCTTTGGATATTTTCAGTTGTTTAAAGCTTTGTAATGCTTATAAAAACTTAATCGATTGCTGGTTATGATTCATATAGTTGTTTTTACTCCTTTTTGGTCATTGGATTCCTTAACTATTTTTTGTTAACTGATTATCGGCTATGATTCATTTTAATTACTATTTTATCTTACTTATAAATATATTGTCTTCTAATTTGTATATTTGAACCTGCATAATACACCAACCTCAGATACTACTTTATCTTACTCCTGTGAATATTTTCTATTATTTTGTATATTTTGCAACCTATGTACTGTCGACTGTTTTAATTTTCTGGTTTCGAAAAGAGATAATTTTGTAGATATGAAAATAGTTTTAATATAAATATGTGATTTTGATTTTTTTGAAAGTAATATTTTAATTTTGAAATAGATGAGACCATAAGTAACACACTTATCCCGAAGAATAAGCATATCACTTGTAGTAAACTCAATCACCTAAACTAAAAAATTTGTGACATCCGTTTGGTCTGCGAAAAGTTTCAAGTTTCCTATAGATGCAAGCCCCTATAGTTAATTTCATCTCAAATGACTGAGGTTACTTAAGAAAACTCACGATTAAGATCAGTTGTTATGCCTTTAAGATTTCAAACTTTAAGTTTTCACGATTAGACATGGGAAAATCAAATGAGAGTAACTCAAACAGGAACAATTATTTTAAGGAATCCAAAGGAATGAAGAGGGGTATATCACAGATCCAGGGAAAACTCTGGTGATTTCCCAACTATCCTATTGTTTGGCTTTATGTCTTTAAAATAATGTTGTTTAATGTTTAATCCTGTAATTTATTTAGAATTTAGGACTTATGTTCGCACGATATCTGATCGTGCAAACAGCATAAAAAGATAGGAGGATTTACACCGTACCGTACAGTAATTTCAGAATCCCAAAGCGTTAGGACTTATAATTGTACAACAGGGTTATGCAAAAGCTTAAAAGTGATATGTGAGGGTTTATGTTGCGCTAGACAAACCACCTCAAAATCCTATGAGTTATTTATACTGAGGAGAGTGCTTAATGATATGAATTTGTTTTGATGTTGTTCTTCTGAATGTCCTCGTCGTGACACCCACGGTATTCGCTCCAAGCTCCTCGTCGTAGCATCTCCAGATTCGATGTTAATTTTAAAGGTATATGCAATTGTTTAGTCAACGCTCTATTGCCGGGTACCTTCTATAAAACCAACTACTGACCTCCTATTCTAAGGTATAGTGTGTAACAGAACAATAAAACATGCAGTATAAAACAAAAGAATAGTAGAATGTACAGTAAAGAAGAAGAACAATACAGTATGTTATATAAAAGAAAAGAACAGTAGAATGTACAATAAAGAAGATGGACACTACAATATGCTGTGAAGTAAAATGTTATGGTGTAAATTCAACCTGTATATCTGGGAGGTTTGCTGCTCCTTCAAACGAGCTAGTATTTACTATATGAATAAAAGAAACATTGCCCGGAAAACTCGAGAAAATCGACAAATGACCCACGACGGAAAAATCGAGAAAAATCGACAAATGACAAATCCAAGAAAATTATCAAAATCTCGTGAAGATCCCGTAAAAAAGAGACCACGAGTGCTTTCCCCAAAAAATTCCAATAAAACATACTAGAAATTCGAAAAGGGGGGACCGCAAGCACTCGGGTCAGGGCTAGGCTCAAATATAATATATTTTTAATCGAGAGACGTCGAGACTACTATCAGTCACTCAGATATATAAAATTTGTCACTCAACTAGAAGGATGTCCTATTAAACCTAACTTAGGAGAGTACTCCTTAGCCCGGTATCGATAATGAACAAGTGGACAACCAAGTTGTAACACATTTAAAATTTATATTTTAGCATGCACATGAATTTCAGGCATACAAAAAGGAAGTTGTATCAATTTTGTAGTAAAAATATTGTATGTATTTTTATCAATTTATTTTATAAATTAAAAAAAAAGTATAGTTATCCACGAGTCGATCACGTCGTCGGGCATAGGACTGTCAACAATCTAAGAAGGTACGGGTCCCCCACTAGTCTTTTATCTGTGAATGATATTGTCATCCTACAATTTATCAGATCCCAAGATTGAGTCCTGATATCATAGGATGAAATATCATTTTGCTCTACCACCGGCATGCCTTTGTCATCATCGCCCTAAGTCCCAAAACAAAACCGACCTACTTGCGAACTTGCTTGATGGTTTCATATATAGCAAAAAACTATATATAAGCACTTATGTGTCATACATAAGCACTGAAAACCAACTGTTGACCTCATTTTGAGGTCACTACTTTTTCTTAAGATCCTTAGATCTAGCTCTAGGAGTTCCTATTGTCCATCTTAGAAAACTAGGATTGAGACCCACCATTTTTAGAAATTTCAGACAATTCTTATTTTCCTGTGTTGTCTAGCATTTATGGTCTCAAAACAATCGTCTTATGGACGAGCGATTAAGGGCTATCATGTGGAGACTCAGGGAGAAGTTCCCAATAAGACCTCAAGCCCTAGGAAAACCTCCTCACAAGTTTATCGTCACATACGCACACTAAATGCACAAAATTCGTAAGTTGCACAAGATTTGATTTAAATTGAGCTTAAAGAATGAGTGAAAATGCGAACTTCTCTGGACAACTTCCAATAACAAATTGGACTGCGCCAACCCGTCTAGGATACCAATTTTAGTAGGCAATGACACTCATATTGTCATATTCACGACGGAAAAATGGATTGCGCCAGCGCGTCTGGAACGCCAAAAATACCTAAAAAGAATATCCATATTCGATATGTTAGGATGCATGAATAAAACACAAATTCAATTTTTATTTTTCAAAAATAGTAAATACTTTTTATAAATTTTACCCCTAAATTATAATCTCATTAACCCTAAGCCCTATCTAGGTTTTCACCCTAATGCTTAATCTCTCGTTCGAGCCATCTCAAGGCTTGATCCCGCGGCTCGTCCCGCTCCCTCTCGCCCGTACCCTATCCTCCACCGTGGATCCATGCGGCTCCCGTCTTCTTCCCCGTCTTTTCCTCTTCTTTACGTGGCATCGCAGTCGTTCGGTTCTCCAATTAGAAGAGGCGTGCTGGCCGACGGTCCTTCTACTCGAGGCAACAGTCGCTCCTCTCCTTCATTCCGCCATTTCTTTCCCTTTTCCCCATTCGTTGGCTAGGGCGGAAAACAAGTGGTTGTTCTTCTCTTCTTGTCTATAAAACTCCATTTGGGGGAAGATCTAGGGTTGGCCGAAATTTCTTGAGAAGGGGAGGAGCTGCCATTTTTTTTTTAGTTGGTTTATCTTGTGTGTGTACTTGAAATATTTCTGGAATTTTGTTTTTCTTTAAAAAAAAATGTCTGAAAGAGAAGAGAAAAGACAGGAAGGCTTTTGGAGAAAATTAGCACTTCTTTCTTTCTTCTTCACTGTTGGGAAGGCTGCCTCCATCTGCTTTGTTGTTCGAGAGGAGTTTTTCTTCCTCTCTGTTGGTCGATACTCTTGTGGTTAAAGCCTGTCGAGCCGGGAGCTAGAAACTGTGGGGGGCTATTTACGTAGGGCTCTCAGGAAGGATTTCTGTGGGGTTGTTTTCTTCAATTTATTTTAGTGTTTTGCTACACTAAAGAGGTATTCTTTTCCTTCTCCCTATTGTATTTTATCTAGGATGATATGTTGAGGCATTTCTAGTCTCTTGCAAAGGTTAACGGATGAATGACTTAGTTTATTTTGAAGTCTAGGTATTGAAACACGCTAGAAATTATTTTTTTTTATAAGTTGGAAAATCATGTTTGGGGCTCATTTCTTGCTCTTCTTGCTGCCCCTGTTAGAATACATGCTGGAAATTATTTTTATAAGTTCAAAAATCATGTTTGGGGCTCATTTCTTGCTTCTTTTGCTGCCTCTTGTTAGAACACATGCTGGAAAATTTTTTTTTTGAGTTGAAAAATTTGTTGGCCTTAGGGATGTTTGCGCACTTATATGTTTCCTATTACTTGCTACTACTTGGAACATATTTTGATTGCAATATTTTGAAATATGAGATTTCAATAGAGTTGATTTTGATAGCTATGTTTTGGCCCATTTGTTGGGCTCGGGTTTGGCTCTTTTGGGATTGGATTTTTGCTGGAAACTGCTCCCTATTTTGGTCCATCAGGTGAGCTCTGTTTGACTCTTTTGGGATTAGATTTTTGTTGAAAAATATTCTCTGATTTCCTATTCTTGTTGGGATCGATTTTTTTTTTTTGATCTTTTAGAATGAATAAATGTTGAAAATTGTTGTGACTCATCTGCTGAGATTCAGTTTTGCCCTTGTGCTGGGCTCGGTTTTGCCTCTCTACTGGGTTTGGTTATCCCTTGTGTTGGGTGGGTTTTGCCCCCCCCCCCACCCCGGTCCTTGACTCAGTTTTGCCCTTTCTGTTGAGTTTGGTTTGCCCTTGTGCTGGGCTCTGTTTGCCCTTTCTTTGGGCTCGGTTTTGGTTCTCCTGAAATGCATGTATGTTGGAAATATTTTCTTTGTTTGTTCTCCCATCTGGTTGAGCTCTTTTTGTTCCTATGTTGGGCTTGGTTTGCCCTTGGAATGGGATTGGGTTTTGACCTATGCTGGGCTCGGTTTGGGCTCCTTTCTGGTGTTTTATGTTGGCTTGAATCTGTTATATGTTTAGACCTTTCTTTGAGCTTGGTTTACCCCTTTGGTGGGCTCGGTTTGAGCTTCTTTTGGTATTATATGATGGCTGAAATCTCTTTCTGCTTAGGATTGTTCCTTGGATTTGGTTTAACACTTTTGTTGAGAATGGCTTGTTTGGGGCTTCCTCTTAAATGCTCCCCTTAAGATATGTTATTAGTAATCAAGTTTGTCATCCTAAAAGTCATGAATTTCAATACCTATCTTTATGCGAGAATGTTTAGTTTGAGCATTATTATGAAGGTGGGTTCGGTCCTAGTGGTTTAAGATAGCTTGTCCATTCACTCTCTTACGTATGTCAAATACAATGCAATGATAGTATTTATGGTGGTTCCTTTTTCCTGCCTTGGTCTTGAACGTTACTTGGCGCTGCTACCTTTGAGATTTTCTTCCTGGCCCTTACTCGTGGATCTATCCTGCCTTTGGGGGTCTTCTTCTTGGCCCCTACTCGTAGGTCTATGCTGTAGTGGCTTTCCCCTTGCTGCCCTTTACCTGTGAGCCTTGCTGCAACATTTCTTTGGTGTCGTGACATGGTTCAGGCTCGTTTTTTTTTCTTTTTGCTGCCTCCCTCCTGGCCTTGCTCGTGAGCTGCTCTAGGCTGTTTGGTGGTGTCTTTTGCGATCATTTTTGTGTCTTTTATGGGCCTTACTCGAGAGCATATATTTGGTTTCTTTTATGTAATGTTGGATGTAGATCTCATTGTAAGCTTTTGATGAATGATGTAATTAAATTATTTTAACATTGGTGTGATTTTCTGGAAGGTTAGAAAGTTATTCCTTCTATTGGTTAATGTTCCTTCTTTTGTGAAATATAAAGGGCTTGTACAATTTCATTTTGAGGAAACATAAGGTCGATTCAAATTGGATTCATGAAGGGTTTGAAAATTCATAAAATTGTCATTTGGAAAGGATACCCTTCTTGGGTTGATCCATTTATGAAATATGAGAAAATGATATCCTTCTAGGATTGATTCAAGGATCTTAGGTCTTCTTTCCTAAGTCTTTTTGTCACAGTTTTAAGAGTTGATTCATCATATGTCTATTCGATGTTTTAGGTGAATCAGTGTCTCTCTCTCATCTCCATTTTTATTCTTTTCCTCTCAGAATCCTAAAGTGTTAGGATATAACGTAAATGAAGATGACGTAAATCCTCTTATTTTTTTAGGTTATTTGCACGATCATATATCGTGCGAATATAAGTCCTAAATTCTAAATAAATCGCAGAATTAAACTTTAAAAAACATCATTTGAAAAATATAAAATCAAATAATAGGATAGTTGGGAGGTTACTGAGGTTCTCCCTGGATCTATGATATCCCCTATTATTCGCTTCTTTGGATTCCTTAAAATAATTGTTCATATTTGAGTCATTCCCATTTGATTTTCCCATGTCCAATCATGGAAACCTAAACTTTGAAATATGGAAAGTAAAACCACTGATCTTAATCGAAAGTTTTCTTGAGTGACCCCAATTATTTAAGATGTAATTAACTATAGGGGTTTGCCTCTATTGGGAATTTAAGTGACCCCAATCGATCTAGTTGTATTTGGTGCATTAATTTGTGTTTATGTTTTGTTTGTATTAAGTTGAACATCTACTTAAACTATTTGTATTTGTGTGTTTATGACACTTATACTTTATATTTTATTGTTTAGAGTTTTATTTGTTTTTCTATTAAATCGCAATATTTCTATTCAATTCTAAATAATTACTCTCAAAGTTAGTTGATTACTTATTGTCCAGTCCATGATTTATTTTTTATTTTGGCATGCATGAAATATTTTAATGGTTCTATCAATTGAAGATGAAATAATAGAGACAATACAATGAAAAATTATTTTGATAATTTTAATATCTCATCAATGAATACTTCCAAACGTACATCCAGGGGAATTGTACATACATCTAGGGGAATTAATATCGTTGATGTTGGGTATCCCTTGCAATGATATTTCTTGAAGTTTTTTCTCAATATGAAGCACAACATTCCTGATTTAGAATGAAATATCCTAGTGGTTATAGTTAAGAATAAATTATTTAACAAATGACACTCATCGTTACAGGATGTAATTGAAAGAGCATCCACTGTATAGAAGAAAAAAATGAGTCATACTCCGAGATATGTCAACATATTTCTTAAAAAAGTAAGTAAAATAGTTGTAATAGTCTCAACTCTGTATAATTTTATACACAAACATTTTTTCTTGGGATGATGTGGACTTCAAGGTCTTATGTGAGGATCTTATGTGCATACATGTCGAAACATTCGGACATTATACATGACAGTTATTGCTAGAAGAAGATTTGGGAGTTGATGTGTTTGAGTACATCTAATGGGGAGGTTGTTCATGAAATGATTCAATTAAGAGAGATCACATATGTTTTAATGAATGCGTCGAATATCTGTAACTGATCAATTGAGGGAACAAATCATAAATAATAGTAGTTTTTTGTAACATCAAATTTTGGAGTGTCTTTTGGGATCTATTCTATTTTTTGTTGAATGAGTTATGGTTGAAAATGTTTACCCCTTTTATTTTTAACCTCATCCTGATATTTGATTGGATATCATTCTTACAAAATATGTGTGAATGAGGTATGATTGAAAATGTATCAAAGGCGTACAAAACATAAATGTATCAAAGGCACCCAAAACATAATCATTTATATAAGTGAAATATATTGGGCAAAAGATATGAAGACCAAGGAAAAATCTAATCAAAATTTCTATTAAGAAATAAAAACTTTCAAAATACAAACTTGAACCTCCAAGGATGCTGTGAGAATTCAATTAGTGTGAGAAAACCAACATTGCCAAGACCATAAATTCCCCAATAATATGGAAAAAAATGAAGACTTAAATACATACCACTCACACCTTATGCCTTTACATATATAACACCTAAACTTCAATTTTTACATACATGCCACCTTACCCATGTAATTCAAATTTAATTGATGATGTTTTTCTTTCTTTTATTTAATTTACTTCCTTTTTTTAAACAAAATTAATCATGTGCACTCGTTTTATTTTGAATCTCATTTTGATATTTGATTGGAGTTTATTATTACAAAATATGTGAATGAGATTACTTTGTATACATCTATGTATGTGTCATAATATTCATATATGAGTATATGATTATTGAACTATGAATATGTGTTTGATGTGGAAATACATGTACGAACACGTTGATATTGTCCATACTTGGATGGCCTACCAGGCAACCATGGTTATATTTTTTTGACATTTTTTCACTGTTATGGACATGTTTAGCATGCTCCCATCTGGATGTCCTGGGCAACCATAGGTTTTTTTTAAAAGAGGTCTATGATGAGTCATATGACCCAAGGGATTCTTTTGGATGACTTTACTACAACTATGCTTTACAATGTGTGATTTTGGTATCAAGGGTCTTTAGGTAACAAATATCTCATTCTTTATGGGTCAACTGCCTTGTTATGATGACAAATTATTCCTCTCTTTTTATTGACTCTAAGCCTAGATTGTTTTTGTACCAGTCCCATTATATCAATTTTATGTTTAAGGCATATTTTTTTCTTGTATTTTCTCATTTTAACATCATTATGTCCTTAAATTGTGCATTATCAAGAAATATGAGTTCAAAAAATTTCACTGGCTCTAGAATTGTGTATTGCAACTGTGATATGCAATGCTATGTATACTTGTTTCGATGAAAAGCTAACTGTGAGAAAAGGTTTCATGGGTGTCCTAGTAACAGATGCTTGATGCTTGTGACGGTTTAGATCGACTGAGAGCTATGAAAAGTCCACTTCAAATAGAGAGAATGTATGGAAAGTAGCTTTGAAAAGAAAATTTTGCAAAAAACTTATCATTTGAACATGAAGACTAATATTATAAAAATATTACTTGTTCTTATTTTAATTTTAAATTTTGTGTTATTTATTAGTGTTACGTAATGTATATTTTTTAATATAATATTTTAGATTACTGACTTTTTGTAATATTTTGAAGTATAGTTCTAGTTTTACGTTTGAAGTATTTGTGAACCCGTGCACTTGAAACTACATTCTGCAAGGGCATTATAGTTTTTATTTTAGAAACAACTACATCATAACAGTTTTACAGCTGAATTATCCAAACAGCTGTAACAACTTCTCTAGCAGCAGGTTTATAGTAGTTTCTTCTTGCAGCAGTTTCACAACTATTTCAGATAGCTGCAACTATCCTAAATAGACTCCAAGTATATAGGAAACATTAGAATTATATTTGAAAAATTCAAAAAGAAAAACAACCATGAAGCATGGCTCAGTTAAATGAATCCACATGGCTTGTAAAGATTTAATAAAGATTCACAAAGCCTTAATGTTTTAGTGCCATTTTTGTGAGTATATCAGCTAGATTTTTTGCTCCAAAGTTTAACATTATTTCATTGGATGTTCGGTGATTTTTGTCCATGAGACAAGGTTTAAACCTCAGGATTATCAAACCAACTACTATTTTTCTCTCTCTCTTCTCTTCCTATACTAACGGTAAACATTTTTTCTCTCTTCATTTTCTCTCTCTTCTCTCCTCTTTATCTTGCTTGTGATTGTGAGATGTTTTATAAGTGACAGTGACACGAGTTTATAGTAAAAGATTCACATTTAAACCTCAAGAATTAACTACATGAAGTTTTTTGTATCATTCATTTATGATTTCATAATAACCTTTGCTTGTAATTTTATGATAGCCTTATTTTAAAATTTTTTGATAGTGATCATTTAGCACACCATAAAGAGAGCTATTATTTTGAATAATTAAATTTGTCTCTACAATAGGAGAAACAGTGAAAGGTAATGATAGTGGTCAATAGATGAATGATAGTAAGTAGTTGTCAATGTGACCGAAGACGATAGTGTTCAGGATACAAGGTTGGTTAAGACCAGCAAGATAATGACAGTCAAGAGAGGCATTTGGGCAATAATAATGGGCAATTGTTGTCGAACAATAGAGTTCGAGCAATGAAGATTATTGATGGCGATGATAAGCTTTTCTCATCTAGAAAAGTTATACAATTTTCAAATCTTAAAGCTCTTTCTTCTATTTGTAAGCTTCCTTCATGTAAATTGCTTGGATTTGCTTATATTGTTGTGGAGTGAAATTTTAGTAAATTAGCTACTTATACACTATTGGATAACCTGAATTGATTTCCTCGATCGGTAATTATTTTGTAAGCATTTAAATGCCCTAATAATATCTAAATTAGGTAATATTAGACTTGTTAAATTCCCCTCATCGAGATACTTAACTTGATTATAAGCTTATAAAATTTACAGATCGTGTGATCATTCCAATAGTATTATGAAGTTTTCAGACATGCTTCAACTGGCTAAGTTGGGCTCATTTAAACATGGATTAAAACACTTTTAGTGTAACTGCGAATCCTCCTCTCAAAATATTTATTTTAGCTATAAAGTTCTTATAATTGTAGTTTGGGTGGTCTAGATTTACTTTTGGAGTTTTCCCGATTCAAATATTTTGTTGATATTCTTATTTGATCAGACAGATTTGCTAATACCATATCATGCATAGCAGTCCTTTTGATGGATTGCTTTCATAGCAAAACTGGATAATGACTTTCTTCATGTATGTTGCCTCATTATGATCATTCATATTGCGCGCTTAAAGTAGTGTTTGGTAGCATACTATTACTCGGATTTAGGCATGAATTTAACTTAAATCCAACCAAACACATTCAATTTTCTCTCATTCCATCACTTTTATGACTTAAATTCAGATTTAATAAAACCTATTGCGAGATAGATTATTCCGCCATCACTCAACGCAGTATATATTTGATAAATCCACATATATCTGATTTGAGAAATTCTAAATCTAAGTTATATAGCCAAACACCGCCTAAGTTTTACAAAAATAATCATTGCCTACCTTAAGCCGGCTAATCTTCTTTCTTGTTTTCACATATATAATCATGCTAATTTGGAATTGTTGTTGATACATTGATTTAGGCAAACATGGCAGTAAATCTATTAACTTTCAAATTAGTCATTTGCTTATGTTTACAGGAGCACCAGAACCAATGTTGGACAAGCTATGGCACCTCGTGGATGTGCGAGATGTGGCTGATGCTTTGCTTTTAGTGTATGAGTCTACAGAGGCTTCAGGAAGATATATTTCTACTGCTCATTCGAGCTATATTCATGACATGATTACCAAGTTGAAGAGTATTTATCCGAACTACAAATACCAGCAGAAGTAAGATTTGCATATAATAATGAGGCAATTACATACAGACCACCTGAAACTTGCTATTTACAAACCTACCGCCCTCTTTTATTCATTTTTCAAATTCTCACTCAAATATCAAAATTCATGGTAAAACTCAAACCCATACTTTTCAATTTTTTTATGAAACTTTCAATAGTTGATCGTGGCACTCGTAAATACATTGGTTCGGTAGTTCAAACAATCACCTGGCTGTTTAATTTGTAAATATTAATGTTTTAGGTGGTCTGCATGTAATTATCTCTATAATATACGTGTTATCCTTTAGTATTAGAATATGGAGCGAATATTGCGTGCGGACACCTCACTTGCATATTTTTGATATTTTGGTGGTATTGCAATGATATTGCGAAACCAAAGTATCCCTAATCTGCTTCTATCTCATCCACACGCACTATTTTAATATTTTGAAAGTGCTCATTACCATAAACAACAAATGTCATGCACCGAATCCGCACATGCAAATTGCAAATTGGTGGTATTGTGGTGATCTATAATACCATCAAATCTGCATCTACATAGCCACCCATAATTTTTCTTCCCTTTTATGGCAGTTTCATTGAGTCCAAGGAAGAGCGAATCTTCTCTTCAGAGAAATTAAAGATGTTGGGTTGGAAAACCAGACCATTTGAAGAAACACTTGTTGATTCTATTGAATTCTACCAGCAAGCTGGCCTTCTTGAGAACTAATGAAGGACAAATGCAGTCTTTCAGATTCTGGCATTGTGTAATAACGATACATTAAATTTAGGGGTACAAATGAGCCAAATATGAGCGAGCCCAGGCTCAGCTCATATTCAACTCGTTAAAAAATATTGTTATTCGTGCTCGACTCATTTATATTTTGAACAAAAAAAGCGTGCTCGCATTCGGCTCATTTGCATAGCAAGCTGAACACGAGCAGTCACAAATAAAGAATCGTTTTGACAATCCTAATCACACAAACATAGAATGTTCAGTGTTGGGACAAAATTTAAATCTTATTATTTATATTAAAACATTGATTAAATATAATTTAATATGTTTTTATTCTATTTTTTAATTAATAATTTTAATTGATTGCAAATCTTTGTAGCCATGTACCCAATCAAATTAAAAAAAAAACTACTTATCAATATATATATATATATAATTAATGAGCAGTATTTCAAGCCAAAACGAACTGAACATGAACGAACAAATTTTTGTTCGTGTTTGACTCTTTTATATATCTAGCACAAAAAAAATGTGTTAGGCTTGTTAACTCATGACTGAATCAAACATGAGCTTCTTAACAAGCCGAACACGAACTGCTTACGAACAAATGACCGTTTTGATAAACAGCCCTGATTAAATCTTCCCTAATAATATCTATATAATATATTTTTAGAAGGCATTATTTACATACGTTCCAACAACAATTCTTTTATATTTACATTTTTAACAACTAAACTTTCATACTTGCATACATAACACTCATATTGTTGCAATCACATCAAAACTACCATCATGCCTAGAACTCTAGAAATACACATTTTCATGTATAGATTTTTAATACTTAAATATTTACATGTGCAAATATCAAACTCTAGGTGAGATATATAAATGCATAAAAAAATTTGTGGTATGTTTGTAAATTTTTCTATTTTTAATAATAAATACTTCATTGAATTTGCAAAACCATATTCAAACAGGTGCTTCATGTAAATTTTAAGAACTCAAAAGAGCAAGCAAAGACGCCTATAAATTTACCATATGATCAGTACAAAATCGAAAAAAATGGGCAGGTGTTTCACATAAAGAGAATATATCTAAATAAAAAAGCTCTATTGAATTTTTAAAAATGTTAGGGGCATTTACATACATACCAGCCAATTCTTATGTATTTACATATCAAACACCCAAAATGAATTGTTTACATATATACCACCCAATCTTCCATATCGGACATCACATAAAAAAAATATCACTATTAAAAAGTGACTATACCTCTTTTAGTGCATAGGTAAGGTGGCATATATGTAAAAATTGAAATTTAGGTGTTAGATATGTAAATAGATATGAATTGAAAGGTATGGATGTAAATTTTCAAAATAAATATTTCTAATGGGGGTTATTTGCGAACAAATTCGTGTATGTTCTTCAACCATGTTTGATACTCCCTCTCATCCTTAATCATCAT
>NEWO01000046.1:2452946-2487350 GCA_003013225.1 Phalaenopsis aphrodite
CAAAAAAAAAATGTGTTTGTGTTCGGCTCATTTGCATAGCAAGCTGAACACGAGCAGTCGCAAACAAAGAATTATTTTGACAACCCTAATCACGCAACCATAGGATGTCAGTGTTGGGGCAAAATTTAAATCCTATTATTTATATTAAAAAATTAATTAAATATAATTTAATATGTTTTTATTTATTTTTTTAATTGATAATTTTAATTGATTGCAAATCTTTGTAGCCATGTAGCCAATTAAATTAAAAAAAAAAACTACTTATCAAAATATATATATAATTGATGAGTAGTATTTCGAGCCAAAATGAAATGAACATGAACGAACAAATCTTTGTTCGTAGTTGACTCGTTTAGATATCTAGCACAAAAAAATGTATTTTTGTTCGACTTGTTAACTTGTGAATGAATCAAACATGAGCTTCTTAACAAGCCGAATACGAGCTGTTCTCGAACAACTACATAATAATATCTATATAATATATTTTTAGAAGGCATTATTTACATACCTTCCAACAACAATTCTTTTAGATTTACATTTTTAACAACTAAACTTTCATACTTGCATACATTAAACATTTTCATGTAAAAATTTTAAATACTTAAATATTACATGTGCAAATATCAAACTCAAGGTGAGATATATAAATGCATAAAAAGGTTGTGGTGTGTTTGTAAATTTTTCTATTTTTAATAATAAATACTTTATTGAATTTGCAAAACCATATTCAAACAGGTGCTTCATATAAATTTTCAGAACTCAAAAGAGCACGCCTATAAATTTATCATATGATCAGTACAAAATCGAAAAAAATGGGCAGGTGTTTCGCATAAAGAGAATATATATAAATAAAAAGCTCTCAACAAATTTTAATCAAGATAAATTTTACTCTATTGAATTTTTAAAAATGTTCAAAACTAAAGGTAAAAAATTAGAAAAAAAAAAAAACCTTGCTTCAATTTCAGCTTAACACAATGAAATGTTGGGACAAAAAATAGGGGCATTTACATACATACCAGCCAATTCTTATGTATTTACATATCAAACACCCAAAATTAATTGTTTACATATATACCACCCAATCTTCCATATCGGACATCACATAAAAAAATATCACTATTAATAAGTGACTGTACCTCTTTTAGTGCATAGGTAAGGTGGCATATATGTAAAAATTGAAATTTAGGTGTTAGATATGTAAATACATATGAATTGAAAGGTATGTATGTAAATCTTCAAAATAAATATTTCTAATGGGGGTTATTTGCGAACAAATTCGTGTATGTTCTTCAACCATGTTTGATACTCCCTCTCATCCTTAATCATCATATATTCATACAAGAATCCGTAGAGGGAATCAGAACTGATTCCTCTCACCTTGAGATAGTTGTGGAGACCCTTTCGCAAGCTTTCGTCCAAATCCCTGAAACAATCGATAAATGCGAGAGAAATACAGTCAGTCATTTCTCAAAAAAACTGAAATTGATTAGAACAGCAGAAAATGGAATTTCAGCTGATTCAAAGTAGGAGCAAATTGCAAGAGAAGACTAGAAATCTACCAAATAACAGAATGGTTCCTTGTAGATTTTCCATATAACTGCATACTTAGCACCCGAAACATTGCTATTTACAAATTCTAGCATTCAGATGCTATTTTGAACTACCGAACCGATGTATTTATGCGTGTCACGATCAAACCATTGAGAATTTGATGAAAATGACAAAAAATGAGTTGGGCTTTTATCATAAATTTTGATATTTGAGTGAGAATTTGAAAAAATGGATGAAAGGGGGTGCTATATTTGTAAATAGCAATGTTTTTGGTACTATGCATGTAAATGCCTCTTTAGATTTACTTACATACTCATCACCCAATTCTTATACGTATACATATCGAATGCGCCTAAACTTCAATTTTTCTATACACATGCCATCATTTACCTATAAACATTTTAAAAGTTATAATAGTGGCACTTTTCATTTGACATGAAGGATTTGGGTGAAATAAAATGTAAAAAAGTAAAGCTTAGGTGTTAGATATGTAAAATATATAAAAATTGAATGGTATGTGTGTAAACGCCCCTTCAATTTATTTATGTTTTTGATTTGAAATAAAATTTCATAGAATTCAGGATAAGAAAGAAAACTCACGAAAAAGCTGGGCCTTGATAAGCACCCTGACCATCAGAATCATCATGATTTCTCCTGGCCATGCTTTCGATCAAAAGCTCATCAGAATTGAGGCTGCAACTAAATTCCAAGATAGGGGAGTCTCCTTTGTCTATAGTTACAAGCAAAGAAATGCTTGGCTTGAATTCGTTCTCATGATCAGTATCATCATCTTCATCTTCCTCCTCTTCATCCTCTTCTTCATCCGGATTCATGTAAACAATGGCCTGAATGCTCTCTCCAGCAAATTCTCTCTTAAGAGTAATGGTGTTGTCGCCAGGATTATCAATGATTTCAAAAGGAAATCCTTCAGGTACCTCAAGCTCCTGCTAATACAAAGTGTGTCAACAGTGTGCAAGGACAAACTGTTTTTATACTCGAGAAAATTTATGAGGTGATAAAAAAAGAAATGGATTTGACAGTGTTTAGCCTTTTTGTTGCTATTCCATTGAGGGAAGAAAAAAAGGTGGAAAATCAAAACATTATAAGGCATTTAAAAAGAAGGAATACAAAATATAAAAAAAGTGTTAAACCTTCATATCTACTTCACCCAACAAAAAAGGGTCAATATCGGGCGCGACAACGAGCTGCTCGGAGTTGAGTTGCCGCAATTATTGTTGAAGCCGCCCAAATGATGTCTAATCATAAATCAAATGCATCCAGAGTGCCGAAATTATGCAAGAAAGAAACTTCCATAATTAAAATGATGAAACATGATGACAAAATTAGGTTGTCAATGTGATGTACGTGATTCGGACCCAAGTCACCTCAATCATTGCCAAAGTTATCTAAATGACTGTCGATCATAAAATGAACTATACAAGCATGTACAGATCGTTAAGATGGTTAGAACGAGCCTATTCTCATCTGAATTAGATTCTATTTGGTGTGCATCGAGGAAGCAAATATTCACTTTCATTTGAATTTTATATAATTTTTATTTCTATTTGTATATAAATATATATTAGTTAATATATATTTATATATAATAATATATATTATTCAAATTCAAATTTAAATTCTTCCTTCATAATCACATATTAATTGGATAATAATTGGGGTGTTAAAATATTTCGATAAGCAAAACTCCTTTCTGTTTTATTTTGTTAAGCAAAAAAATGAAATTGGAGGAAATTTTCTCTCACCAAAAGAAAAAGAAAAGGAGTAAACAACCAAACCCGAAAAAGAAACAAGCCCGTTCTTATGAGAGCATGGAGAAAAAATGTGGGAAATTCTCTCTCTCCATTTTTTCACAAAGCCCCCTTTTCTCCTCTCTCACATAATTACTATTTAATTAATCAGGATATTATGGGGTACAATGAAAATTCAATCTCAAAGAAAAACAAATCCACTTTTATTATTATATATCTTATGTATTATTAGAAAGCAATGAATCTTTAATCACTAGCCACAACCACACTTTGAAACATTCTAATTTTGAATTTTGAAATTCCTCGAGGGTAAATAATGTTTAAGTTTGGAGAAATTTGATGTATATTGGAAATGTGATCCTATATGTATTATTTTAATTTGATTTTATGTTGATTTTACGTTTTTGAAATGTGTTTGTGATGTATTTTGCAGGATTTAGATAGGAAGATTCATCAAAGCTCAAGAAGTGAAGAATTGAGCAAACTAGAGAAATAGCGCCCATGCGCCAGAATGGAGTGCCTATGTACACAAGGAGCAAATTTGAACCAATATGCTAGAGAAGCCGAAAAATAGGAGTTGGATTGGTGGCGCCTAGCCTCCACGACCTAAGCACCTAGATGCTACATACGGGCGCCTAGGCGCTCAAAATCCTTGCACCAAGACCCAAGTGCCAGTTCACATGTTTTGGTGGTTTGAGCAGTTCACAGGCATCTATCCGCGAATGAAGTAATAAAAAGCCTCTGTCGAAGGCTTGGAGGCCATTCCATGCATATCAAAACTGAAGGAGAACTCAAAAACACGACAGCCAAGTGCGAGAGAGTGAAGTGTGGAGTGGTTGTAAGGTTTTATGAGTGTGTAATTATGATTGTAAACTTTGCATATCATTTGGAGAAAGAAAATAAACACGTTTGCAATCTTCTTGGTGAATTCCATCGAGTTCTATATTTCAAATTCTTATTTTTGAAATTTTCTATCAATGAAGTGTTTATGATGTTGTTTTCAAGTATGATGAGTGAATAGAATCATTTTCGTGAATTGGTAATGTATGAGTTAAAAGTTTGATTTTTCTTGCGTGATTTTTCTAAACTTTTTATAAGTTTTAACTTTAAAATCTTAGTTTATATTCAACCTGGCCAGTTGATTAGTTAAATTTTGTTGTGATCTTTGAGTTTCGAAATAAATCTTAGTAGAACAACTAAATTAAAATACTCTAACTTGGGAGAATATGAATATTGATTATAGGTTAATGCACTCCTACAAGAAAATAAAGAATCATGTGCTAATTCCTTGCTTTAGAGAACTAAACATGTTTGATCACCAAACTTTCTTGGGCATCTGGAAAGGGATAAGGAGGAGAATTGCTCTGAATTGTCACCCACAATTTTGAATAGTCAAATAAAACTTAGATTCTTGCACCAATTCAGAGGAAAATTTTTTAAGTATCAAAAAACCTTGCTAAGTTCTCACATAGTTAGCATAGATTTTACTATTTAGAAAATTACTATTAGTGACTTTCAAGAATCACATAACTTTGTACCTTTAGGCTAGATTCAAAATGATTAAACTATAAAATTTTCAAAATTAAGGAGTTCTCTCATTCCTCATAGGATCAACTTATAGAATCAGTTTCATATAGTTTGAATAACAAGTTTACTTGCATGTATCACTGGTGTTTCGCAGCATTTTGATTCGTATCCACTATTCCTGATTGTCACCCACAATTTTGAATCACCTAATCAAACTTAGATTCCAACATAACAATTTCAGAGGATAATTTTTCAAGTATTAGAAAGCTTTGTTGAATTCTCACCTCGTTACCCTAGGTGTTACTATTATAAAAATTAGGATTAGTGAATTTTCAAAATCACAGGCCATATTCAAAACTGGTAAATAGAACTTCTTCAGAATTCTAGAGTTTGTTCGTTCCTCCTGGGAACGACACACGGAGTCAGTTTTGTATATTGCTTGGACAACATGTAAACTTATTGTATCATCAGTGCTTAGCAACATTTCGGTTTGTATCAATACCCCATGTATGCCTTTCTTAAAATGGTAGGTATTGAAAATTCTGATTATTTCGTCACAACATTGATCATGCATGTCTTCTTTCGCAGGGTCAACGTCTCAACTTTTTGAAGTAGCCAGTTTATGTAGAAGTTTCAATTGTAATCTTCCATAAATAAGACTAATATCTCCTAATAAGTTTCAAAAATTTCTATGTAACCAGATCAAAGCAAAGACAAAATGAATTGAAGTGAAAAAACATATGTAGAGCATTAACTTCATATTTTGTTAGCCCTATCATACAACTATATAAAAATTAAATTTTAATATCCTAAAATATTTGCAAAATTCATACTTCTTAATTCGCCACCAATTCTACAACCCAATACATAAACAAACAGAAGGTGAATTTCTTGAACTTAAAATAAAATGCTGCACAAATTTTGATTATTCCTCGAAATAACCTCCGCGGTGTTATACTATGGAATAAGATAGTATGTGCATGGTTTCCAGCAATTTCAAGTAGAAGCGGACAAAATAGAAAAGAAAGAAGAAAATGAAGGGGAAAAAAAGGCTAGCTCCTTTAACACTATATGGAGACAATTTTCAGCAAATTTGGAGGCAGCAGTAAACTATAAATTTTTCCCCTCAATTCACTTCATAAAACTATGATCATCACCACCATCCTAACCATGACATCAAAGTCAACAACCTAGTATGTTTGAATCACTAATCAAAGACAACTTTGACGGTAATCATTTGGATTCTGACAGGTGGTATGACTAGCTGAGAGGCTAATATTTTTGAATCACTGATCAAAGACAGCTTTGAATCATTTGGATCGTGACTTGTGGTATGAATCCAACCAAGCCATTTATGCATAATATCATTATAATGAAATGGCAGCAATATACACTATCTATTTTGGATGATCATGAAATTTAATACAAACATGTTTAAACTAACTCTTTACAACTATATAAATAGATCCCTATTTAAATTCATTTTTAACAAGTTCTCACCAACTTTAAAGCTCTTGATAAGGTTCTAAACCTAGCTGTCACCAGGTTGATGTGTTACCATTCGCTGCTGTCGACAAGAAGCGCTATTGCTAATGTGCTATTGCTCGTTATTAGGACCTAGAGGTGTCGGTGACAATGTGCTTCTGTTCTTATCATTACCACTCAGATATCATTACCACTCAGATAGCATTCCATGTAATACCATCCTTGAAAGACATTGTTATCCATATTGACTACTACCATTATCCGCCACCCACATACACCAAATGTTGAATCTAGGAGTCTGGACATATTGTTGTTCATATTGATGCTACTTAAAGGAACCGCAATTCATAGTTTCTATCCACATTTAGCATTGATGCACAGAAAACCTGCAATTTTACCATTATTACCCTTTCAGATAAGGTCAATTCCATTCCCTAGTTTTGTTGTCTCCATACTTGACCCCATCAAGCATGTTGTTTTTGACAACATCGTGCATGTTGCAACAACCACCCTTAAGCTCCCATGGCCTTTAAGTTTTATTATTACATCCACCTTTAGTATTGTTTTTGTCACTACTTAGGTTGCCACAATTACTACCCTAAGGTTCATAAGAAATTAATTTGGCACACAACATGTAAACATGCTTAAACTAAATTTTTACATGTATATAAAATACACCCCAAATTCAATTAATTTTAGCAAGTTCTCAACAACTTTAAGGCTTTCGATGAAGTTCTAAACCAACCATTGGTGTCACCAGGTTAATGTGTTACCATTCATTGCTATCAACTAGAGGCCTTATAGCTAACGAACTATAACTTACTACTGTCTCCTAGAGATGTCGGTGACAATGTTCTTGTGTTTGGATCATTTCCACTCAGAGAAATCATTATATGTAGGGTTGTCAAAAAAAAGTTGTTCTTCACAGATAACTCATGTTTGACTCGTTAAGTAGCTCGTGTTTGAATCATACTATAAACAAACCAAACAAGAATAACCCGTTGTCCGATCATTTCCAGCTCGTTTTAGCTCGAAATAAGGAAACTATATATATTATTAATATAACAATATATTATACAAATTATTTATATATTAAAAATCATATATATTTATACCTAAGTTTAAATAATGACAACTCTTGTGGTCGTGTGGTTTCACGCCTTGCATTGCACAGAATTGGTGTAGTTTCAAATCCCACACCTTACATCAATTTTTTAGAATTAATTTTAACAAGACAATTTAGAGCCGAACATGAAAAAATTGTTCACAATCAATTTCGAACACGAGCTAATTTCGAACAAAAGCCAAGCCTAAGCTCACTCAAGCTCAGCTCGTTTATAGCCCTAATTATATGTTCTGCCATCCTTAAAAGAAATTGTTATCCACATTGACTCAAAGTCTAGGAGTCTAGAGATATTTTTGTTCATATTGATGCTGCTTGAAATAACCACAATCCATAGTTTCTAGCCACACAAAATCTTCAATTTTGCCATTATTCCCTTTTCAGATAAGTTCCAATTCCATTCCTTAGTCTCCATAGTTGACCACTTCAAGCATGTTGTTATTACATCATCGTGCTTGTTGCAACAACCACCCTCAAGCTCCCATGGAATTCAGGTTTTATTATTATATCCACCTTTAGTATTGTTGTTATCACTACTTTGGTTGCGACATTTACTACTCTCAGGTTCATAAGAAATTATTTTGGCAAACAAAATGTTAAAAACTTCCCATAATTTAAGATACATATAAATAAAAAAATATATTTTCTTTTATTAAAGAAGTGCCTGAAATTCTTTGGTGAATCAAACCACTACAGAATATTAACAATTAATTAATTCTAAAAATCTTTTTTAATAATTACCCTTCATAACTTTAATAAAGATCATCTTCAAAATTCAACTTTGATACCATAGCCTGCGAGAAATTATTAGTGCTTTAAAGACCTAGTTGGTACTTACACAAGCTTGCTCATGCTGGCGTCTTCTCTGGCGTGCACCTACATTAACTTCAATGGGATATACACAAGACCCTGGCGAGACACTTAATTTGTGTTTTGTATCCCATGTCAAACAAAATTTTAAACTCTATTATGTTGATAAAGCTCACTTAAGCACCATTATTGGTTTAATACAGAATTTGTCAAATCGCCCATTTGTAGGATTCAACAAACTTTAAGATTTCTCATTCAAAAATCTTAAATCCTAAAATGAATATCCAAATATTATATCTAAATTTAGCAATATTTAACAGTTGACATATAGAACAAAAATTTAGGTTTTAATCCTCTCAAAAATTACAAATTTCAAATTTATACCATTCACTCAATCATATTCGAGTGAAATCCTACTTATATCTAAACAACCGCTTAAGATCTAACAAGATTTAGGGTCTAATTGGGGTAGCTGCAGCTTATCCAACTTCTGCTGATAAGCAGTTTATTCTAATAATCTGATAATCTGCAGATTATCAAAATAAATTGTCTTGCTGTTTGTGACAGCTTATTCAGAATAGCTTAATTGTAGTTAAATGACATTTTTGCCCGTCTGATAAAACTGTTTGGGGCAGCATATTTAGAATAATTTATTGGTATAAAATAAACATATAGTGCAGAAACATACGATAATCACATATCAGTTCTAAAAGATACCAAAATAAACATATAGTGCAGAAACATACGATAATCACAGATCAGTTCTAAAAGATATCATACAGTTCTCACACTCTCAAGAGTATCAGGATAACTAAAAAAAATACAAATACAAGTACAACAATAATAAGAAATATTAAAATATTTAACTTCAAACTCTGACTACGGCGGTCCTCATCTACAGTGTCAGCCTGAGAAAACATCGGCTTCACATGACTGCTGACAGTGTAATATGTGGGACTATCAGCCCACAGAAAGAAACTGCAACGAGCTGAAACACCCCTGACACAACCATAGAACTGCCTCCCAAAGCTATGCTCATGGCGTGACGAATGTCTTCGAATGAAGTTATGTAATGTCATTGTTGCAACCACAATATGGACCTGCTTTTGGAAAGGATACGACGACATATCACGTAAGATGACCCACTTCTTCTTCAAAACTCCAAATATTCTTTCAATTACCCCGCGTAAAGATGAGTGACGTTTATTAAACATTTGTTTTCTGCCACGTACTGTGTCACTAGCTCGCTCAAAATCAGGAAGATGATACCTTGTGTCAGGGTAGGGCTTCAGGTATCCCCTTTGCATAGGATATCCTGCATCAACCAGATAATATTTTAAAAATATTTCTGAAAATATTTATGAACCGTATTGGAAGCCCAGAAAGCATTTCACCAACTCATATATCTCCAACAAAGGTGGATGTCATGCGGGAAATGCGAGTAGTGCTACACCGGTAATAATCTAATAACAACATCGCAAAGGCTGTAGCAAATGTCATTCTCCTACGACGTTCATGTTGTGGATCCATCCTAAATGATTTAAAATATAAACATTAATAGTCAACTATCCAAATATAAACATTAATAGACAACTATCAAAAAATTTCAAATGTTAACATAATGAGTTAAAAAAGTTCTAAGCATATAACAAAAAAAGTTCCAAACAAATAGAAGGACTAACATATAGAAGTACAAACATATCTTAAAAGATCAATACATTTTTTAAAGTCCCAAACATATTAAAAATAAAATGACATAAGAAAAATAAAACGACAAAATTTTCGACATATTCAGTTCTAAAAAAGCCCAAATCTCCAAATGCAAGAGCTAAAAATCCCAAAAAACCAAAACGTATGGGATCCATTTCGAATTTTCATTTTTAGATCATAACAAGAAACTAAAAGTTTCGAAGTTGTCTTGTAGCCCTAAAAAAAAACAAAGGAACACCAAAAAAAACCTTCCAGCCGCATATAGATCGGTAAAGGAGAGCAAAGGAGTGTGGCGATCTCACCAGAAGTTTACGCACGGGATCGGTGAAGGAGATCATGAGGGAGAGCGCGAGAGAGAAACCAGGGGCATGAGAGAAAAATAACGCACGATAAGCCCTAGCCAACGCCAAACAAAACCAGGCCCCCGCGTCCGATGGATAGAACAAATATCGGCCCACGATTATCTACAATTCCAAAACGCTCTTACGAACGCCCAAACAAACGATGCGGCGGCATTTTCAAAACGCCACCACAGCAAAATAATCTGCCCCAAACGGGGCCTTAAATCAAACCCACAAGATTATGCTGAAGATTCTTCAATTCTTCTTAGTTAGCAATGTATTCTTGATTGGCAGAGAGTTCAACCAACTATAACCCAATTAAAACATTTAGGAAACACCAAATTAAAATTCTCTGTAAGCTTATGAAAGAAACCTAGCATTTTATTATCATTTATCTGAGCTTTCTACCATGGTTGTGATAAATACTTGTACAAAACCAAGGAGTCGTTTAAGATCACTAATATTTTGTACTTTTGTATTAACTTTATCCTTGTTTTTTTTTTTTTTTTTGCTTAGATTCTCACATTACTTGGAAAGATCTGTTTTTCAAAAATGTTAAACAAACATAGATATAATTTTACTGTTGTTTCCACAAACAACAATATACAAAGGACCCCGAGCAAGCCCTAATATAATACAGAGGATGCGCGCAACCGAAGAAAAAATGGAGTTTATGTGAGCATACCCGGGGCTCTTTAAATTCCTGGATGCAAGAGATCTCTGACTGGAGAACTTTTAGGAGGTTTTCATCCGCTCCTCCCACCTTAGAAGAGGTGAATCGAAGGAATAGAGATGAAGAAGTTTTCTGGAGTTTCTGAATCAGTGCACCTTGGACGAGAGAAGAAGAGGCGGTCAGATAAGAATAGCAGAGAGTATGGCGATGCCGAGCACTAAAAACAAAGGAGAGCTGGCGGTAAGCGGCTCCGCGAACGAATGAACGAGCAATGGGGGAAGCCATTTTCCACAGCACGGAGGTCTGTAGGGTTTCGGGGCAGTCGATTTGAAGGAAAGGCTTTCTTTAGCCCCCACAAGCCAGGTTGTTTTAGGGTTTAAGAAGTTGCAGGAGGGTTTAGCCGTTCAGGTGTTTGGGTCACCATATGCATTTCAGGATAACAGTTGGCCGGCCGTGGAGATCAACCCGCGGGCTGTGTTTATTGTAAAAACTCAACGCAATTTCGAATAAGCTGGTGAAACTTGCAAACCAAACGGTACAATGACGTTTTGAAAATGCCGCCCGCACTTATTAATTGCCCCAAACGCACCCTAAAACGAAGATGTTGGATACAGTGAAGCTGAAAGGCATAATAATAGTTAAAATATAAAAA
This sequence comes from Phalaenopsis aphrodite, assembly GCA_003013225.1. Taxonomy (NCBI): domain Eukaryota; kingdom Viridiplantae; phylum Streptophyta; class Magnoliopsida; order Asparagales; family Orchidaceae; genus Phalaenopsis; species Phalaenopsis aphrodite. The sequence goes on from NEWO01000046.1 coordinate 2,464,588, forward strand.
TTATTTTATTTTAAATAAAATAATTATAAAATAACAACAACAAATCATTAATCCTACTACGTCAGTCAGCTACTTGAATATTTTTTTCTATATTGCGTCCTATTTAGTGCCATATTTTCATTTAGTTCTAATACATTAAGATCATTTTTATAAAATAAGCCCAAATCTTTCTAGTCTAACTCTGCCTTTCTTAACATAAGTTGAATCTAAAACATCTACTCTCCTAATCAGATCATCAGAGGGTCGACGTTTATTGTGACCAAACCATCTAAGACGACTTTCTCTAATTTTTTGGGTCACTGGAGCTACACCAACCCTATCACGAATATATTCATTTTGCATTTTTAAGTGTAAATCCACTCATATGCCTAATCACTCTCATCTCGGCAACACTTAACTTACTATATCATGCTTCTCTTTTAAAGACCAACATTCAGTGTCATAGAGCATTGCAGATCTCACCACAATCTTATAAAATTTTCTTTTCAGTCGAAACGGCACTTTTTTATCACACAAAAAGCCAAAAGCATTCCTCCCTTTCAACAAACCAACTTGAATTCTACTATTAACATCCTCATCTATATCACCATCGCTTTGAACAACACACCCTAGATATCTAAATCGTTCGCACCTTTTAATAATTTGATCACCTCAAGTTACACTTTTGTCACTAGAACTACTACTAAACTTACATTCCATGTATACAGTTTTAATTCTACTCAAATGAAGGCTCTTTAGACTCCAATGTAAACCTCCATAATTCAAGTTTTTTCTAGGCCTTTTCTCTCATCTTGTACACGAGAAGGATATTATCAGCAAAAAGCATAAACCAAGGTAAAATCTCCTGTAAATGTCTAATAAGACCATCTATAACTAAACAAAAAAAGACACGGGCTTAAAACCGATCCCTGATGTAATCCAAAAGAAATAGAAAAATATTTTGTCAATCCTCCTTTAGTTCGAACACAAGTAACAACTCTAGTATACATATCTTTAATGACTTGAATATAAGTCATATCAGTACATTTCTTCTCAAGAACTCTCCAAAGGATATCTCTTGGAATGTTATTGTAAGCTTTGTCTAAATCAATAAAAATCAAATGTAGATCCTCCTTATTATCTTTGAACTTCTCCATCAAACCTCTTAATAAATGCATAGCTTCCATAATAGACATGTCCAGCATAAATCCAAATTGATTATGAGAAATCTTTGTGAAACGTCTTAACCTATGTTCAATAACTCTCTCTCATAATTTTAAAGCATGTCACATCAACTTAATTCCTCTATAATTTGCACACTCTTGTGCATCCCCTTCATTCTTAAAAATGGTGATCAAAATACTTTTCCTCCACTTCTCACACATCTTTTTAGTTTTTAAAATAGTATTAAAGCCTTTAGTAAGCCAAGAACCTCTCAAATCTTCTAAATATTTCCACACTTCAATTAGGATATCATCATGTCCTACATAGTTTCCACCCTTAATTTTCTGTAAAGCCTTCTTAACTTATTTTTACTAATGCAACGGTAAAAATGAAACATTTTATTATTATTAATAATGATATTAAGATCACTAAGATTGATCGTATTTTCAAAAACTTCATTAAAAAGTTTACATCTCACGAGTATGATATACAACATTTCATTTGAATATTTTAAATTTGGCTCTAAACTCATATTTTAATTTTTACTTGAGGCATTTATATGGACACTACCCAGGTCTTATATATTTACATGTGTGACACCCAAGCTTTACTTTTTTAATCACATAGACAATATCACTATTTCATAAAATTAAATATAAATTTTCATTCAAATATATATAATCACAAAAAAATATCACTATCTATTTATTTTCATATCTAATTTTTTAAATTAAGATAAATATGATAAGATAGATCTAATACAAAGAAATACAAAAAATTTGTGCTTATTTATTCTTCTGGAATGTAGTTTTTCATTGAATTAAAAAAAAAGGTTAAAATACACTATATTTTCAAAACTTCATAATTGGACCTCTTCAATGGGAAAAAAATATTACGCTCGGACGTACACACGGCCAACCACCGAGTGCCACATCGCCCTGCACAGACATGTATGGCAACGTTGTACCAAGCGGTTGACATGCAGTGTCCGGATGTAAAATTTTCTCCTTCAGTAGCCTCCCAAAAAACTCATAAAGAGTGATAATGTAACTAATATAAGAAGTGTGGCATTGACTTCGACCTAAACCCCATAAACTTCATACATTTGTATTGTGAAAGCTAACTAAAAATATTAATTATTCCCATTTTATTAGTTTTTGATGAACCAATTGATAATAATCCTATTCATAACAATCTACTAAATTTACTAAATTTTGGAAATTTCATTAAAAAATCATCATTACAGTAATGGTTCTTCAACAAATTCCAAAACAGCACAATCAATAGATCATCTTTTGCACAGAACAAATAGACCATAGAAGGCAAAGTTGTCATCTCATTATTTACATAAGAGCACTCGAATGGACAATCAAATACTTATTGCTTAAAATCCGCTGCACAAATTTCTGATAAATTAAAAAGAAAATAAAAGAGCAAACCAAAACTGAAACTAGGTCTTTGAAAATCATGAAACAGGCGCTTGAAACAATTTTACAGGTGGGAGGGAGGTGGGTTATTAGCCCAGGCGAGTCACTGGAGCCCCTGAGAATTCGAATATGACATCACAGAAAGGACATCAGTTACAGAAGCCATGGCACTTAAAGCTGCCTTCAAAACTTCCTGGGAACATCCAGGCTTCACCATGTCTTTCACCTGTATGAATAGGGCATGTGTAATCATTAGAATTTACGATGAATCGATGATTGAGGTATAATTTATTTCATTTGGTAAAACAGAAATGGAATCTATGTTTCATTTATGAATCAATAGTTCGATAAGAGAACAAGAAAATGAATGAGAGGATCTTCGTGTTTAAGCATGCCTGTGGATGCTGGTTCTTATAGGATAATTGATGGAAGATGGGTTAAAAAAAGTGTGTTCAACAGGAAGAGGGGAGTAACGAGAGGCAAAGACGAGATCGAGAGGCTTCGTAGCAGATGCCGACTCCGAGTGTGAACGACTTACACGAGGAGTTGATCGATGTGTACGAAGACAGGAAGATCAATGAGGACAAGCTTGGGCTTCCCATTGCATAGATCAAAGCCGAAGTTGACGACGTTGATTGGCGACAATGCCTTTGATTGCAAACAAAGGAGATGAGGCGCTAGGGCCCCGAGGAGGGCGATGAAGCTTGCGATTGAAACCGTAGGAAGAGGAATAATCGAGGGTAGGCGAAGGACAAGAAGCCGAGTGGGGACACTTTCCCTCATTATGACCGAAGCTTGTTGCATCATAGAGCAGCTCTACATCAAGAAGGCTCAATTGTGAGTGAGGAGGATGACCCATTTTAGGAGCAGAAACAGGCAACCGCAAACTTGAGTTGATTCCAAGTGTTGCAATCCAAAGAACAACAAGAAAGAGCTATGGCAGAGAGCTAGCATGTGACATCGTGCACACAAAATAACAATGCTGAGAGCTGTACCTAGTTCACAAAAAATGTTGGGCGTTGCGGCAAGTTATTTGTACTGAGGTAATTTTAATTATACATTTCATTTATAAATTCTAAGTTACTCATTTATATCCATAAAATATTTTATCAGTCATAAGACAGACGGGCCAAGTTGACGAGCTAATAACTCAAGTGAAAGAATACAATAGCAACATGAAAACCAGAAGAAGCGCAAAGATCAGCGAAAGAAAAGCATGGAACAAAAAGATTAAGATCCAAAAATAGCGAGCAAAATATCTCAATATTTTGAGGTGGATTGCCCAAAAGGAAGCTCAATCCAACAAAAAATCAATGAAGGAGCATGTTTTAAGAAATAGCATAGCCATGATACTTTTGCTCTTGATATCTAAATGGATGCATATCACTGGAATCCATGAATCAAAACTACAATATCGAGTAAAAGAAAAGCATAACAGAAAATAATCATAAAACATGAAAAAAAAACTTATGCCAACCTTATCCAGATATTCCTGTAGTAACTTAATCCGTCCCATGTAATCCAGATCTTCCACAGATAATGTAAATGTCTTGGAATCACCACCATCTCCCTCGAATTGAAGTGGTCCAGGGTTTCTGTACATATCATCCACTAAAAATCTAGCGGCGTTGCGTCTCATCAGCCTGAAAAATAAATTCAACAAAAATAAAAACGAAAGTAAGGATAGACAAATACTAAACAAGAAGAGGCTAAGTTACAAGTATTGTTGGAAAGTATGAAATTGAAATAAAAAATATAAGAAAGTTTTGGCTAGCATTTTATATGCTATTATTTATTATCAATATCCTCATAGTTATAGATATTCTCCTCCTTGTTTTTTTTAATATTCACTTTGCATGCCTATACATAAGAAATCTTCTCCATTAATAGCAGCTGCTACATGGCCCATGAGAAATCTTCTCCATTAATCTCCTCTAGTTTTAGATTATAGTGTTCGCAATGCTGAACAGTATGAAATAACATATTAACAAAATACGCATACTATCTATGCCTCCCTAACAATATGTGATGAGTGCATTTATGCGATGAAGCTATGCTAGAGATCCTCGATGCCCTACAAAGATGCTTCCGGATTGATGGATAAAGCTGCCACTGCAAGGTTTTAAGAGATAATCGTGTTGTAGACAAGTTAGTGTGTACTTGCTCTTATTATAATGAACCATCATTGTAATTTAACTTGGAAAGAATTTATCTTTGACTAGCTCACCTAAAATATAACCTTCCACCAATAAAGCCTATGGTCCGAAAGGACCATCAATTCAAATATTTATAGATATTAAGTGATGTGCCATGCTGGGATTATCAAAATGCTTATTGTTGCATCAATTGATAAGGTTTGATAATCCATGTTTAATGTGCAGTTTATTTCTATGAAGTCACTACTATCACTAATGTCATCATTAGAATGAATATCTATTGTCTCATAACTATCAGAAACTGGATAAAAAGAACCCACGAATTCTATGCTATTTTGAAATTGTTGTGTCAATATATATGCCTTGTTCGTGTAAAGAGTAACACAAACTACCTAGTAAATTAACAACCACTCATTGAAAGCAAATTTATGAGATTGTAACAGGATCGTGTCGGCATGAATCCCAAGGTAGAACAAGAGCACGCAACAATTGGAGTGGGCCCCTTGGTTAAAATATTCAAAAAGCAGTTAATAAAACAATCCATTTCACCTAGAGATTTCCAAGTTATTCACTTAGATAGCTTGCAGACAAACATGACCGAATGAACAACATCCGCCAAACGAGTCAAGTAGAGGACAACCAATTGTTGGGAGAAACTACTGCAAAAGAATCTCATTCTAATTTCACGATGATAGAATTCAAGAAAACCGAAACAATAAATTTAAGCACATAAGCAAAATCAAAACAACAAAAAAACCCACGAGAATTTACGTGAAGAAGCCCGAGAACCGGAAAAAAACACGGAGTCACACCATCACAAATTCACTATAAAAATCGGATAGTTTTACAAAAAAACTAACACAAGTTTCTTCTCCACACCCACAAGAAAAAACTTACAGGACGCTCCACAACCTTCCTTCTCCGATCTAACGCGAAAAATACACGCCGAGAACCTAGAAATCCTACTCTCCAACTCTTCTATCCTTGCTCAGGAATTTGTTGAAGAACACCAAAAGGAAGACGTACACCCAACCCATCATTACATGTTCGAAATTGGTTTAAAAACCCAGAAAACATAGTGACTAAACCGGGCGCTTAGGCGTCGCACCTAGAAAACTGGGCGCTTGAGCACCAAAGGCCGACACTTAAGCGTCGACTCCTTTGTCTACGCCAAAAATATGGTCACTTGAGCGCCCAAAGGGGCACAAAGGCGCCCCCTTCTCTGTCAGCGCCCAAACCCGAGGCTTAGGCGTCGAGATCTTGGGGTGCTTTGATTCCATATACACAACACCAATAGTCAGGCAAATGAGACAGGTGAGCGAGAGACCTCAGAGATGGTTATGAACAAGTTCAAAAGAGAGATTTTCGAACTACCTCCACATGCTTCAACCTGTCAGGGCCAAACGAACAAGCATGGGAACGATGAGCGAAGAGCAAAGATTGCAGTTTTAGACCAATAATCCACTAGTTGGAACAACAAAATGTGTTGTGCAAATGATAGATTTCTTTTTATAGGAAAAGGGCTTAAGGGTAATTATATATCTAGGGCACCTCTTATATCTATAAATAGGGGACCCTTTCATGAGAGAAAGCTCTCTGGACACTCATTTTTTCACTGTTCATCTTTTCTCCTTCATTTCTCATGCTTTATTCCTTGGGTGTGATTTTTGGGTTTAACATCCAAAAAGGTGCGACAAGCGTGGAATCATGATACCAACAAGAAGAAGAGTACGACACAATGTCAAAGCAATAGCCCAAGGAACAAGGAACCAAGCATATGTGGGCAATACAAGAGAGACTGAACGACAACAAATAATGGAGATGAAAGAGCAGTTGATGCTAGACATGAGAGAACATATGGTGGGTGGCTTTCAAGAAGCCCGGACCAAAGAAGGCTAAAACTCATAAAGCCAGAATCAGCAGGAATATAGTTGCCAAGGGTCCGACCCCCGGGATGGACCAGTGACCAACGACAGGCGAGAAGGGCAGTTACCCAACGATCAAAGGTTCCAGCCAATAGCAGACGAAGGTGATGACTCCCATTACCAAGATAGCGCTGCATCAGCCCCGGTAAAGAAACATCGCACCATACGAACCACAACCTTCCGCCAAGAGGAAAACACCTTCTCATAGAAACTTTTTTCAACACCCGAGAAGTTCAAAACCACCAATCAATATTCGTACAAAGGCCTCACTGACCCGATCGAGCACGTAGCCACTTTCGAAAATCACTAATTTGTTCAACTGTCGCTTGTTCCTCACCACATTGAGGAAGTCGGCCCTCTGATGGTTCAACGCTCTCCCTATTATTGGAGTCATTCCCTCCTTCGAGTTCAAGAGGCTATTCATAGCCCATTTTGTCAGCGCACAAAAGCCACGGAAGAAGTCTAGGGCGCTCTTACTGATCAAGCAAACAGAAGGAGAGACCCTTCAATTGTACATCAGTAGATTTCAGCGGGAAATGCTAGAGATTCAAAATCTCGAACCTCCGATCGCGCAAACCACCCTAACTCGGAGTAAAGAGCGACCATTTCAAATATGCCCTAGGCCTGTACGAGCCAAAAATTGATGGCCAATCATCATAATGTTGCTGAGGAGTTAGTCCTTAACCATTGTGAGGAGGCCAGGAAGGCTATTGCTGATGCCCAATCGTCGAAGAGAGCATCAGTGGATGACGATTGGCAGGTGAAGACGGCCCCCGTCATCCTACTCACCCACATTATGAAAACAACCGGCACCACGACAACAAAGGAAGCCAGAAGGGCAATTATTGAGACAGACGGTCTCAATACCCTGATCGACGGCCAACCCACCACCACGAGTGACCGACGACCGAACCAAAGCAACTCAAAATGACTCCCAAGAGAATTTCAATGGTTGAACTAGTGAAAACCATCCAAGATAAATATTACTTCAAGAAACCTTAGCCAATGAGGGCAGAAAGCTCAGCCTGAAACCCGAACAAACTCTCTGCCTACCACAGAGACCACGACCACAACACGAAAGAGTGCAAACACCTTAGAAGCCTAGTCGAAGACTTAATCAAAGCCAAAAAGCTGAAAGAATTGGTTGTTGTCGAAGCAATCACCCGCAGACAAGGGAAGGTCCTAGCTGGCGGGGCGAATGATGAGCCCATCTGAACCAACACCATCTCGATCATAGGTATAATACCTGCAATACCCGGAGGAAGCAGAGAGTACTCCCGATGATCAAGCTTGAAAAGGGTCTGATAGGGAGAACAGTGCACCGCCTCCCTCACCCCGCGAACGACCATGCATCCACACATTACATTCCAATTAAAACCTATCGGCGACAGGTAAACCTTACAACGATGTGATTGTCATTAAAACTTTGATTAACGACTAGCAGGTGGAAAGTATACTCATCGACACCGTAATGTTGGTAGTCTCCCTAGATGTCTCATGCCACCAATTGAACATCAATCCTACTGTCTGGCCAGTCAAGCAGAAGTCGAGATCATCGACCGCCACTCTAATTGGGCCGATCCAAGAAAAAGTAAAGAAACTATTGGAAGCGGGCTACATCTGCAAAGTGCAATACCCGACGTGGGTGTCCAATGTGGTGATGGTGCAAAAGTCTAATAGGAAATGACGGATGTGTCGACTTCACCAACCTGAATGTCGTCTGCCCAAAGGACAATTACCCGCTGTTGAGGATCGACGCGTTGATGGATTCGGTGGTCGGGCACTTTGTGATGAGCTTGCTAGACGCTTTCTCCGGCTATCATTAAATTAAGATGCACCCCGCGAATGTAGAAAAAAATGATTTTTAGCACCTGCGAAGAAGTGTATTGTTATAATGTAATGTCTTTTGGGCTTCAAAACGTTGGGGTCACTTACCAGCGACCGATGGACGTACTTTTCGCTAAACATAAAGGAATAAATATTGAAGTGTATGCTGATAATGTGCTGGTAAAAAGTAAAACGTCCGAACAACACATAAGAAACCTAAAAGAAATATTCCATAACGGTATGAAGGCCAACCCAAAAAAGGTGCAAGCTTTACTGAACATGTCTTCTCCCCAAAACATGAAGGAGGTAGAAAAGCTAATCGGTCGAATAACAGGTCTTAGCTGAGTCATCTCCAAGACGAGCGGCAAATGCGCGACATTCTTTAAAGCCCTTAGAAAGGCCAAATATTTCAAGTGGACCGCCGAGTGCAAAGAAGCGTTCAGAAAACTCAAAGACTCCCTAGCTACATTCCAGTCCCAAGTATCTAGCCCGTCCCTATCTCTTGGAAGATCATCTTATGAATATCAAAAGAAATAAAACTTTTTAGTTGGAGAATAATGACACTAATGAATAAAAAGTTCGCTGGAAAAAAAACGTGCAAAACATTGGACAAAGTTATATAATTGGTACACCTCATTATACATTTACCAGCTATAGGTTGTGATGTGTCATCAACAGTCTCGATGCTCTCTAGTACTGTTAGGAAAGTATATGAAGAAAACTCTCTAGTAATACCTATCACATATTGAGATGCAACATAATCCACTATTCATTATGATGATCATGTGGTCAAAATACAAGTAAAGTATGTGTATCAAAAATACCTTCGTTAGAGTGAGCATAAGTTGCAAAGTTACCCTTTGATGATGACTAATTGAAAGTATCCTCGACAACATCTCCTGTTGCTTTTTGTTTCTTCTTAAATAACTCCAGATACATGATCCTCATTGGTAAGAACGATATATGTTTCTCCTTCTTTTGCTACCATCATATTTTTTGGATAGCCCTCTTTTCCACATTTTTGACCACCACAGCCTCCACCCTGTCCACATCTACCTGTATCTCACTCCTTAGGTGGCCTAGGATAGGCCTTGCTCAAATACCCAACTTCACAATAGTTGTAGCACTTGTGAATCTACTCTTGGAAACGTATCATACCAGAACTCGAGGCAACCAAAACTGATTGCGCCCCCAAAAGTCCCCTAGGCTCAAAGTGTAGCTTCATGCGACTCTCCTCCTATATCATTGCAACAATTGTCTCATCTAGTAAAATGATAGCCTCCTAAGCTAGGAGGACAAATCTCCTCTAACCAAAGGTCAGGGTCAGATTAGCCAAAAACTACATAGTCCTAATCTGTGCAAAGATCTTCCATTTCTTGTACTTTAGATTGTCATAGCTCGATATCGATGAGAAGTGATCAAGATCTACCCACAGTCGTTTCAACTCTATGGCGTATTCCTGGATCGATCTATCGCTCTGAACCACTGCCTCTATCTCACGCTAAATTCGGAACACCCTCATGTGATTTTCAGCTCCAGCATAAATCTTCTTTAATTTCACCCAGATATCGCTCATCTTTAAACTTTCATCGACTGATGAGGCAATCGATGAAACCATCATTGAGTAACCGGGTGTAAAAGAAGGCATGTGTGGTCCTCCACTCATCCCTCTTAACACTGTCACTCTTTGGCCAACCGCCATTAGATATTCCTCGGGTTGCTACCCTACTAGAGTAACCTCGATTTGACGTGACCAACTCAGATATGTAATTGATCCATCAAGTTTCAATCCAAATGTGTGTCGGAGCACGTGTTGAGGTAGCAGATCCTATTGAGATGCTAGCTTCCTGTATGAGCCCGGCCAAGACCTTTAAAATTTCAGGATCTATCTTCACCAGAAGCTCCAAGACTTTACCTCCCGCACTATCTCTGTCGACTGAAATCCTCAATTTAACTATTCCCCAACCTTCATCGTCCTCTCACAAACGTGGAACCAAAGTTTTCTCCTCCACTACACTGGTTTCAAGCACGCTTCACCGCTGCCCTGCATTGAGCCGCTCAAAGCCAAAGGAATTGTCAGTTCGCATGCCAGAGGACAACAGTCGCAATCTCGTGATCTCGTATTTGCCTTTCTAGTTAGCGCTAACGCGATTGTAACGACATGATCCCTCATTGTCACCCGTTAACTTTTGGTGGTTGCGATTCGGATGCGGAGAAAGATGGAAGCCTTCCAACGGCGGGTCACACCCGTGACGTCTGTGTCGTCCCCGTTACGTAAGAGGATCACTACCGAAGAGGGAACATCGGAGTTTTGGGTCTCGCCGCGATTGAGCAGCATCAATGAGGGCTGTGATGGCTGCTAGATTTAGGGCTCTGATACCATCAAAAAACAATGGTTCAAAATCTGCTTTGTAACATGAGCTTAAATAGGGTATAACAATATTTTATAAATACGTCCTTAGACTTCTTCAACATTCCCTTTTTACCAATAGGACCCTAAATAAGGTCCACTTCTCAACAGATATCACCTTTCTCGTATAGAAGTGTGTCTGTAGCTTTTTTGAGAAGTGGTGGTGCATGTCCCTAGACATCCAAGCCTTGCCAACATAGCCGATTGCTACAGCTCCTGCTGTCTTTGCTACCATTCATGCTGTTTTCTGTCCGGACAACCACCATGATTAGTTGTTTACTCTTTCAATCTTTCCAAAACTTCCCACGGTTTTCATTTTCTTTGCATCCTACAACTTTTCCCCATTAGACTGGATCCTCAAACAACTTCTTAGGATCTAGGTATCACTTAACTATTTAGGGAATATTGTTTTAATCCTAGACTATCTAATGCGTCCAATTTAGCCCCTTCACTCAAATCTAATTCAAAAGAGTCCATCAACTCCTTAAATCTGTACAATTATAATCTAAGAACCCGTATTTGAGAAGTCAGTGGCTAAACTAAACACAATAATTAAGACTCAAAGGGCCCCATACAAATAATTCAATGATCATTTCAACCTATTTATCAATTTAAAACAAACACAAACACCATTGGAGTAGAACCTTCTAAAACTGCAGTTACAAAAATAAAATGTGATTTGTGTATGTAAAATAGAACCAACCTAAAGAGTAGGATGTATATATGCAGCTCAAGATAATATGGCTTAAGGTTTTACTTAAAGATCTAGATACATTGGACTTGCCACCAAAAGCAGCATTACAATGATGAATGGAAAGGAATTTTTACAGAGCTGACCCTATATAATTGGGCTAAGGCCAAAATTGATAAAGAGGAACCATTTGCTAAAAACTTTTAAGAGAGATCATATTGATCCCGAATTAAGTTCAAGTTAAATTTAAAATAATTATTAGAAAACATACTCGTATGCTTTTCCTTTCAAGTCAACGGAGGCAGGATGGACAGCAGGTTTCCCTATTGCACTTATACCAGGTCCGCGAGACCATCTCTTTACGGTCATCATTGCCTAGCAGCAACAAACATAAGTATTCTCATATGGTCTGTATATTAAAAATTGCAAGTTAATAAACATCAGAAAACAAAGGGAATGGGCAAGGATATAACTGTAATTGGTGCAGCACCACATTTCCATTTATTCACGGGGCTTTTCAGGTTTGTAACGGTAGCAAGGTAGCCATTAAGACCAGCTGCAAGAATATGGTAACAGATGTGCCCAAGAACCTGTAATACGTCTAATTCCTTGAATTGCTGCATGATAACATAATTTTAAAATGAAGAGAAAACAACACTAAATTTAAACTTACATAGGCATAGTCACAGTCAAATTTTGAAGGTAAAGAGCCCCGAGCTTGATAGCCAAAGAAGTGACAGATTGCATTAAATTTCTTCCCTTTATATTTTCCTTCTTTCTGTAACAGACAAGGTTAAATACATTAAAAGTGACAAGGGAAAGGACATATAAAATGAAACAAAACAGAAATTCTGAGAGGTTAGAGAAATGTGCTTGTGCATACACGAAAAGATGGGAATAAAATAAAGCACAATGATTAATTAATCGTGTTAAGGAAGAGAGCTGCAATGAGTCATAGATATTATAAAAAGTTATACAATCATAGGTTACATAAACTCGTCCCCAAAGAATAAATGGATAAGTTTAGGTTTCAGGCCCCAATCAAACAATACAAGAAAATCAAAACAAAATGCAAACAAAATGCAATGTTCCTAAAAAGCTTATCTACTAAGAGTAGAAGGCGTAGGATGCTCACCGTTCGCTTGTTCAGTTCGTTCTCCACCAAATAAGCCAGAAGTTTTTCTGTTTCAATCTATGTACAACCGAAGAATATTTTATAAGATAATAAAAAAGACTTCAAATTACAGCCAACTGATGATAAGTTCACCTGAGACAACTGTGCTGAGTCATCTGATTCAGGGTGGAGAAGCAACTGCAGCATGATAGCCTTAATAATATATGACCACAAAAGCCACTTAGAACAGAAGGATATCATCCTTAAACACAAAATCTAACCTGTTTCCTGATGAATGGTGGCAAAAATTGGAATAATGCAGATGCCCAAGGAGAAAGATGGGTGGAGATATGCTCAGCCGAAATACCTTGGCCATGAAGACCATGAATTTCCTGTAATAATTATAGCAACAGCAGTGCATAAGCAGAGAATCATGATAAGAGAGTAGTATTTCTGAGATGTCAAATGAAGGAATCCAACCAAAAATTAGGTGGACAATACCTGCAGAAGAGCATACAGTTCGGGAATACTCTCTACCAAACCCTCTGGAATAAGAAGCACCCCATGGAACTTCCCTGCCATGGAAACATAAGATATTATAGAAAATCTAATTTTTTTGAAGGGGGAGTGTGAGGCCAAAGAAGATACAGAAACCTAATAGAAAGCTGCAACACAATGTACAAAATCAAAATAATAAAACCTTGATCTGCCCTGGCTTGAACAGCATCCGAGATCTGCTTTGTAATATCAAAAAGAGTAAGTTTTGAGGCAGTTACCTCCTCACCAAGAAGAACCTGGCAACATGACAAGCAATATTAATTCACAAAATAAAAAGAGACACATTAATGTACTGACTAAAGTTTTAGTTCTAAGTAGAAAACTATACCATGTTTGGATGTGATTGCAGAGCACATTCTAGAGCTACATGAGAAGCTTTGCGGCCCATCAGGCGAATAAAATAATAGTACTGCAAAGAAAAAGAAAAGCATCATGAATGGAAAAAAAAATCAAGCAGACTCGGATATTTTATTGGAAAAATACACAAGGCATGAAAAATTGTGGACGGTGGAGTGATAGTTACATGAACACTTGAGAAGCACGTCTGTATAGAACAATAAAGCAGTCTTGCAGACACATAAGATCAAAATTTCAAACCTCTTAACTAGATCACATACTGGCAACAACATATGTTAACTTTACAATCATATATATATATATCTTACACGAATGATAATTGCACGAAAACAAACTATTCCATAATAAATTAGTTACCTTTTCAGCTGATAAAGCATCAGTACAGACGTTGCTTATGAGTTGTGAGTTAACCTGTATAGAGAAAATCAGACAAAGTAAACATTGATAAGAATGCAGGCATAATTGATAGTGAAGCAATTCTATCATAATTAGATGTCAAGAGATAAGAAGACAATATAAGGTAATCAGCCAAATTCAGGAACATGAATAACTATGAAGCATCATTTTCAAAGTTCAAAGAAGAAAAAAAATGATAAAGGTGTAATAATTATGGATATATTTGTTGCAAATTGAAATTGAAACAGGTCAATATCCACTACGGTGAAGTAGATAGTTTTCACCAAGCACATGGAAAAATTTCAAGAAGCAAAGTATAAAAAGGGATAAATAGCCATCGGGCTTATTTATGATATAGTGAAGTAAAATAGCAAGCATTTTTAATAATGCAATGGTTTTCATACCTTACATATAGTGTCAAACCCGACATTTGCCTCAACAAACTGGTTTCTAAGGTCCCCATTCAGTGTTACTGGAACACCAACAACCTGTGAGAACATTTAAAGTTCTAAGCCTTCAGTAAAATGACAGAAAGAAAAATTAAGAACAAAATTTAAGAAGTAATAAAGAACATGGCTTAAAATGTGTGTACTTAAGCACCTAAGAAAATCAGTGAAGAAGCCATGTTATGTGGACACTTACATCTAAATGCATGGAAGCATACTCAAACAAACAAAGTTTATACACAATATGAAAAAAGGACCTGTAGCACTCCATAACATATAGATACTGTGGCATTTCAGTACCTTTGTTGGACATTTTGACACTGCAAAAGTCTCAGCAAGCTGTGCAGCATCTGTGTTAGATGTAACTCCTTGAAAAGCAGAAAAAAAAAAAAAGAGTTCAGCAGATAAAATTACTCTAGAAAGTGAAATAGCAGAAAAAAAATCAAGAACTCAATCACCTCCAATTATGGCAAGACCGTCCAATTTCAGGGCATCACAGGCAGCCTTCGCTGCATTAACCTGCTCGATAGTTCGGATTTGATCGACGGTGCGTCCAAGCAAATCAAAACCACCTAAAGAACTCAATACAAAAAAAATTAAAAACACAAATTATGGACATTATAGAACCAAGAATCATTGCAGGCTTTCTTCAAAAACCTTGATTCTTGTATGAGGAAAGAACTTCATCTGTGATCTCCAAGGTTTTCTGTGCAAACAAGCCTTCAGTCCCACCTATATGTAATAATACAAAAAAAAGAAATGATTAAACAGTTTGGGCAATATCAATGCCGCACGTAAATACCCTGCAATCTACATTTCATTTATTTGCCTAAAAAGTAAATAAAACAGAAGTGTGCCTATCAAAACAATTGTTTTTGGAAAAAAAGAATATGTGGGGAATCAAATGCAGCATAATGACAGATAAAATTGTATGAAGATTTGTTGGGACAAGTGAGAAGTTACAATTGATGATTTCTTTAAAATAGCAGGAACTCAGGGTCAATAGAACTAATACCATGTATATGATTTGCAATTTTAGCGGAAATGAAACATAATAATTGTCAATCAGCATTAGAAGAAAAACAAATAATATATAATCGTAAGACTTGGAATTATTATATAGAAGAATGGGGATATAGATGAAGTTATAATTTCTAAAATCAAATTTGGGTGACTTTAATGAAGTGCTCCATGAGTTTCTTGTAACAAGAAAAATTTCTCAATAACGAAAAGAAAAATTTTATGATGAATCTACAATTAGATTAGCAATCCTACGTGGATCAGAATGTTCTACTATAAGATGTCAATGATAGCAAAGTTAAATGTGACAACAAATAAAAGTATGTTAAGATTGATGTATGTTAAAAAATAGGTAGGACAGTTTAAAAAATGATTATATGAGCAACAACAACAAGGCCTTAATCCCACTACGTGGGGTCGGCTACATTAATCCTTTTTCTCCATGGCGTCCTATTTAGTGATTATAAACTAATGAAGATAAGGTAGTGAAAAATAAATGTAATAAATTTGTACATATATGATGGTGGGTAGAAGTTGCAACAATAAGATAACTATTTAAATTTAATGTATATGTTTGAAAAAAGAGCATGAGTCGGCCAACAAAAAATATGGCTACAAGTTGTACAAAAGAACTGTGCAAATAAAGTGATGCAACTCTTAAAAGGAATGAATAAAAGATGAGGTTTAATCCAAATAGTTTGAAAAGGCCATGGATGGTGGCGATAATGAAAAATATAGAACAACCAAACAGAAAAACTATTAAGTGCAAGAACTTCATTAAATCAATCTTGAATCAAAAGGAGAAAAAAGATCCCTTCGAGATTACGGAAAAGTTTGAGGGATCCACAAATACAAAGGATCAATTTTGTCCCTTTGGTGATAGAAAATTACATGGCCGTAAAATTCATAGATCAGGCTGTTCTTTTCTTTTTTATGAATTGCTCTTCAACTACAACAAGTGTATAAAAAGTCAACAAAGTTAAAGGCTTGCCTTGAAAGGCAATTACTGCTATATTTAAAATGCGAATAAGACTAAAATGGAAAAGACAAACAAGAATAAAGATATAGAAATTAAGAGTAAAGATATTTTAAGATTGTTATGAAAAGTAATAGATATGATGGTTATATATTATGAAGTTGGATTACAGAAAATCTAATAGATAGGTAAACTAATTAAAAGAGATCTAATTGCATATCTTTCCTTTATTAGAAATATGCCTAATCTATAGATTTCTTAGTACATAAATATGTAACATATATTTTCAATTGGTGAATAAGAGAAAAAAAGAAGTTTTCCTTCACATAGCATCAGAGGCTTTATTTGCATCATTCAACTTCATCTGCTCCGCCTTCATCCCACGATAGGATGAGGGCATCAATCAATGCTTCCCTGGTTCATCAGCTCTGTCTACGTCGTTCTGTTGCATTTCATCCTGATCGGCATCATCTACTTCGGTCTACTTCAATCTTAATCCTGATCGGCATCTCAGCTTCATTTGCTTAGGTCAATTTCCTAAGCCGCTTTGTTTGCTTCCTCGGTTCCTTCGGTTTTGTTTTTGGTAATTGTTGAACTGTTGGTCATCGAGTAATTGGTCTCTTAAGGCTCGGTATCGTCTGTTTGTGACGTTCGTCTCGCCCTTTGGCTCCTCCTTTAGTAATAAGTAAATTTCCTTGAATATTTGGTGAGAATCATGGTTGTGGAACAAAAATATGTTATGAAAAGTTTGGTTTACTCGATGACTAAAATTACGGATAAAAAGTTAAATAACATCAATTAATTTATTGGAATAAAACTGTAAAACTCTACTTAAGAAGTATTTCCCATAAGAATCACCTCATTGATAATCCCTCGGTTAAGACTAATTTGAATTAATCTAAGTGGAAGAGAGTTGATGCCCAGCTGTTGATACGAATACAAAACTCTATTGAAGCTATCAGTTTGGTCATATTACTCATTGTTAATGTGTTAAAGATGCTATGGAGTAATTGGAATTTATGTTTTTTGGGAGAAAATATTTCTCGAATCTTTGATGTATGCAAAGAGTTCTATGGAACTGAACAAGAGGAACAATCATTTAAAACTTTCCACATGCACTTTAAGTGTGTGTATGAAGAATTGAATTCACTATTGTCCTTCAGTACTAATGTCCAAATTCAACAGGCTCAAAGAGAACAAATGACAGTTAAACAGTTGGCCTCAACTCTCAGTATGAAGGTGTCAAATCATAAAACCTATCTAACCCTGGGGTTACTCTCTGAAGAAAGCTTATGCTAGAGTGTCTCATATTATTTCGAGTCCCTAGGCTTCATTCGTACAACAACCTAATGCTCTTGCTAGCCAGAAAAATGCAGACATCAGTATAACTCATTCTCAAAGCAATTATAAAAGTAGGACTCCAAGTTCTGGAAATCGAAGCTTGAGAGTAGTTTGCTACTATTGTAATGACCCTGGACATACAAAGAGAACGCGCCAACAACAGCTCAAAAAGAATTAGAAGAATTATAGGGCACAGTCAGCTCACATGGTCACTACTAATGAGGCCTCTCAAAGTCAAACTCTCTCAATTTCTGCATATGGATATACAAATTCATCCAATTTCAAGAAGCATCCCGAAATCTCCTTTTATCACTGCTCTTGCTGAGTTAGGTAACAACAATGCTTGTCTTCTTTTCTCTTCCACATAATAGGTTATTGATTTTGATGCCATATATCATATGATAGGCAATCCAAAACCTTTTTTCACCTTTAATAAACATCTTTCTTCCGTCACCTTAACAGATGGATCTATTTTTAATGTTCTCAATTCTAGTATCATTAATGTTACACCTATATTACCTTTAATATTTGTCCTTAGTTTACCTCAATTCTCTTTTAATATTTTCTCTGTTAGTAAGATTACACATGTCTCGATTGTCATATTTTATTCTTCCCTTATCATAATTGTGATTTTTTTCAAGATCATATAACGAAGAAGATTATTGATAAATGATGAGAATCGGGAGGAGGATGGTTATACATTTTGGATTAAATCTTCCATTGTTTAAATATATTACTTCCTAAAGCATTGAGGCTTAACACAAACGTATAAATATTGGGCTAGAGGATCAGCCTGACAAATCAAATCATTTCCCAGTCTAATGAAACTTCAGAGCTTCTCTCTAACTTGACTTACTTTCATTAGTCGGCCCTGATGTTACCCACAAATAAATTTGCTGACAAAAGATGAATAGCGTAATGCATGCAAGGTAGCTTGATGGTTATCATGATTTCATTTTAACAAAAATAGTACTTTAGCAAATCCAGTTCCAGAGAATAATGGCAACTGTGATGCAATACAGGAGCAAAAGTCACAAACCGCGCAAGTAGACTTGCATCCTGGGCAAGCAAATTCAGACGTATCCTTGATGTGCATCAAATTTATCAATCTCAACTTCAGTCAAATCAACTTCTAGAACATGATAGACAGAAAAATCTATAGCATAAAATAAATTCATGTTCATTGCCTACTAACTACAAAGTTACCGATATAAGTACATCTCAGTCACATAAGATTTGCCCTTCGTTATTTCACTGTGACAACGCTACAAAATTAAGACTATTTTCCATATTAATGAATGTACTTATAAATATGACGAACAAGATACTTACCAACGAACCCAAGCAAAACATTTTTGGTATTGTGAATCTTCAGAGCATTGTAAAGACCCCAAATGACATTATGTCCGCCTGGAGACTGCCTTCCACTAAACACAACGCCAACTCTAAAAGAAGATGATAAAATATCACAACAGAAAAACTTAACCAAGAACATCTGAGGGCAATAAAAAGGCAATTGAAACATTTATAAAAATAAATCATGAAATAGAGCCAATCTGCTAGGGCATCTTAAACTTTTACACACAGAGAACCTAGTAAATAGAGGAAATAGATTTAGTTACAATTGGCATTTACATACATGGCACACGAGTCTTCTGTATTTATATATGTAACACCAAAACTTTCATATTTACACACATAGCACTCAAATCTTAAATATCACATCAAAAATAGCATTGTTACTACTTTTTAAAAGTGAAACACACATTTTCATGCAGAAGTTTGAAGCACCAAAGTACTATGTATGTAAATATGAAAGTTTAGGTGTGAGATATGTAAACACATAAGAATTGTGTGCTAGATATGTAAATTTCCCAAAAAAAATAATAAGCAAAGCAAACAAGAAGGCTGACCTTTTGATTGGATGCTCGGTTATGATCTGAGCATGTGAAACCTTGGATGTTGCTCTCAGAAAATGAGCTAAAGGCTGACCATAGGTGTGTGGGAAAGCTTGGCTGATGACATGCGCACCCGCTGGATCTACTCCAGTTGTTCCACCGCCAAATTCAACCCTCACAGTAGTGCCCTGTACATGATAAAGATTAAGAGAAAACGTTAGAAAAAGTAGCCAGAGATTCATCATGCCACCACAAACGTAGATTAATTTAAGTATACAAAAAGAAAGAGCACGAGTTTATCTTTTTATTAATTTGTAAAAGCCTCCTCTAGTATTATCTTTTTTCTGAGAAAAAATAGATTTTTTTGAGTTCTGTATTCAAGTACCTTTAATTTTTACCTATCTACAAACAATGGCAATTTAAATTAATTACTCTAGTTATTCTTTAATTATTATTTTAATCAACTTTTTCCATCTTCCATTTCAAGGTCACCCCCTCCACCACATCCAGTCCCTCCAGTTCTACTAGTGAAGTTGCTAAGAACTCACTTGCCACTGATCTCAACAACTTATCACAGACTACTAGTAACTTACATGATCAGAAGATAGATTCCAAACAAGGGATCCCAATGATGATTCAAGTCCACCCCAAAAATAGGGCATTTCCATATATACCACCAAATTCCTATGTATTTACATATCTAACACCTAAACTTCGCTTTTTTACATTTATAAAACCGAAATCTTTCATATCAAATAAAAAATACCACTATTTTAACTTCTAAAAAATACCACCAAATTCCTAGCATTTGCATGGGTCTGAACCATGATGTCTAATGTTTCTTGCCGGAAAAAAAAGGGAAATTTACATGCATACCACACAATTCTTGTGAAATAACACCTAAAGTTTGATACTTATATTTATAACACCTTGGTGTTATAAACTCATGCATAAAAAGATACATTTGCCTTTTAAAAAGTTTAAGAGTGATATTTATGATGTGATGTTAACGATTTGAGTTTTATGAATGTAACTATTAATGTTTATGTGTTAGATATGTAAATATATAAGAATTGAGTGGTGTGCATGTAAAAGAACCCAAAAAAATTTTGGTGGTCATGATCATTGGATCTCAATGCCCGACAATATCCTATGTAAGAGCGGTATCCCACCGAAAATTCCTTGCAAGGATTAGTTAAGTACTTAAGCAAGACCCGATGTAAGATTATATGGCTCCATGTGGCTTAAGACTGGCAATCGATGAGCTCGCATTCTATACAATTGTATGCGAACAACATAATATGTTATTGATACTGAATTTAATCCTAAAATAAGGAAATACGATTATTGTTGCTGGAAATTAGAAAAGAACATAACAAAAGTTCATAAAATTGGAAATAAAATTACATGAATAGAAACGAGACTCTATGGCGAGGGTGAAGGTGACGAACTCCTGCTGGAGAGTGGGTGTGGGGATGGTTTGGAGATGTCATGGTAGCAATTAGGTAGAGGTAGGGAGGAGGCGGTAGCAGGGAGGGAGCAGAAGGGTTGGTTAGTGGCAGGGAAGGCGCGGATAGGCAGGGGCAGTAGCAGGGAAGTGTAAGACGACAGGGCGGCAATAGGAATGGTGCAGGGGAAGCTCGTGGCAATAGGAAGGTGTGGAGGCAAGACGAGCAGCGACAGGAAGGTGCAGAGGCGGCCGAGCGGCAACAGGAAAATGCAAGGGCAGCCGACGAGCAACAAAAAGGTGCAGGGGCAGCCGAGCGACAACAGGAAAGTGCAGAGGTTGCCAGCAACAACAGGAAAGTGCAGGGGAACCTGGGTGGCAGCATGGGAGATGTCAGACGATGATAGATTTACTAAACAACCACAACCTCAAAGTATGATATAGCCGTAGCACCACCCGTCCTCGAACGTAGTTGTAACAAGGGAAAAGATGCCCGATGGCATGAGCTCTGCAATCGGGAAACACATAAAACCAAATCCTAAAGCACTCAAATGGCCTATACATATAGCAAAAGGAAATAGAAAGAGGGGGGTTGGGGGCTGGGGAGTAGGGGGTGGGGGTGGAGGTTGTAGTTCCCATCCCTTCAAAACAAAACGAACAGTCTAGCAAAAGGCTAGATTGAAACCTCTGTTGAACCGGTTGGCCAGCTTAGCAGGCCAAGCCCTGCGTCAATCTCTCGGGGTTGGAGGAGCTTTCAATTTATCCATCGAAGCTTATAGATTTTTGTAGTATGGTGTCAAATCCGCGATATTGAATGTGGATGAACCATTATAGTCCCCTGTCAGGTAGATCTTGTAAGCATTATCATTCAGCTTCTTATCTATTCTGAAAGAACAGTATGCTTTGGACTTGAGTTTGTCGAATGCTCCTCCTGGAAATCTCTCTTTCTTCAGCCAGATCCACGCTAGATTTCCCTCCTTAAAAATCACCTTTTTTTCTAGTTTTGTTCACTTGTGCTTGGTATTTGATTCTGCTTAGTGATATCTTTTTTCAACTTCCTCATGGATTTTCTGAATCTCATGCACCTGTTTCTCAGCATCCTCACCAATCTCTAACGTCGACAGGAGCGGTACCAATTCGAGTGGGGTGAGCGGGTTGCGCCCTTTACAAAATCTCAAATGGGATGTGGCTCGTAGTCTGACTCATAAATATGTTGTACATTAACTCAGCTTGAGCAAGAATCAAATCTCACTACTTCATATTTTTCCCAATGAAGCATTTCAGTAAATTTCCAAGTCTCCTATTTAATACCTCCGTCTGACCGTCCGTCTGGAGATGCGCTGTCAAACTGAATTAAAGTTTAGTGTCTAGTTTTCCCCAAAGAATCCTCCATAAGTGATTCGAAAACTTGACACCCCTATCTGAAGTGATGATCATGGGTGTCCCATGCAGTCTCACAACCTCCCTTAAATATAAGTTAGCGACATGCAATGCATCCAGTGTCCAGTAACAGGGTACGAAAAGTGTCATCTTCGAGAATTGATCCATCATTACCATGATTGAATTCTTGTTTCGTTGTGTCCTCGGAAGTCTCACCACAAAATCTATGTTGATGTCACCACGGGGGTTTT
>NEWO01000046.1:2487897-2523906 GCA_003013225.1 Phalaenopsis aphrodite
TGCTCTTGGATTTTTCTAAAATCCTCATCGGCCTCATATAGCTCTTTTACACCCTCAAAGACATCGTCGTGATCAACAAGTGACGGAGACTCAGCGCATCTGCTACACGGTTCTGACGCTAAGAACTCTACCCAAGTTGTGTGTCGGTCCTTCGATTTACTCTAATTGTTAAATAATTTCAAGGCTTTGAAGTCCATGAACAATGTAAACTTACTAGTCAGTGAATAATGGCGCTACTGTTCAAAAGCTCTAATAATAACATAAAACTCTTTATCGTATGTCGAGTATTTTCTCCTAAAATCATTCAACTTCTCACTAAAAAAGGCAATGGTGTGACTTCCCTGGCTCAACACTGCTCATATCCCCACATCGGATGTATCACACTTTACCTCAAACAGCTGGTTGAAGTCATGTAGTGCCAAGACTAGCACCTGGGTCACCTTCTCCTTGAGTGCATTGAAATTATTCTGAGCAGCCTCAAGCCTATGGAATGTCTCCCGTCAAAAGATCCGTTAGAGGGGCGTTGATGGTACTGAAGCTCTTGATGAATCATCTGCAAAACGATGCTAGTCCTAGAAATTGCCTCAACTCGGCGAACGACCGCAGTGCAGTCCAGCTCACAATGGCCTTGATTTTTGTCGGGTCCGTCTAAATGTCTGCACTGGGTATGATATAACCCAAAAAACATACCTAATATGTCATGAAGTGTCATTTCTTTGGATGGACACATAATTTCCCTGCCCCTTGAACATTGCCTAATGTGTTATAAGTGTTCTACCTTAGACCAGTTGTAAACCAGAATGTCATCAAAGTAGAACAATACAAATTTCTAGACGTGATTCTGGAATACCTGATTTATCAACCTCATGAAACTGTCGATGGCATAACTATCCACTCGTATAAACCATCTCGTGTCCTGAAAGCGGTCTTCCACTTGGCTCTTGGCCTCATCCGAATCTGGTGATACCGACAATATAAGTCGATCATGGAAAAGATGGTGGCTCCATGTAGCTAGTCCTAGAAGCCGTCTAGCGGGATATGGAAAACTTGTATTGGCTCGTAATCTTGTTGACTGTCGATGCAAATCCTCCACGAAATATCCTTCCTGGGTACCATGAGGGCGGGAACAACACACGAACCGATACTCTCTTTGAATATTGACCTCCAATACAAAATTCATAGATGTAACATTTAGTTGAATGTTAATTGATAATTGAAGCACCTAATGCAGCATCAATCGAGGATACACGACAGAAAGAATTGCTCTCTCTAAACTTCACTTTCACCAAGTGTAGGTTTATTTCACTAAGTTGTTTTTTTCTATTCCTAACTACATTCTTTTTCTCGTAAAACTAAAGGGCAAAAAAAACAAATTTCACCGTCTCTGTAATAGGTAAATGTTTTTCTTCTTCTGAAGTTGTCGAAATTAATCGTAATAAAATATTGGCTACAATTGAAGAGCTCTTATTAATAAAATTTTCATTAATTTGAGATATAAGTATAATTAGCAATTCATTATATAATTCTTCTAATTCACATTTGGGGAAAACAATCCCACAAAAAAAAAAAAAATTGTACAGTGCAGCCTCTTGCGACGATATCCTGTACCTATTGCTGCAATTCCTTGTATTTTGCATGTCTCAATATGTAAGCACACTGATTCAACAACACTAATTCTGGTATGAGATCTATGACGTGTTAGATGTCCCTCAATGGCAATAATCCCTTTGGAAGACTGTTGGTCATTACATCCTGCAAGTTATGTAATAGTGACTATAGTAGTGTTGATATCTCACGCCCCTCAGTTCCCTCTAGCAGGACTAATGGCAGTGCCACTAGAGCATCCCAAAATGACTGCATGAAGGTAGTCCTTGGGACAAATGCCACCTTGGTGTTCCCTACACCTCTCGCATCATTAACAAGTAACAACACGATGGGTTTCCCATCCTTTTTAAAAGAGTGAGTATTCTTGAAGACATAGTATTAGAGTGAGTATTCTTGAAGACATAGTATTGAGTCTTATGGTCGAACTGCCAAAGCCTCCCCAAAAAAATATGGCATGTGTCCATCAGAACCACATCATACCACGCTTGCTCCTGCAACTGATCCCCAATTGAATTTGGACCAACCACTACTGATTCACACCTATCTCATTTCCCTTCTACAACCAAGGGAGTGGGATTGTAGATGTTTCTGCAACCAATCCCAATTTCTTCACCATTAGAGTGGATACCACATTTTAACAACTCTCACTATCGATGATCAAACTGCAAACATAGCCCTTTATTATACACTTGGTGCGAAAGATATTGTATCTCAACTATGATTGATCTTGCTTCGGCTTTGACTGCAAAAATCTCTGTATGACTAACAATTATCCCTCGTCCCCCTGGAGTTGAAGTCCTTCGTCTGGACTATTCGCTGACTCCTCCTCTACCTCCTTGTGACACCCTAATTTGTGAATGTGACAACTCAGCTCATGAGACAGCTAGAGACTGTGAGTTCATAGTCATGGCACCTAAAACCCCTACTAATAGGTATTGTATTGAAAGTGTTGCACCTTTTCGTCTTCATTCTACTTCGATCAGTCTTTTCATTCCCATGTCATGTTTTGTTAACTCCTCCGAGGTAACTTTGTCTGTCACGGTAGCTATAGGTGATTTTCTGACTAAAGGTTGATGCCTTAATGAAGATTGTTATTTGCTCTATTTTGTTGTCTTTCCACCTTCAAGGCTAAAGTTTAAACATCCCCCAACAACCAGTATGGCAGTAATTGCACAACATTGCAAATAGAAATCCTCAAGCTTCCCAGGTACCGAGCTATAGCTCTTTCCTCTGGCTCGATGAGCTCACATCTCATGTGCCCATTATATCTTTTTTATTGTTTTCTTGATATAATACCAACTATTATTGCACATGATACCTTTTTGGAGATTTTCTTATCAGATTAGGCTTAACACCACATCCCAGAATTATAATAATGTATTAGTTAAATCTCAATTCATTTAAATCCTAAATCTACAGTCAAACTATTCATCATACTTAACTTAACAACTCCCAGGTAAAACAATGTTAAATAATATATAATCCTAGGATTTGCTAGATCCTACTTGAGATCAAACGGACCCTCACTCTTTGCGTAACTTATATAAAGTAAAAAAGTTCGGCTGTAAAATAAATAAAACTTTTATTCATCACAAAACTAAATTTTTAGAAAATAAAAAAGTGACTCTTCCAAGCAGCAAGATCACAATAACAGCTATAAGTATCACAGCATCACAGCACATTTCCAATAAAATAATTTCATGTTTTCAAAGAATAAAAAACTAATTTTCCGGGCAAAGCAACTCCTCTGATGCCAAGGCCTTCCGTCGAACAATACGAAGCGACATTACTTCCTTTTTGGCCACCCAGACCATAGGAACAAACAGAAACAAATACGTAATTAAAGAACAACGAGTTTCAATGATCTAACTTGCAAAACAACGAAGACATAAAAAATCTCAATATACATCCAACAGACTGAGAGAGACACAGCAGCAGAGCTCACTGTGATCCCAACAAACAAACCAACAATTCGACCAAAATGAACGAGACAACTCAATCAAACAACACACTAGCGATTAAGCGATAGACGTCCAGTGAGAACAAGCAGAGAAAAACCAAAATCCTAAAATAAGAGAGAAAGTGAGAGATATGAAAGCGATACCTCGAGGCAGGGAGGGATCTCCGGCTGATAAAGAGTTCGCTGCTTCTGCAGAACCGAGAGCTCGCGAGGAACACCGTAATCTGAATCCATCTCTCTTCTGTGTGTTGCTCCGTCGTCTACACGGTCGAGAAAATAAATAGAATATTCTGATTTTGTGGATAACTCAGAAATTGCATTTTAAAAAAATGATTTGCAAGCTTGATTTGACCCAACAGAAAAATCAGCCGCGCTTAATTAGGTACCACATAATTCTTAGTTAGGGGAGATAAGGTTTGTGTGCATCATGTCACCCCCAACAATATGTGATAGCCAATGCTTAGATAATATATTCATCCCTACATCACAAGACTGGAACTCCAACCATTGGCGGCCAAGTTGTCATGCACGTCAACAGCGGGCGACGTGATTCCCGATAGTTGATCGTCTGGACATAATATTTTTTTCCCATGCTCATGATCATCACTTTGTTTGTTTGATCGATACTATCCTCATGCATTCTATGTTATATAGTTTAATTAATTCAGTGATATATACATACTTTGGATAAAACTTTCATTGAAATAAAATATTTAAATTTCATTGGATGAAAACTGTATATGCTTTAAACATGGTTGTATTTATTAGCTTTAGGATTTGTTAGTCAAGCTGATGTTGTTCTCAACTGCGATGGATATTTGGTTATTATGAGATAAAATGTGTGACTAGTTACCTTCTAAATGAGTATTCTCTCGTACACTTGCTATAGTGGGATCGTTTGTCTTAACATGATAGTCCTTAAGATGTCATTTATCTTAATCGTGTTTTACGTTTGTCACTCCTAATTGAGTTCAAATTGCATTCTCATGAAGCACAAGTTTGGTCTTACTCTATATGTCATATCATGTGAACTCCACGATTTTTTTCTTATAATTTTTTATTTTTATTGTGTGCTAAAAAGATTGCGTATGTAAAGTGATAATTTAATGTCATGGAGTTGCACGAAGACTTAAACACATATAGATAATTGAAAAGTAGCAGGAATACACATGAATTTTTTACATGAAAAAATCACCGAGTTTAGTTTGGTCAAAATAGTCTGCTATAAGTGTGTATGCATCGAAATATACAGTTTTTTCTCACAACCGGAGGAGCAGGGATAAAAGTTTTCACCGGATATAACACTTGTATGTATACAACTCACATAAGACTTTGGGAGTCCAAAAAGGGCACCATATTATGAGCATGACGATCTAAACAACACAAAGCAAAAAAAAAACAACAAATAACAAAAAAAAGAAACTTTGTGAGTAAAAAAAATCACTGTATTATGAATACAAAGGTCTAAGTAGTAAATGTCGAAATTTATTGTTGGATCATCAATACGACATTATACATCATGATCGTATTTGAAATATGAGTTAGCAAACAGGGATGACCAGTAGTGGCGAGCAGGGGCAGCCGGCAAAGGTTGGCGGTGGCTATAGAGGTAGGAAGTTATCGTCGAATCTTTAAAATGACGCTATACATTGTGACCATATTGGGATATGATATTAGAAAGTAAGTGTGTTTGATAGCGGGGAGTAGGGTCGGTCGGCGTTGGCCAGGGATGGTTCACTGGTGGTGGATAACAGTAGTCGATGACTATGGAGGTTATAAGTTAGCATAGGATCTTTAGTCCAAAATAGGCTCTGAAATTCATTCATTTCTCCTCCCCCTCAAGTAAAGAGAGGGGTCTATGGTCTATTTATAGCCTCTAAGCAAGAGGTATTTTAGTCTTTTTGCGAATAACTTTCTCAATTAGTTGATAGAACGACCCATATCAATCCTCTTTGATTTAGAGGTTTTTTAATAATTTGAGTGCATTAATGACCTCAAATTTGAGTGATCTTATACTTGTGGTATTCCTCCTGTCGAGTCATTTGATTTGACTATAAATATATGAAATTTGAAGTATATTTGAACATTCAATTAATGATCCATAACCTCAAAAAGTGATTTAATGATTCGATCTTACCTTGATTGACATTAGATTGAACCAACTTTTGTATCATAGGGTTCGTCTTGTCGGTGTTGTGAGTTATACCAGTTGATGTGGTATATATACAAATCAAACAAGAGAACGGTTGACGCGGCGAAAAATAGGACAAGAAAACTCACACCAAAAAACAGTAACACAACGGAACACACAGATTTACGTGGTTCAACAAATTGCACGTCCACGAAGTTGCAGAGGATTTTACTACTTGAGGAACTTACACCAGTCAATCGTCTCGACTTACAAGAGAAATCTCTCACTTTGTTGCTCTCTCTTCTTCTCTCTCTGTTCTTCTCTCTCTATACTGAGATATACCGAAAAAATTCTACATGGAGATATACCGAAGAAGATAAACTTACAAGAGAAATAAACTCAATTTATCTTCCGATACAAGCCACCAAGAAGAAGCTAAGAGAGAACAATATTCTTCTTCTTCTTCTTTCTTCTTCATTTTGCTGCAAGAAACTACACTTGCACTTTCCTTCCTCTATCCCAATGAAACCGAAGAACACAAAAGGTTGTACCGTGCCAAATTTGAAGGAAACTCGTGTGATACCTCACAATAACTTTCTTCCTCTTTTGAACGACGCAGCTGATTAAAGGCGAGGAAGATGTTCTGTTCGCGACTTATAACAAGCGAAGAGGTGCTTCGCTTCGCGGAAACAGGGAATGCGGGAGTGGTTTCGCGAACAGCAAGGAAGCGAGAGCATTTTGTGATGTTGCGCGATCGAGAGCGTGGGAGATGTCGCGACATTTCGCGATCGGGGATGAGGGAGTGGGAAATCGGAATCGGGCTTCAGCGCAAACAATCTCTCACTTGGAGATTGATACACAAACAAAAACATCTCCTTCCTCAAAACTGATATCCTCCTCTGACGGTGTTGCCCTTTTTTTAAAACATGAATCATCCACCTCTGCAACTCGAAACCTCTGTCTTCACTCCAAAAGACCAAAGACCAACTTTAGTTTCTCAAGAGTAACACCCTCAGTCAACATATCAGTAGGGTCCACATAGCCTTGCACCTTCAAGCTATTTCCTGGATTACTCTTGTCTCTGCTTATAACTTCCACTGCATGAGAAATATCATGCCTTTGCAAAAAACCTTTTTCAACAAGTTTAGCCTTGTATCCCTTACTGTCATCAAGCTCAGCCTTTACCCGGTACACCCACTTGTTGTGTAATTTCTTCTTCCCTGATGGAAGTTCTGTCAGCTCCCACTTGCTCGAAATTTCATCTGGCAATATTTATTCATAGCTCTGTGGTTCTCCACCATATGTCTGTGGAACGATAGGAATTGATGCCTCAGACCCAATCTCCTCTTCACTTTTATCATCAACAAAACTATGAACTCTCAGCAATAGTACATATTGTACTTCTTCAGATACCACCTTTGTGTTATCATTCTCTATATTCTTGGGATTCCTGCAGTTCCTCTTTATGTGGCCAGACTTGACACAATTTCAGCAGGTTGACTGCTGACCAAACTTTTATTTTGATCTCTCTCTATTTGAGTTCTTGTCATACCGTCTCCCTCTGAAATGAACATTCAGTATCAAACTCGTACGTGAGATCTTGCCAGAATCTTTTCTGCGCACATTCTCAGCCAAAATCAAATCACGAATATCATGACATTTCAGTTTAGATTTACCAGCAGAACTGCTAACTGTCATTCTCATGGCTTCCACTATTTGACAATGATGCCAACAATATCAGCGCAAGTATCTCATCATCAAAATCAATTTCAACAGACGACAATTGATTTGTGATATTATTGAAATCATTGAGGTGTTGAGCAATAGAAACACCTTCCACCATCTTCAAGTTGAATAACTTCTTTATCAAGTACACATTGTTATTCGCCGAAAGCTTTTCATACATATCTGATAAGGCTGCAATGAGATATGCAGTCGTCCTCTCCTTGACAATGTTGTGTACAACAGACCTCGATAGGGTCAATCGAATAACCCTCAGAAACTGTCGATTAAAAAAATTTCATTCAGTCTCATCCATCCATTCAGATCTTTTCCCCAATAACGAAAGATGAAATTTCTTCCCATAAAGGTAGTCCTCTATCTGCATACTTCAGTAACCAAATTTATGCCATCAAATTTCTCGATCATTGAAACCTTTACTTCATCTGCAGTCATCATTCTTTCTCAGATTTGAATAAAGATCTCATACCAGTTGTTGTGAGATATATCAGTTGATGTGGTATATATATAAATCAAAAAAGAGAACGATCAACGAAGCGAAAAATAGAACGAGAAAATTCACACCAGCAAATAGTAACACAGTGAAACACACAAATTTACGTTGTTTGGCAAATTGCCTACATCCACGGAGTTGTAGAGGATTTTACTACTTAAGGAATTTACATCAGTCGATCATCTCGACTTACAAGAGGAATCTCTCACTTTGTTGCTCTCTCTTTTTCTCTCTCTATACCGAGATACACCGAAGAAACTCTACATCGAGATACACCGAAGAAACTCTACACCGAGATACACCGAAGAAGATAAACTTACAAGAGAAATGACGCGTCACTAACAAACTTTCATCATCTAACACGAATCTCGAAGCATAACACAAATCTCAAGACGATATTTTAAGCAAGATACATTTAAATATTGATAAAAAGTCGTCCAAAGCTCTGATTTCAACAAAATTATAATCATATTGACCGGCTCGATGAGACGGACCTAATGATATGAAAACTAGTTTAATCTGAGTCAAATCAAGCTCATATCAAGTCATTAAACCATTCTTAGAAGATTTTTGGACATATTTTGAAGGTCAAACAAATGTCGACATTGGCAAGTTTATACTTGAATTAAGCGGTTCGACAAGAAAAATCCAACGAGACCAATATCACTCAATTCTGATATCGTTAAGACACTCAAATGTCCATTAAACACGGCATAATTGGAGGAAACACTCTGGACCGTCCGATCAAAATTGTTGATATTCCTGAATTAATTGCGCCTAGAACATTATAAATAAAGCCCCATCACTCACATGAGGGGAAGTTGAAGTTTAGAGAGAGAGCCTGAGGCCTCGAGGAGAAGCTATAGCTCAGCATCCACGCCGAGCGTCGTCGTCCCTTGTCGACCGCCGATAACCACCGTCGACCTTCAACGACCACCGTCGACCACCGCCAACCTCCGTTGACTGTCGTCGACCGCTGTCAACTATCACCGACCTTCAGCAACCACCGCCTATCTCCGACAACCACTGCTGACCGTCGTCAATCACCGTCAACCGTCGTCGATCCCCGCCAACCGTCATCCACCAGCACCAACCACCATCGATCACCACCAACCAGATATCGTTAGTCAATGTTGTAATCTGAAAAATTTAGTTACCATTTCCCGTCCGTGGTACAATGGATTTTTGTAATCATTAATTAATAATGAATTTTCGCAATTGGGTCAGACCCCGTGATTTTTCCCTTACGGGGTTTCCACGTAAAAACTTCTGGAGTTATCGTCGTTTTTTTTCTCTTTCATCTATGTGTGTGCTGAACTTTCATACTACGCTAAGACAATAGTCTGTTACTCTACCGCCACAAATTTTCTAGCACGCATTAAGAAATAAATCTAAATTTCTATTCTGACACAAGCCACCAAGAAGAAACCAATAAAGAATTATCTTCTTCTTCTTTCTTCTTCCTTATGTTGCAAGAAACTACACTTGCACTTTCCTTCCTCTATCCCGAGGAAACCGAAGAAGAACACAAAAGGCTGTGTCGTGCCAAATCTGTAGGAGAGTCGTGCGATACCTCGCAATACCTTTCTTCCTCTTTTGAACCGCACAGTCGATTAAAGGCGAGGGGGTTGTTCTGTTCGCGACTTATAACAAGCGAAGAGGCGCTTCACTTCACGGAAACAGGGAAGGCGAGAGTGGTTTCACGAACAGCAGGGAGGCGGGAGCGGTTCGCAACATTGCGCGATCGAGAGCGGGAGATATCGCAACGTTTCGCGATCGGGGAGGCGGGAAATCAGAATCGGGCTCCAGCGCAAACAGTCGGGACAGTCAGTTTGACTGGAAATATACTTAAATCGAAACCCTATATGATCTTGAATTTGAATATTAAACTTTTTCTGCTAAAAATGACAAGGTATATGACTGATGATAAAAAAAATTGTGATGCCGCATGAATTGTTATACTCTGAGGTTTGATTATAACGGCCATCTTTTAAGGCTCGCAGATCACCATCACAATACTAAGCAAGATCTTTTGAGCTCGATCATATTCTCCCCTTCATACTTCAAACAATGCCAGCGTGCAGAACTAATATGTTTGATTATTCCATAAGCGCACGATCACAATATGATCATGATATTTATTGCCATACATGAGAGGATATTGATAACTCAGAGTATCGTATATTAATCTTTTGATAACATCATGTTTATGAACAAGTTACTGCAAAATTTGCTCAACTCAGAAATAACCTACACCGCACGCAGAGTTACATCAGTTGTCCGGACAGAAAATGCGCGCCTTAAAGAGGGCTCTGCATGGGGAGTTTCCAATGGAGAAGAAAACCATTAGGGACAGGAGGGAAAAAAGCCAACCATACCATTGAATCTCATGGCGGCGTGGCAGATGGAAGCAAATTGGTCGAGGAGACTAAGTTATAAAATTTTAGGTTCTTACAACAATTAATGTTTATTTATGATAGATTTTTTTTTTATTATTGATTTTTGAACTTATCATATAACAATGAGTTTTTTTAACAATTAAAAAATTATTATGAAATGATTTTTGTATTTCATATTTAAATTCTTTGAGAATCAATTGATCATGTCAAATAAGTGAAACAGAATTAACCAAATTTAATCTTAACGAAATCAATCATTATTATGAATTTAATTAACAACATCTGGATTTACCAGGCCAACGAATTTAGCTGAGAGAAATCGATGTTTTTTTTTTCTTTTGGCATGAATCAACGACTTGTGCTCGTCAGCTATTTAACATAACATTAATCGATTGTTAATCAACAGTTATGTTTTCAACATAAACCGATGGCTTCGACCATTTGATCACGCTATCGACCGATAATAGAACGCTTATGCTTTCCACATAAACTTACAGGCTATAGCTGACGATAAGTCAGACGAAAAAAAAGAGTCTAAAATGTTGTTATTTCTTAAATTACAGACAAACAAAAAATCTATACCCTTTTAGCAGTCGGAAATCTGTCAATATATTATTAACGTACAATTTCTTTTACTTATTTATCGATGGCTTTTAATCATTAGAAATAGCCTTAATTTTCAATTTTTATAGTCACTCTTAAATGTAGCTAAACACCCTCTCAGGGCCTTTATAGACATATGACACAAAGTTTGATATTTATATTCATAACATATGTCTCTAAACTTTACATGAACGCCTATCATTAAAATATCAATTAATAATAGTATTAATTTGATTGTCAAGTATGTAAATATACAAATGTATGAGTAAAAAATATAAAAATATTAAGAGTTTTGTGTTACTATGTAAATGCCAAAGTAAAAACATGCCTTGGCTCCCCAAGTCCGCACATCGCCCGCGTTCCTCTTCGTCAAGTAATCCTTGCGCGTCGATCGAATCAGTATGGTCCTCTTTAAAATCACAATTTGTTGTACCTGTATGGCTGTATTTTTTGGTTCCAATTAACCTTGATCTGTGAGGAAGCTAGATTTGATCAATGTCGTTCTGTATACGATACTTGTTGCTGTATGGTTACTTCTGAGTGTCGGGTTTTGTGGAAATGTTTCTCTCGTATTAGTTTTTTTGGAAAATTTAAATGTTCTGTTCGTCTAGGTTTTGTTTTGATGCAATACCGTAGACTGGCAAATGCCTGCGCAGATAGTTCCGAAACGGGTGGATTCAGTTTTGATTTGTGCCGTCGAAATGAAATGATTACGAAGAAGGGACTACGGCTCCCGGGTTTCAGGAAGACCTAACCACAATTGCTGGCTTACTTTTTGAGGTAATTGAGCCGTTCTTCATTTGTATAGCTGTTGAATTATGGCGTTGTATGGATGCATACTGTGTTTTATTGCGGAGACACCTTGTCATGTTGGTGCCACTGAGAAATAATAGATATCGTCCACTTTTGCTTGTTCTGACAGTAATTTTTAACTGTTGTTTGTCAAACCCTGTGTGTATATGGATGCTGTGTTTTGACCTCTTAATGCAACATTGTCAATCCCATGCTGGTTAGGTTATTCAATTTTTTTTTTCTTTTTTGGAATGCATTTGATTTTGAATTTTGTTTGAATGTCAACATGTGTTGTAATTAAGACTGTAAGGAGTATTGGATGCTTGTAAATGAACCTTTAGCTGGATGAGAATTTATGAGACCATTATTTCCTTCATTGTAAATAATGGGGGTGGGAGAGAGAGCTGATGGCGTGCAGTTTTTTTTTTTTATGTTATTATTTCAATTATTCTAGGTCAATAAAGAGAGAGAGAGAGAGAGAGGTCAGAATCTCATAACCGCTTATTCTTTGAATGCCCTTTCTCTCATGTTTTGCTTAAGCATTATATTTCTTATGGTTTCTTCTTTTTGGCTCATTGTAATTTTTATCAAGGAATTTGTCATTCTGACTGTTTGACCTGTAAGATTATTAAAATGTATTACCTTTTGGCTGTTCGATTTAATTCTTACTATATCTGGTATGAAAGGAATAACAAAATTTTTAAAAACTCTCCCTGCCCTGTAGAAGTGCTTATTCAAAATATTTATTATCTTCTAATTAAATATCATTACAAGTTTTACTTTTTCTCTTTTGGGGCCTTTTGGAGGCTTACTGATTGTACTTTGGTCTATTTCTTTTTTGAGGTTTGATGTTATACTCTCTTATCATTTAACTCAACCATTCAGTCAATAGAATTGATTTTGATCTTATTGTATTAAATGTTCTTGGATGAGTCTTTATGCCATAAGTACATACATTATCAGCTCATTGTGTAGATATTGTTGTTCATATTTTTCCTCTCTGGATTTCTGAGCTTTGATGTTAAACCTTTTCTAGCATTTCACTCAACCGTTCAGTTATTAAAAGTGGTTTTTACTTTAATGTATTCACTGTTCCTGGATGAGACTTCATGCTTTAGGAATATACTTTCCCAGCTCTTTGAGCCGCTACTATTCTTCTTTGTGTTTTTGAGTTTTTGTTTTCTGAGCTACGATGAATTCCAACCTTACATTAACGTTCAATCATTCTTTGTATATATTGTGTTTTCTTAATGTATACACCACACTTGAATGGAGTCTTAGGGTGTTTGGGAGATCATTCCTCCGGCTTCTTGTCACTGCACTTGCATGGAGTCGTAACGTATTTGGGAGCCCGATTTTCTCGTGCGTTTCTCGGACGGCGGGCCGCCGATTAGCGAAAGCCGAAACAGACGGGGGCCTTAAAGCTCCACCGTGGGAGCTCCTTTGTGAGTGGTTTTTGACGTTCCCATCTCTCTTAAATTCGCGGAATACCTTACCTATATCCCCGCAAATACCCCTCGCCTCTTTTCTCTTGCATTGTACTGATGTTTTTAGGTAATAGGGCCTCTTTCTATTATTTTGTTGTAATTATTATGAAAACTGTAATTATTCGAATATATTACATATATAAGGGAAAAACTGACTTTCTCATCAGAAGCACTAGTCTTTTTTTGATAGTTCTTGATAAGCTACTTCTACAGGAATCAACTTTATAGCTGCTTTTTGGAAAAGCAGCTGTGGCCCCAAACACACGCTTGTTTTTGTGGGGTGTTATTTCTGAGCACCTTTCTTCTTTGAACTTTATATGCTCTACACTTACTATTATTATTTTGACTTATTATACTTTTTTCTATCTTTTCAGCTTTTCCTCGAGGTTAATTGGTATTAAGATTTGATAGTACCTTTATCTGTTGCAACTGTTGCTCTGCCTTGGAGGGCTAAATATTCATTATGAATGGAATCTTTTTGGTTTATATTTTGATGGTTCTCCTTATCTCTTATGAAGTTCAAATTGGATTTTGTGTCTATTGCCTCTTAACTTGGATGGAGTCTTAATGTCTTTCCTCGAGATTGATTTGTATTAGATTTATGATACGATCTTACGTCAACACCAACACGCTTTTCAATAGAAAGTAGGCCAACACAATATATCTTCAATAATTTCAACAACCCAATAAGAATACAAAGAATAACACCTACAATTCATGAGTAAATATCTTTCAAACCCTAAACCTAAGACTCTTAACTCAATCTCATACCTAAATCTAACCCCGGACATAACAAGTCTATTTATACCCAACAATAAGGCTTTCAAAAGACAAATTTGCCTTTAGGCTAGGCGCCAATGTAACAATACTCCCCCCTCCTCCCAAAGGCACATTGTCCTCGAGGTGGGAAAAAGTGAGAATGTTCATTTTTCACCCTCACAATTGTCTTTATTTCTCCTTCTCTGCCTCCTATTTTGCACTATTTGAACTTGAAATTTTCAATCTTTGTAACGGTGTCCTGGGGTAAACTTCTCATCACACCGAAAGTATTACCCCTTGGCTCGCTTCTCTCGAATCTTTATCTTTGTAAGGCGCTTCAGTGTTGCTCCCAGTCATGATACATTATTCGTGTCCTGTGCAACCTCCCTTTAAACTTCCACTGGTTGAGCTTTTGTTATCGTCGTATTTTTAGCAGTTCGGCACGACGTTCCATCTATGTTGCTTCTGCTTGATTTCTTCATCAGATTCTTGTCCTCTACATCCGAGCTAACTCCATCGTCTCCCTCAATCCCCACAATCTCAATAATCGGAGTGATGCATGTATGTTGGACTTTAAGCCCTTCATGAAGTTTTCCTCCAATCTTGTTTTAAAATTCGCCCACAACCGTCCCGATAGCTCAAATCTCTCCTTGTATTCCATGACAGTCTTCTCCCGAGTCAAGACAGAATAGCTCATGTAGGTCTCATTCCTAAATTGCTCGAAAACGTTCCAACAAACAATTCTTGAATTCCTCCCACGAATGGATCGAGTATCTAGTTTCCCTCCACCAAAACCAGGCTAGAGCTTTCCCTTCCGAACATAAACCTGTCGCCATGAGTTTGTCATTCCCATCTAGTTCATTCACCTCAAAATATTGCTCTACCTAATATACTAACCCATGTTCGACTTCCCCCTCGAAGATAAGCATCTTCAACTTCCTAACTCTAACATCTCCACCCCAACTTTCGCTTCATCCGTTGTTTTCCCACATGTATCGAGGGTAAAACTCCCTCATTCGATCTTAGTCACATGCCCACCCTGTTTCTCTATTTTTTTCTTCGTGCTCCTTCATACCTCTTGCATAAATTTCTTCTCCATATTTCAGCCCAACCACATCCATCATAAATCTATAATCCAACTTTAATCGGAGCCCCAGGAAGATGTTCTTGAAGGTGGATGCTTTTCTCCTCATTTCCCTCACGTTTGTTCTCTTTCCCTTTCGATTTAGCCAATGAATTTCTGGTTAATCCTTGGGTAGGGTTTGGAATTGAACTGCCGGAGGAATCTTGGATTGTATCTCAATAAACTTCTTTATCACATCTAGAATTTCCTCTATGCTCTCGAATTGGTCCTACATTCAATTCTCCTTGGAAGAAAACATATTCTCTATGGTGGCGAACTTTTCTTCCATCCCATATCTGATTTGGTTGATAAATTCATCTAATTTATTCTCCAAATCATCTATTTCTTAACTTCCGTTCTTCCCTGAAGTTTTTTTTTTATCACGAAAGACCAAAGCAGCTGTATGCTATTGGACAAGGTAAACAACTGAAAATTCTGGATTTTTAGAGTTGACACTGCAGAAAAATGATTGGATGCAGTCACTATATACATCACGGACCCGTCGTTGCTTACCGGCTACGAGAATTGCGTCTGTACTTCACGAGACACGTTGCATTCCCGCCGTCGGCACCTTGCAATCTCTGATTCGCGCAATTTGCCTTTTTCCTTCACGTCCAAGCTATGCGCTGCGTCACCGGCAAACGATTGAAAGGGCTTTCCTTCCCCACGTGACGATCCCAAGCGAAAGGAGAAAGATGCGATCCCTTGTTCGCCTTGCACGCGACTGTACGCAAATCTACGCGGAAAAAGGCAAAAAAGATGAAGTTTAGGGTCTCTATACGCCGCTTCCCAGTCGCTGCCTTCTCAGATAGCTCTGATCACGACTGTATCGTGCAGACGACTTGGGAGGAAGATGAAAATGGGAGTCTCGAGTCTTTGTACGCCGCAATTGCGTCGATCGCATTGGTCACTACTTTAGACGGGCACGATCCCATCATTGCCTTGCCCACGCTGAATTCGCGGTTGTAATGCAGATCAGTACTCTTCCTAGTAAGCTCTAATTGCGTATGTATTGCGATTGTTGGCGTCCAAGTGAGTTCTAATCACGCTGCATGTTGTGGCGTGTTAGTTACCTGTATGTCGCAATCGCATTGGGTTCCGCAACTGCCCGCAATCCCGTAGTTGCGCCGTCCCAGCTCGGTCAGATTGTATGTCGTGATCTCATTGGTCTTCTCCGCTAACTGAACTGGATCAACTTATATTGTTACGACGATATCAATCCGTATTTACACAATCTTCTTTTCTTCCCAAATTGCTATGATGACAATTTGATAGATTCCGATGTTCAAATCTGCACGATTTTTCACAAAAATTAAAGCAAACATAATATTTTCTTAATAATTCTAACAACTCAATAAGATTACGAAGATGAACGCTTACAATTCGAGTGGTAGGTGATATCTCCCATTTCCTACAATTCGAGAGATAAAAAATCTCTCTTAAAACCCTAAACCTAAGAGTCACAGGTGGCAACTCAATCTTACTCCCATACCTAATCCTGGACATAACAAGTATGTTATACCCAACAATAATAATAATAAAAGATTAAATTTTTCTTAGACTTATAAAAGATAAATTTTCCCTTACGTTTGGTGCCAACGTAACAATTTGATAGTACCGTATCTATTGCAAGTTGGTACTCTGCCTTGGAGGATTAAATATTCATTCAGAAGGGAGTTTTTTATTATTATTACTTGATGCTTCTCTGATTCCCTTATGGAGTTGAAATTGGATCTTATCCATGTTGCCTTTTAGTTTCCTGCTACAATTAGTCTTATTAGCTATTATCTTACTTACTTCTCATGCAAATTCTCTTCGTTTTTTTTTTTTTTTTTGATGTTGTTGTTTCTTTCTTCAGCTGTTTATGCTGTTCTTGAGTTGTAATTGTATTGTACACGAGTCATTCCGAGTTGTTCTCATGTTGTGTTTTTGAGTTGTTTAAGTGCTCTCTTACTGTGTAATCGTTTGTATTATTTTTTCTTTTAATGAAGCTGGGCATGACCATCACATTTTTCAAAAAAAAATATAGATTGGCTGAAAATTGGAGGGAATGCTAACAAGGAAAAAAAGAAAATATATAAGTATATGTTTTTTGGAGTGGTAAATGAAAATTTTTTTCTTTAATTTTATTTTGATTCCGGAAACAGTAAAATAGAAATTCATCTTTATTTTTTTGGAAGTATTTGTTAGCGCTGGCGTGGAGTTCGGTCCACCCAACCCGCAAACTCCCGCTCCCGCCTCTCCTTCTGTTTTCGCGAAACGACGCTTCCGATCGCGAAGGGTCACACCTCTTCACAAATAACCACTCTTGCGAAGAGTCGCGTCCCTTCGCCAGAAACCGGCTCCCGCCTTCTCTATTTCGCGAAGCGAAGCATCCCTTCGCTTCCTTCTCTTCGTCGATTTTCTTCTTTAGGTTTTCTAGAGGGAGTTCCTTGGGTGTCCACGGGACAGTGGAAGAGAATAAGTGCAAGGAGGAGTAGTTTCTTGCGGTGAAGAAAGAAGAAGGAAGAAGAAGATTGTTCTCCCTAAACTTCTTCTTGGTGGCTTGTGGCAGAAGAGAAATTGAGTTTATTTCTCTTGTAAGTTTGTCTTCTTCGGTGTATCTCGGTGTATCTCGGTGTAGTGTTTTCTTCGGTGTATCTCGGTATAGAGAGAGAAGAACATAGAGAAAAACGAAGAGTGAGAGATTCATCTTGTAAGTCGAGGTGATCGACTGGTGTAAATTTCCTCAAGTAGTAAAATCCTCTGCAACTCCGTGGACGTAGACAATTTGTCGAAACACGTAAATCTGTGTGTTATTTTCTAGTATAATTTTTCTCGTGTTATTTTTCACTTCGTCGTCGATCGTTTTAAATTTAATATATCACAACAGTATTTTAACCCTTGATCATCGTTCAATTAATTTCAGTTAATATGTTAATTATGAAAAAAAATGAATATGAATTTTGAATTTATTATTTAATAATATATAGGTATATAACGGCATATTAACTATTATATATTTATATATAAATTCAAATTTATATAATGTTAATATGTAAATATTTAAATATATATTGACTTTGTAAAACATTCAAATCCTTGGCACACGTCAAACAAAGCTCGATTCAGATGCAAATATGCTTTTATGAACCGCCTCCAAGTTTCGGACGCCCTCACAAAGTTTTACGAACATAAATTATTTGGGGGCTTCAACGATGATCAAAGTGATTTCAGGTTCGTTCACATAATGTTGTTTTGATTGTTGTACATCTTGTCATATCCGATTGACTTATTTAAATGGCATAGACGTGTGAGTCAACAGTAACATTAGTTTACCATTACTAGAGAATTCATAGATAAAGTCCTTGTAAAGTTGTATCATTAAAAGTGTGTTACATTATCCTACGGAGCTCTTATTTCACTGAAAAAGGATGCTATATGCTATAGAAGATTGCAAAAACATTGGTCTGTAGGGGATGGTAAAGAGTTTATGCTTAGAATGTTCCTTTCCCATCCCTATCCCCTACCCCGCATGATTCTTTGAATTAAGTACAAGCAAATAGTTTACTTAATGTTCTTTCTTGTTCTGTACTACTCCTACGAGAGAACATGGTAGGAATATTATGTAAACAATCTATTTCTCATATGCCAGAGTGTAAGAATCAGAAGGTTAACATATTTTTGCATTGCTACCCAAAGCCATCCTAAAACAGGAAGTTCATCTTTCATAAATGCCAAGGGCAAAAAGAGGATGCACTATAATGGAGCAAAATCTTCTTTGGCGGCACACTTAAGAAAGGGTGTGCATTAGTTGACTTGAAACCAAAAAAAAAAGTTGAATCCAGTTCCAGTGAACATATTTGTTTAATTTATTTTGGTTTAATAAAGGCTTGTTCAGTTTTTGGTTGGAGATAGGCATATTTGGATTACAATTAGTTGTTCTGTTTTAAAATAAATAATTGGTTTAATCGAAAACTAACGTTTCATTAATAGATAGCCAAATACTATTTACTTCTTAAAGCCTCAGCCAGACGGGAAGTGAGTGCCGAAGCAGGATTTGGTATTGTGAAGTTGAAGCTCATGAGATGTTGAAGAGGGAATTGAGATTCTGGATTGGCTAACTGGGAAGTCGATCCACATTCCACCACTCGGGTTAATCCAAATGTTATAGTGTTGAAACCAAAGCTGTTCCCCCTTTCCGACATCCTGAATCTGAAGCATCTATACTCATTCCTAGCTTTCAAAAACATGAAAAATTCTTGGAAGATCAAAATGAAAAATTAACTATGACAAGTCCTAACTCGTGCCCTTATCTTCATCTTCTTCAACTCTTATTGTCTCATCTACACAAAGTCATCAACATTCCCCTGCCACTGTCAGTGACTTTAAGCTCCGATATGGTAATTTGATTTACATCTCTAACACCAAAATCTAAGTCTAAATTCTTAGAATGAGTGATCATAGTGTCATTTTGAAGAAGTATATTTTTGGGACAGCTATTAACTGAATTGATCAATATTTTCTTATTCCCACCTATTGATCCAATGTTGTAGAAAGAGTTGGTCCTAGTCTACTCATACTTTGTTTAGATAATACTTTAGAATGGATTCATTTATTAAGATTTCAAACTTCGGTTACATCAAAATCAAAATTTTGATTTGGTTCTCCATATGATTCAATCACCTTGATTTTCTCTGTGATTTTGTTCGGTTAAGATGGTTTAACAATTCATTAACTCATTCAAGCAAATCAGCAGCATGTACACGCCTGCTACTTAGCAGGAATAAATATTGCTATAACTTTGGACATTTACAGGAATTGCTGAATTTTTGTAGGACATTCCTGAGTGTTCTACAATCTTCTAGAAGAATTTAGGTCATTCCATCCTTGGAGATGCCTGGAAGGTGATAAAGGCTGAAGGGAGTATGCTATGGAATTCTAGAACTTAATTGTCATTAAATTTCACAATAATATTAAAATCAGGTGCTTCAATCAAAGAGGATTTCGAATCTGTTACATGAAAGGAGCCTTAAGTTGTGTGGTTGGCTAAAATATGGTAATTTAATCTTACATGCATGGGAAAACCAAAGATGTGGTATGGTTTCATGAGATTGCTTAATTCTAGGCTAGTTTTTTTGTTTTATTGATTGTTCCTTAAATTGAGAGAATTTTAAGGAGTATTTTTTATTATAGTTTTTTAATTTGAATTTGCTTCTTATCTCTTAATTTCCCCTGAGTTGGATATGTAATTATCATGATATGAATGAATAATTCGCTCTACTCAATCGGAACTTCCTTTTAGTCATCCGCCATGTCATCTCTCTATCCATATGTATACTTGTCATCTATGTTATCCGCAATCAATTCTTGAAAGACCATTCATTAGAATTTTGGAAGATTTACATGCATACCACTCAACTCATATGCATTTACATAGCTAACACTTGAACTTCACTTTTTTACATTCATACCACATTAGTTATACATCAAATGATGTTTAAAAGTTAAATTGATGGTGTTTTTGATATGATATGAAGGATTTGGGTGGTAAAAACAAAAAAAATAAGTTAGATGTCAGATATGTAAATACATAAGGGATTGGGTGGTATGTATGTAAATTCCCTAAAAACTTTTTTGTGCTGGACAGGCGACTCCTCCTCATCCCTTATTAGAGATGTAGTTTCCATTCAACTTTTGAAAGATTGTTGATCAAGATTTTTTATTCTGGATTTGTTGCTCAGTGGTTTGAGCTTCCCAAATCTGATAGGACAGGAACATAAGAATCTCAGAAACACATTCACCCACCGGAGAACCACCTTAGGTCACATCCTACGCCAGGTGTAACATGAAGGCCCGGCTCATCGTAATGGACTGTGAACATTTTTTAGATCTCACGCAACAAATTATTGCGTGTAATAAGAGAGAGAGAGATTTGACAAAAAGAGGATGATAGAGACATCCGTCGTTATTCATTTTACTTTCCCTTTACCAAACACTGTGATCTAGCCGAGTCTAGTTGAGTCGAGTCGAGCATGTTATGAATTGGACCTGACTTGATTGAATCATAAGTTATTTATGTTCAATTCGAGCTAGAGCGAGTCTTCATATATACATTGATATATGGCTTGCTTAATTCTTTTATTGATCATATTTGATTGTGTCTTGTTAAATAAGCTAAAAATTCAAAATAGTACTTGATTTTCTATAACAAATTAAAATTTTGATTTTTTTACTCGATTCTTTCTTGATGCTAGTAAAGATGCTAAAATTTTAAATGAGTCCATGTTTTTATCAATATAAAATTATTAACAAATAATTTTTCAACTTCAAATAAATAAAAAATTAAATAAATCTCAATTTAAAATCTAACTAGTTCATTGAAATAAAAAAAATAAGAAAAATCAAATTAAATTTATATGCATAATGATATTAAATTATAGTATATTACTATTAAAAATATAATTAAATAAGTTATAATTATAAAAACTTTATTTAAATAATATATTATGTAAGTATTGAATATTTAACAGGTTACTTATTGAAAAACAAATAAATTTGTTTGTGAACATTAATAACGGAGTTGGCCTATGCTCAAATTTGGTTCATTTATTCTTTGAGCTATAAAATAATGTTCAAAATTGTTTATTTACTAATTTGAACAAGCCGAATTCAAGTTGGTCATCATGTCTATCGGTTCATTTGAAGCCTTGGCTTTACCTCTCCAGAGTGCCACTTATTAGTCATGGAGAGACTTGGGTGCTATCCAGACAAGTGATCTCTTGGTGTAGGTTTACACTGGGCC
Source organism: Phalaenopsis aphrodite (assembly GCA_003013225.1). NCBI lineage: Eukaryota > Viridiplantae > Streptophyta > Magnoliopsida > Asparagales > Orchidaceae > Phalaenopsis > Phalaenopsis aphrodite. The sequence continues at coordinate 2,509,774 of NEWO01000046.1, forward strand.
AACTGAATTTTACGTCACATAATGTGATGCTTCAAATCAAGCAAAATGGGAATCAAAAGTTCACGCAATAATTGAAATGCAATTCTACACTAGTTGACCATCTCGATGCTGTGTCATCATTTTGTTATCATGGTTGGCATGCCCATGTGTTGTCCACATCTGAGTCATTATCGTACTTCAATTTTTAAAGTGCCTTTGCCTTGTGCATCCATTTTGCTATCATTGCCTCCGCCTTCCTAGTGCATTGAATCCATTTTGCCCCCTCCATCATTGTCATTGTCACTACCACAATCTTTCGAATATCCACCGCCCCAACACCCCCCCCACCCCCCACCCAATTTGTTATAATTTATTTGAATTCTGTTTGGTTTGGATCAAGAAGTTTGCTGTGCAACATGTTGCAAATCAAGGTTATGGGAGCAAGTTTTTGGGGGAGTTGTGGTGGTAGCAGAGGGATTGTGCGGTGTCGTGGTCAGCGGCCTCCATGGTATGGACTATGGACCCTTATTTCATTTATATATATAATCAGGACCACTCTCCACTTCATAATTTTTGTTGTTGTCGTGAGAGATGTGAATTGAATAGCAGAAACTGGTTCATGAGATTTGAATCAAAGCATTGAGCAGAAGCCTACAATATAAGAAAACACAACCCTTAACGTGAAAAATTCTGAGAATAGAAAAAAACTACAGAAGCACATCACACAAAAAATTGACTATAAAGAAAATAAAGAGAATCGTACAAATTACACTACATTCAAACCTCTCTACACTCGTGAACACAAGGACACACACAATCAACTCCTTGCTCAAGAAAATTTGAGATCGGAAATCCCATACTCCATCGGTAAAACTGAAACTTTATGTTAAAATGACCCTGATAATAGTGCTGCGGCGATCTAAAGGGGGCTACATCCTAGTGTTGCAGTGCATGTTTTTGGATTTTGAACTTAGACTGATGGCTGCAGCACTGTATTCTTGGCATTGGGGTGCTGATCGGCGTTGAGGCACTGTTGCTTGGTGTTGGGACATAGTGCACAGAAAAAAAGTTTTGGGAACAGCACCACTGAACTCAATTTGGGGGGACAATGCCCCCAACCCACCCCACCCCAACCCAAACACACACACAGACAGAGTAACATTTTTGACACAGTAAAATCTTTTCTGCTCCCCGTTATTTTTTCTATCTAGGATTTTCACATAAGTCTGTGTGTTGCTTCAACTCACCAGATAACCTTTATTAATATCTTTAGAGGCCAGCCAATCTATCAACCATGAGTCCTGGAAAATCATGTGCAGCATCATTAGTTCTGTATATGATTCACAGAACCATAAACCACTAGTATTCATTTTAACTTCTGATTCTACGTAGAATTTAATGTTACTGTTCGAGATTGCACTTCTATTAGGACTAATATATCATTGATACGTTAGTAAATGTGATTGCCTTATTCTTGAATTAATTTTTTTTTTTTTTGGCAATTAGCTTTTGATAAAAAAGTATGTAATCAGGACTCAAGCGATTTACAGTTCCCCGTTCTTTAGATTGAATGTGAAGTATGTGGCTTTGTTTTTGCTTCATGTTGTATTTATCTGGAGAAGCCACCAATGGAACTTTCTTCCATCATTTTTATTATTGTGCATGAAGTGAGATGCAAATCTTTTACTGTGATAAACCAGTTCTCTTTCTCTTTTGTGGCTTTTATTTACACTACTGTATGATTTTTACCATGTTTTCAATGATTTGGAGCGTGTCTTCTAATGAGATCTGAAGCGTATTATTGGGTTTAAAAAAAACAGTTTTTTTAAATGGTCGATCGTTTATTTTCTTAATTTTCTCATGGAATATGATGCTAATAAGCACTGGAGCTTCAAGATGCAATTTGTTCTACTAATTTTCTTCCAAGTTGCAAACATTACTACATATTGCTAAACATAATCTCTTCCAGCTTCAAAGAACGGCCATTGTGGAGCTTCCAACTTTGCAGCTCTTGACTCACATTCTTCCACTCATCAATTCACATTTCGGCATCAACACCGACTCATAGAACAATTAAAAACCGTAGATATCATCATACGCATCTTCCGCAGGCTTCCATGAACAAATCCAAATGCCGCATCCACACAAAAACCAAGCTCTTCCTAAACAACTTCTCCATGCTGTTTAACTTCAGAGCTTTCATCATTCCATACCTTGAGCTCCTCACCCTGATTCTTCGTCCACTGATACTTCTGGACCTTGTAATGATGTCTTCTTGAAAATACCGAGAAAACTAGGAAGTTCAGCACACCAAGAACCGCAAGCATCCAGTAAAAATAATCCAACCTCCCTTTATTCAAATTATTCTTGATCCACCCCCCGCTTGTAACTTTATCAACTATAGTCACCAAAACACTACTCAAGAAGAACCCCATTGATAAGGTGCTAAGAAACAGTCCCGTGCTCATTGACTTCATCTTCTCCGGCGCCTCACGGATGAAGAACTCCAGCTGCCCCACATAAGCAAACCCTTCCCCCATACCAACCAAGCAGAACTGAGGAACAAGCCAGAACACACTTATACTGTTGTTTCCCTCATTTTGAAGCTCTCTCCTTCTCATCTCAACCACTGCAGCGGCCGCCATGGCAAGCACCGAGAAGATGAGGCCGACGCCGACTCTTTGTAGGCTCGTGATGCCCTGAACATTGTGCGTGAAGCGGCGGGCGAGGGGGACGAGGAGCTTCTCATTGAGGGAGGTAACGACGAGGATGGTGATGAAGAGGAATAAGGAGAGGGAGCCTGAAGGGTAAGCAAAGGAGCCAATTCTACGGTTCATGTAGGTGGCTTGCTCTACTGAGAAGGTGGTCATTTGAGAATATATGGTCCAGAACATGATGCAGGTTGCCCAAATCGGTAGCAGCTTTAGCACCATTTTAACTTCTTCTACCTCTGTTACAGTTGATGCTTGGCTTGTTTTAACAACCTTTGTTTCTGAATCGACAGATTCTAAAGCTGAAATTTCATTTGTTTGCAGGATTGCTGCTTTGTCAAGCCACCTGCAATGAAGGTAGGTTATTGAGTTTTTTTCTTATAATTAATGCTGCTTGATAAATATTTGATTTTTTTTTTCTTTTTGATATATGAAGTTTGTGTCTCAGTAGTTGAAAATTGAAGAAAAAGATGATTTTTTCTCCTCTTATAAGAGGATTATGAGCATTACCTTTGCAAAATATTAATTAAAATATTTATAAACAATGATTGTCTATTGCCAAAAATATTATCTTTTAGAATGCCAAATAATTAATTATCTTGTAGTTGAGACTTAATCTTATGTCCTAAACATTGTTTGAGAGGGATGTTTTATTTTATTTTTGTTTTATTATTATTATTTTTAGAAATTTAATGAATTCTGATAAACTTAAAAGGTTGATAAGCACCTAGCCTCTAAAATCATTACTTTTACGCAATTATTAGTAAAAGCTTATAGCTTTAATGACACAACTTGGTAAGCTAATACTGTTCTTACTACTTCTATACCCGCTAACAAGTTGTCTTTATTCAAAAAGAGTGGTCCAGGTTCTACCTGAGCCGGTCGGTATGCGGAGCCGCGGCAGCCTCATAACCATTAAGCTCCTCCACCCTCGCCGGATAACCCACCCCCCTCTTCCTCCACGCCCGCCACACAACCCGCCACACCACCGTCAACGGACTCCCCTGCGGCCGCCGGAATCTATACCTCGTCGTTCCGGCGAACAAAATCACCATCGCCGCCACCATCACCCCCGCCGATATCCCATACCCCCATCCCCTCCCCACATTATCCTGTAAATAAACCAACACTGTCACTGCGAACAGCGAACCCAAACTGATGCAGAAGTAGAACCTATTGAAGAAGAAAAGCATCGCCTTCTCCTCCTTCGGGTCGTTCATGTCGAACTGATCCGACCCGAAACCCGACACGTTCGCCTTTATACCCCCGGCGCCCGCCGCGATCGTGTACAGCGCTGCGAACAGCATGGCCTGCTGCCCGCCGCTCGCCGGCACGCATTCGTGCTCTTGAAGGCGGATTCCGGTGCATGCCGGTGGCTGCATGCTGCTCAGAGAGGTGGCCATTGTTAGCAGGCAGGTTCCCTGGAGAAAAAAAACAGAGGCAAATTGTAAGTATCTGTAATTGTTTCTTCAAAATATTTTTTAAAAAGTATATTTTTATTCACTATTTTTTTATATTATATTTTATTCTTTTATACAAGCCAGACATCAAACGCCAAGCACCACATCACCGAGGCCAACATGTATAATAATGTGGCGTCTGATGATTGACCATCCGGGCAAGGTGAAATTTTCAACAGATACCCATAAAACTATCATTTACTACAACCAAAATGTTTATATAACCCAAAAAGTGGATATAAATTATAAAAGAAAACAGTATTAAGAAACATCAATATGAGATCTCAAAGCATATGAGTGAATTACTGCGGCAGCAATGGCGGCAGAGATGGCAACGGTGAGAAACCGGCCGAACTTTGCGTCGGCTGCAAATCCACCGAGGAGAGCCAGAAGATTAAGCGTTCCCATAAAATTAGTAACTATATTAGCAGACCTGGAGGAAGAAAGGTGAAGATCTCCAACCAGATAAGTAACCAGATTCATGGCGATTCCTATTACGCAAACCCTCTCAGATAACTCTGTTCCTAATATCAGACCGGCGGCGAGCCATCCGCCGGTTTTCGACTTCTCCGCCGGGTTTCCGCGGAAGTCGACGGCTGATTGCTTGCTGCTCTCCAGACTGGAAGTGGAATCCTGTAGCCATGAGAATAAGTTAGAAGAGATGAGAAAGGTATGGAGAAATTAAGAGTTAGAGAGGGAGAGAGTGTGGTGTGGAGGAATACCATGGAGCTGAGAATGAGATGAGAGATTGAGATGAAGGAGTGGTAGCGATGAAGGGTATATATATAGATTTAGAAGGGAGGGCAAAAGGGGAGCTGAAATGGAGGCTGGCCATAGCTTTTGGGAAGGGGGAAAGGTGGACGGTGAAGGATGGTTGAGGACGGAGCGTGTGGTGGAGAAGGAGAATTAAAATATATTTTTAGTTCATTTATTTGAATGCCACATAAATTTTACATATTTACATATCTAAGACATGCTTAGCATTTGAATTTTTGCATCACATTATCAATTTTTTAAAAATAAAATACTTTTTATGTATAAAATTAGAACACTAGTGCTATAGAAATAAATGTTAAAGTTTAGGTGTTAGATATATAAATACATAAGTATTGTGTGGTGTTTATATAAGTTTATCTATATTATTTTATAATGGTATTATGAAAAAGATATTTGGTTGGATATTCCGAGAGAAAAAAAAATGAGTTCTGTGTGCCCAAAATGCGTGATATACAAAAAAGGTGCGTGCCTACGATTCGATGCCAAAGGCATGAAGAGATGCAAATGAAGATAACTCCCAGGGGCAAGCATGTAATTTATACTTTTATTCTTTTGCACTACCACTCCACTCTTCTCTCTCTCTCTCTCACACACACACACACACTCTCTCTACTCTCTACTCTCTATGTTCTGTTTCTTTGGCACGCCTACATGATACATTTGAATTCAACATATGTTGTGGTGAGCGTGGGCATTCCGTCAATAAGAAGATGAGCAACACCGAGGAAAAATTCTTCACAAACACTCATAACAGAGATCGTACAAGTAGGAGTGTCAATTTGGGTTAGCGGGCCAATCTGAACTCTCTCTTACACACACACACACACACTCTCTCTCTCTCTCTCCCTCTCTCTCTCTCTCTCATAACTAGAACCCTATCTGAACTTTTGTGCTTATTCGGGTCATGTTTGAGTTTTCGGGTACAATCCAAATAATAAGCAGATCGAATTCTCTAACTAGAACCTGACTTGAAAAATGTTAGGGTCAACTCTAACTTGAGTTTTGGAGTTGAGTTATAGTCGTGTTGGTGTGTCTGACCAATTTTTGACACCCCTACGCACAAGGGCAAACGATGCAGTAGTGAACTTAGGAGCTTGAAAATCTAGTTTTCGTTGTTTTCCGAGAGGCTTTGACTCGTATGTGAAAACCACATTCATAAACTAATAGTTGGAATTAGCAACAGCCAAAACTCCTCACAACGCTGGTCGAAACAACTTTTGTCGTGCAAAACTCCCTATCGCATGAAAATCATCCCACTGACCAAAATACGCAATGTGAAATCCCATTGGTCGCCAGATCCAGATCCCACTCGTCGATCTTCAGATCCAAATCCCACAGAATGGCAGAAAACTATCTGACTGCCAACCTTGCAAAATATCTCCGTGCAAAAATCTATCGGCTAAAAGTCCTTAACTACATGAAAATCATCCCGCTAGACAACTCATGCACTGACCGACCAACTCTCTTCTGGCTAGCTAAACACTAGTCGACTGAAAGATTACTGTCATCCAAAAATCCAAATCGGCGGACCAAAAAACCAAACTGTCGACCACCACTAACCGTCGTCGATGACCGTCGCCGTCCACCCCCGATCGTCGTCGACCACCACCAATCTTCATCGGTAGTCATCAATCACCGCTAACTACCGTCAACCATCACCAACCAGAGGTCGCTAATCAGAATTGGTTCTCTCGTTGACTTTGTAACTTGGGAAACCTAGTAACCATTTTTTACCTGTGAGATAAGTGATTGCAACTGTAATTAACTTTTTATAGTGGAACTCTTCAGCTGAGTCAGACCCCATGACTTCTCCCTTTCTGAGTTTTTCACATAAAAACTTCTGGTGACATTATTAATTGCTTTTTCTTTTTCGAATGCGTGTTGGATCTTCGCATCACACTAAAACGATAATCTGCTACTCTACTGCCGTGAATTTTCTTGCACGCATCATATTTGCTAAAATTTTAAGCCTGCTTTAAACAAGATTAGCTGAGAATATATTGACTCAATTTGCTTTCTACTTAAATTCAGATAATATTTAAAATTGCTGAATTTATTTCAGGATGAATAAGATATAAGTTTTAATTAAGTTTTTCTTGAAGTTCTAAGCAAAGAGATGATATATTTCTATTTTAAATATAATATTTATCTGAATCATTTTATGTATTTATGATTTATGTGGATCAATTAAAAAATCTTATACTCTTTTTATATATTTCACTCTCTGAATGAATTAATTTTTTTTTATTCATATATTCAAATGCATTGAAATACCAAAGAAGTTAGATTATAACAGCTCTGGTGAACAAATGTGCGATGTAACAATTATGCCAGTCATGGAAAGCTGCTGGTGGCTGGCATTTATATGAAAATTGCAGCTCTTAATTATGATTAATTGCGACAATAATCATAAGAAAAAGGTTATTATGTGTGTTTAAGAATTTTTATGATTCTTGGTAGAAATTTGTTGAAATATAGACCTACTTGGAGGATTTCAATCCCATAGGAAAAATGATTTTTTTAGTTGTGATGTCACCATAAAATCTAGTTGATGAGACAAAAACTAAAATCCAATTAAATTCATGATTATTTAAGCTCTGGTTTTAGAAATCTATAGCTAAAATGAATATTACTGTGACACGAATCTAACAACACTAAAAGCGATTCAATTTGAGCCCAGACAAGCTTTTGGATTGATTGAAGTATTAATTGGAAGTATGGAAGTAATGGTTAAAATGACAATTGATTGTCGAATTTGGCAAGTTTTAAGAGAATTAACACGGGCAATCCAATGAAGTGTCATAGATTTTTGGCTAGATTTATCAAAAAAACTCTTAAAACTAAAAGTAGTATCTCATTTTTGACATGGAATGGGAGAAAACTAAGAACTAAATTCATACTCTAGAAGAAAGACTGAAGCTAGCAAACAACGACAATCATCGTCAACCATCATTAGTGACTTTTGTTGCTCAACTATTACCTTATTGTTGTCACAACCATATTGTTGTCTTGCAGCAGTCATAGCTCAGTTATTATTCCCTAGTTGTTGCCTACTCTTTATAACTCAATCAAAGCTCTGCAAGTTCAACTTCTTCATTTAAAAAGAGGAGTGAGACTCTATAACTTGAAATGGATAGTGGATTGCTAGACCCTGTGATTTTTTCCCTTTTTTAATTTTTATCATAAAACCTCTAGGGTCTTCACTTTTAACATTTCATTTATTCGCGTGTCTTTGATTTTGTCATAGCTCGGTTATTATTCCCTGAAGGTTGTTGCCTACTTTTTATAACTTAGTCAAAACTTTGCAATTCGATCTTCTTCACTTAAAGAGATGGGCGAAACTTTACAACTAGAAATATATAGTGGATTATTTGACATATATAATACCCTATTATTTTTCTTCCCTTTTAAAATTTTTCAATTAAAATATCTGGTGTCTCCTCTTTCAACAATTCTTTTATTTGTATGGGTTTGATTTTCATGAGATGCTAAAAAAATTAATTTATTACTCAACCATTACAAATTTTCTATCCATAACAATTTGACACTACCTAGGATAAATGATTTTAGAATTGGGGTCTACTCATACTGCAAACTTTAATGTCATTTATGTAATGCCATATGAATGATGGATGTAAGATAATCTATTTGTCATTCATTCTTTCAATTTTTTTATTGCCATATTTTGCTAGAAGTCTCAGGTATAATAGAAGACCATCATGCATTTTTTTTTTTTTTGTTAATTTTTATCTTACCCTTAAAAGCAAACCCAACATTTGATTATACTCTCTATCAAGGGAGATATCCACCTAAAAGAGGGACTTGAGTAATTTTTTATGCTTGAAGGATTTATGAGCTTCATTTATCCACTATAGATCACTGTCGCCCAACTACAATTAAACCGCCACCGAGTCGATGTTGTCAAATTGTCACATCATCAAATTACTACCAATTGACTTTCATTGTTGCCCATACATCAACATTAGATCACCTCCATCTAACTGTCATTATAGGGCCATTGTTGCCTATCTATCATTATCATACATCGCCATATGTTTCTAATGAGTCATTTAAATCTAATCACTTTGACTACATTTTTTTTAACCACGACTACCTGACATCGATATCCAACTATAGTCACTTGATAATAGTTATGTTCTATGACTTTCTAATCATTGACTCGTCGCTAACCTTGTTCCATGTTAACATCAAAGTTGATGTCTACCAACATATTGGATGGCATCAATTCTCATCGTCGCTTATCAAGACAATGCATGCCACTCATGCACACCCTTACCTCTTATGAAAATCCTAGAAGATATGCCCAAGAGGAAGGTCAATAAAAAGCTAGTAGTGGATATGATCTTCACTAAAAAGTTCTTATGAGAGCAAGTAACGGACATGATTCACATTCATACATCTAGATGGAATGTCTATGAGGAAGTTTCAATAAAAAGCTACTAATGGATATGGTTCCCAATAAAAAAAAATCCATGAAAACAAGTAGTCGACATTGCTACACTTAAAAATCTCAGACGATTAAAGCTTCAAAATAGACCCATACACTCAAAAGTTGTATCTAAAAAATCTTAGAAATTTAAAAGTCTCTGAATATACATTATATCAAAAATCCTAGAAGACAAAATATTAGAACGTATATATATAAAAAATAATTCAAAAAGTTATACATTTCGCAATCTACATGTACATTAAAAAACTTCAAACAGATAAAATTTTGATTTTAGAAGAATAAGCTTCAGACAGTATAAGCACACTAAATAAGCTGAAAAGTTTATATGACTCTAAAGGCATATGTATACCCTGTAATCTCAAAAATCATCATTCAAACTCGATTTTTACAAATAAGCTGAGCTTGAGCTTGGCAAGGCTCTAGCTCAACTCGACTCATTTGCACACCTATGTCTAACAACTATCTAGTGGCCACCATACCAAAAACATTATTATGCAGCCATCATTGCCTAGTTGTAACTCAATCAAAAATTAGAACGGTATAATCCCATCTTCTTCATCTATAAAGAACGATTCAACCCTATAATTCAAAACATACAGTCGAGTATTTTAACTCGATTAAACATCATCATAGATTTGTTTCCTTTTCCTAATTTCTTACATAAAATCTTTGGCATCTCCTTTTCCAACCATTCTTTTTTATTTGTATTTATTTTGCATTTTCTTCTAATATTAAGGTATTAATTTATCATTCTAATTAACAAATTCTCTCAATATTTTTCAAGAATATTAAAATTTATTTAAATTTTCCAATATCATATTCACCTTTCTATAATATCAATATTTATTGAAATTGAATAAATATTTAATGCTTTAGTGGGGCGGTCGGAGATGCCCGTGGGGTTCAGGAAGGAGACCGCTGACTGGACCGGGTCTAAAAATAAAACAAAATTAGGTCAGATTATTTTGACCGACTTTTAGTAGGAAGGATTCCGAACTTACTAATTTTTTTAAATAAATAAATTAAAAATTATACTAAATTTATCTTAAAAATTAATTAATAATGTTGAAAAATATGTAATTTAATAATAATAATTGTGGGCTATTTTTTCCCTAAAAAATTCATGTAAATTTCGCATTATATTTTCGAGCGAAATGATTTTTATAAAAAATGAATTTCATATAAGAAAAACACAGGCTTTATAAAAATAATCATTACGCTGGATAATAGCTGCCGACATGGTGCATGTTGCTTTTATGCATGACACATCAAGGTATATTACAATTAATTAAATAAGCAAATATATTTATGTGTGCAAGAGAACTCGCCACAGCAGCGTAATGAATTATCATCTTAACATTATATGAGAAAATATAAGAAGCTCTTATTAGAAACGGTGGAGCCCAGTTCACTATGCTTGGACGGTTACTTTGCTTTGAAGAGTCACATTTCTTCACAAATAATCACTCCCGTCTTCTTTTTTGTGAAGTGAAGCATTTTTTCGCTCCCTCATGTTCGTGATAAAAGCTTTGGATGAATCTCCTTGGGTTTTGTAGTCACGTTTTGAGTTCGTCTTCGGTTTCCTCGGGATAGATGAAGCTTTTCTCGGGACAAGGGAAGAGAAGTGCAAGGAGCAGCAGTTCCTTGCGGCAAAAGGAAGAAGAAAGAAGAAGAAGAAGATTGTTCTCCATAAGCTTCTTTTTGTTGGCTTGTGGCATAAGAAAATTGCTGGATAGAACAACGAAGTGAGAGATTCCTCTTGTAAGTCGAGGTGATCGACTGGTGTAAATTCCTCAAGTAGTAAAATTCTTTGCAACTCCGTGGACGTAAGCAATTTGCCGAACCACGTAAATCTGTGTTCCGCTGTGATGTTACTGTTTTATGATGTGAATTTTTCTCGTTTTATTTTTTCGCTTCATCGATCGTTCTCTTGTTTGATTTATATATATACCACATCAACTGGTGTATATTTAGATTGTCGTCACAACAGTTCTTACGTGCATAACCCGAAAAGAGAAAAAAACACTGGTTCAAGCTTTGTTGAAATGATTCACTATAAGTTACTGATTATATGTACAAACTCATCTCTCACGGGCTGGAAACCGTTAAATTATCAAGTTACAGCTGTCGTGCATTGAAGTGCTCGTTGCTCAACTGTACGGAACGGTCACAGCGAAGAGTAGTTGCATAGGCTAATAGAGCCTTGGGAGAGCCTCTGTGCTAATAAGAAAGAATTCATACCACTCCATCGAACGACCCAGAGAGATTCCATAATCTGGAAATATTTTTATGAATATTTAAATGTCATAATGATGTCAAAATCGAGCGATCTTAAGCTCATTAGATCTGTCTTACTGAGACGTTTAATTTAAATATTTGATCGTCTTAATACTTTGTTGATGATGAATCAACTATAATTTTATTGAAATCAGAGTTTGAATGATAATTCAATGTAAGTTTGAAAGATTCTTTACCCAAAATGAATCAAGATTTGATCAAATAAATTTATGATGACATAATAATAATACTACTAATAATAATAATAATAATTATTATTATTATTGATTCCTTATGAAGAATATTTAAATCTTTAGATGATTTTGAAAGTGATAACTTAAGGCGCATATAAAGTATTTTCTTTAATGAGACACTCTGTATAAAAAACAGATAATTCCAGATCCACAAGCCACAACAAAGCAGCAAAATTCAATCAGCATTGCTTAATTCAATTCCAGAAAGTAATCAAAGATGAACACGCGTACACGGCATAGCCGTACAATATTCAAGATGGGGACCGCAGCAATTCAACGGTCTAATGCCAATTTTTTTATATTTAGCACGATTAATGCCTAAATATTTTTTAATTAGCTCATGTATTTTACAAAATTAAAAGTTGGGGTTTGATTTGCTATCAGGGGGCGAGAATCAAGCCCAATTATATTGCTTCAAGGGACGGCACTCAAATTAGTAAGTTTAAATGACAATTCTATAGAATCAAATGATCAAATCTCATAAAGCACTGTTGCTGATTTTATTAGGGACTGTAATTTTTCAAAGAGATAATTGTAAAAATTATGGTCTATGGTGAGAATAATTAAAAAATATATTTTTTTAAAAATGTTACAAGATGATCCAGATGAAAAACAGTTTATTTTGTTGTATTTAATGAGTTTATTATAATTGATTTTTTTTTTGCTCTCTATAAAGATGAGAAAAATATTATATTAGTACTACACATGTAGAGTAAGGTGAGTAGTCAATGAAATCACGTCACGACACCCCACGTGACAGAAAAAAAAACAGCGCGGTAGCACGGATAATATTCCCCCCGTGTTATTCATGTGTTATTGTGTTTTGAAAATATTCATGGTGTTATAATAACACAATAACGCATCAATAACACATGAATAACACACAATAACACATGAATAACATGGGTTTACCGTGTCGTTTTTTCTCTGTCGGGAATATTCTCTCGTATTATTCTGGTGTTATTGTGTCCTGAGAATATTCTTGGCGTTATAATAACACAATAACACATAGTAACACATGACTAATATACAATAACACATGGATAACATGAGAGAATATTTCACATTTTACAGCGCCATTTTTTTTTCTGTCGCGTGGGGTGTCGTGACGTGATTTCATTGGCTACGCATGTTACTCTACGTGATAGTACTGTTGTAATCTTTTTTAATAAAGATGAGAGAAAAGTGAGGTGTGTAGAAGTTATAAACCGAGTTTGTTTTATTTCTCTCCATTCGTTATTAAAGAAATCTTTCTTCCCATGGAGCCAGGTGAATCAACACAATGTCGAACTGCATAAATCTTTTGTGTTTGATTGTTATTATGTGAATTACTACGTTGTAGTATTATTTTTCCATAAAAATTAGTATCAGAACTTCGAGTTTGTGATAGGAGGGTAGTTCGACCTCAAGCAGCAAATCGGGAGAGTATTGCCGGCAGTTTCGGCAGTAGGTGGTCCGGCTGCATATCGGCATCCTGTAGCGAGACGGTCGGCGGATTGGATGCGAGACGGAAGACTGAGAGAAACCGGCAGCAGGCCGGCGGTTAGGATCAGTCAGTCCATCGTGAGTCCGGGATCAATGGAGTGAGCAGATTGCGCAGTCCGGCAGGCTACGAAGGGTCAGGCGAAAGGCTCCGGTGGCGACAAGCGGAAAAGAAAAGGTTTAGAAGTGTAGCAGAAGGAGATTTCTGGGAAGGAAAGAGATGATATTGAGAAAGCTTTTGGTTGATGAATTGTTGGGAATTTCATAACAGAGAAAAGAAGTTTTCTTAACAGGAGAAAATTTTCGGGAAACAGCAAAACAGGTAAAAACGAAAATGAAAGTTTTTTTTTTTTTAAGAAGGAAAAAAGAATTTCGAAAAAAGAAAAAAATTAAGAAAAAAAGGAATTCCAAGAAAGAAATAAAAAGAAATTTATATTGTCTGATTTTTTTTTAATTCAGGTGATCTTTTTTTGTTGATTGTTTTTTTCCTTTTTTTCGCAGGTATTTTGTTAGAGAATTTTTTTTTTTTTTTGAGAAAAAAGATTACATCATTGAGAATAATGAATAATAGCAAGATGTCAGGTTCTTGAACATCGATTATAGTTGCAAAAATGTCAATTTATCAAGTGGTTATACATCCCGTCAAAATTGATATGATGAAATATGATGATAAAATGGAACTTTGACATGTGTCTATGCGAGTTAATGGATGCGATGAGTTC
>NEWO01000046.1:2554498-2589842 GCA_003013225.1 Phalaenopsis aphrodite
TGTAACGACCGACCTCGAATGTAATGAATCAGAAATGTTGGATTGATTCGGAAATGAGAATTGAAATGTAGGTCAATTCTCAAAAGAAAGTGTCGAAATGTAAGGACCGACCTTGAATGTAATGAATCAGAAATGTAGGACTGATTCGGATATGAGAATTGAAATGTACAAAGCTTATAGTGTTGAATTTACAAAAGCGTATCATGTGGAAAGGCTGATTTTGTAGAAATTTGTAGAGCTTTGTGAGGTTTTGTGCAGAATGCAAAATTCTACGAGGATGCGAAGAGAGTTAAGGTAGATAATGATGGTTGTACTGCGCGCACAAAGAGTAAGAAATTCCGAAAACGGAAGCATCCACTCAGCATGTTTATTTCATTTTCTTGTTGTTTTCATCACATTTAATTTTTCAAAAATTTGTTTTTAAAGTTTTAATTTTAATTGGTTGATTTTTAAAAGAAATTTATTTTGTTATTCACTTATTTATGATTATTTTTCATTTGTGTTTTATTCATTATTGAAGATTTGTTGTTTCGTTCTTTGTTCATTAAAATTCTGAACCATCGCATGATTCGCGGCTTTCATCTATCGCACAAAAAGGCAACTGACAAAAAGGCACAATTTGAGAGAAATTTCCATTAATTTGCCCCAAAAAGGGATACCATAAATCAGACATAGGCTAATGCCTCAAAAGATACATTATATAATCCATGCTGAAATACATTGAGAATCATCTCATGATATGAGTACATCGTAGACTGAATAAAATCAGATGCATGTCATGCTGTTAAAAGAAAGCAAGTAAACCCTCTGTGCTTGGTATATTGAGCTCCTGATCAAGCAGACCTTCTAAGTCATGCTCTAGGATAAGAGTTCCCTTCACATGTACTTAGAGGTACAACATTCTCATAGCTTGTATGGAAAAAACCCCTCTAATTCTGGGTCCTGCTAGAATCCATACGTTATTTTACTTTCGTCTATTCTGCGGAAGGTTACAAACACCCTATGCTGTTGTACTCCTGGAATGCAGTGCTTGGCAACGTCTGCACCGTTGCTCTTAATAACAAGTACTGAACCCACTGGAAGAGGAATCTCCACAGCTCCTCTGAATTTGTCAGGGCCGACTATATCGATTTCTTTTCTAAATAGAATATTGCTTTTACTCATGAATGAGACCGTACAGAAAGGCCTCAAAAATTTGTGTTGGTCGATGTGTGGGGGAATGCAGTCACCTTCTTCATAAATGTTAATGATGCAACTGTTGGGAAAGGCAAGTAGCGGGTAAAATATTCCACTTGACAATTCTCTTGATCATCCATTTTATCATCGGTGGTAACTGATTCACTTAGTCATATCTGAGGATCCCAGAAGGATTCCCTTGTCTGTCATTCAAAAAATTGTAGCAAGATCCTCATTGGATGGTGATTCTTCCCTTTCCCCTCATCCATTTCTTCGGCTCGGAATATCTCATCTCCATGAGAAGGTCCGCTCGACCTCTATCTCTTAAATCGAAGATGCAGTCCAGAATTCTTCTTTTATCAGTTTTAGAGAAAACCCTGGTATATAGCTCCAGACCTTCCAATATGTTGACGAACTTTCCTTGAACTTCTTCATAGAGCTAGAATTCTCTTTTATTTACTCTGTTTATCTTGTTGTATTCTACCATACCAAGAGTTGGCAGCAGCCGTGGGCGTTCCTTCCTTCGAGCCTTGGCGGGAACCCAAACTGGTGTCGGTCGATCTTGAATATAAGATTCAGCCTCTAGTGGGATGTATGATCCTAGGCTCCATGGCGCGCGCTGATCCATCACTTGTGGGACATACAATTCATTTGTCGCAAAGTCTGGAGCCTGAGACTCATTGGTGCTTGAAGTGTATTCTTCTAATGTACTAAAATGTTGTAGATGCAGAACGTTGCAGTCCGGGCATTCTACAAATGCTTCCGTGATTGATGTCCCGACCGGTACTTCAACGTTGCATGTTGGGCAACCCCTGCATTAGATATATGGAACTGGGAGAACATCTGATTTTTTCACAAATCCTGACTCTTCATCTGTAGTGGGCAGGCTGACAGAAGTTTCTCTCAGATCTGAATCGTAAATATGTCCCTCAGGAATAGGGGTAAGAAAAATG
This sequence comes from Phalaenopsis aphrodite, assembly GCA_003013225.1. NCBI lineage: Eukaryota > Viridiplantae > Streptophyta > Magnoliopsida > Asparagales > Orchidaceae > Phalaenopsis > Phalaenopsis aphrodite. Next base: position 2,556,628 of record NEWO01000046.1, read on the forward strand.
CTAAAGTCTCTCTAGCGTTTGCATTCCTGTCGCAGAAAGGCTCTCTGTCTCTTTAGGCTGGAATCTCTGCGTTGCGTCCTACGAAGCGGAGTGTTCGGTAGTTGTTCACTACAGGCGGCTATCAGGTCTCTTGCTGGAGTAGCCACCATGGAGGGCAGACGGCTCGACCCCTCCATCAGATCATGTTCTGCTATCACGTTTTTACCTTTGTGTAACATATTGTCTTGAGTGGCCACCCTCAATAGTGAAGGCAGCCCTCCTTTTCTTTACTTCTGACTACGTCCTTTAGAGGACCCTCGTAGTCCATATTAACCTGGTTGAAATCCACGTTGAAATCTATGACACCTCCTTGCGACGCCATCTCTTCATTTAGTGCGAGGTTCCAGCTGTCCTAGAAGGCAAAGATCAGCCTCTGTTCTGACATTTTTCTGCAGATGACAGAAAAAAATGTCAGTGGGTTGAAGCTTGGCAGGAACAAGAACAAAATAAAGCATTCATTAAAGTAAATTTTAGTTTGTTTTGGTGAAAAGGATTACTCATTTTATGTGTGAGTTTCGTTTGATTTAATAAGTTATTTAAATTCAAAAGTAGAAAAGAGAACGTGTGAAGTTCAAAAAGTTTCTCAAAATTTTCATTATAATGAGGTTAATTATAAAATTTGGGCCCAGTCGTAGACATTTGGCCACATAGATAACCCTAAAAAAATTAAAGTTTCAAAGTTTCAAAGCAAGCAGAGGCAAGCGGAGGCAGAGGACATCAGGCTGCGTAATAGGTTTTTAGGTATCGTCCATTTATCAGTAACATGGGTCTTTCACCCCGGAAGTCCACTAACGGGTAGGCTTCTCTTGTATAGACCTTCTCAATGACAAATGGTCCATTCAAAGTTCGCTCGAATTTCCCACCTATTTGGCGGTGAGCAAGAATAGGTCTTTTGAGCACAACTACGAGGTCACCAATTTTGAATGTCCTTGGGCGGACCAATTTGTCATGGGCTTGTACCATCTTTTCCTGGTAGAGCTCCAAATGCTATTGTGCTTCCAACTTTTTTCCCTCGAGACTCTCCAGTTCTTCAAGTTTGAGTTTTGCACTTTCTCCCGTTGTGAATTGGTTGGCAACGACGACTCTGAGAGATGGTGTCTGGATTTCTAGCGGTAGCACGACCTCGGTCCCGTACACAAGAATATAAGGTGTACACTGAGTGGGAGTCCTGAAAGTCGTCCGGTAGACCCATAAGGCTTCTAACAATTTGTTATGCTAATCTCTCTTATTTTCATCCAGTGTTTTCTTCAAAATCTGTTCCAGTGTCTTGTTGAAAGCTTCAGCCAGACCATTTGCTCTGGGATAGTAAATTGTAGAGTATCTTTTATCTATCCTATGTCTTCTGGTAAAATTGTTGATCTTTGTGCTTTTAAAGTTGTCCCATTGTCAGAGATTATTTTTTGTGGCATTCTGAAATGGTAGACAATTTGGCCTTTGAAAAATTGAAGGCGTGATGTGTCGTAACCTCACGTAACGGTACTGCCTCTGCCCATTTGGAGAAGTAGTCTATAGTAGCAAGTATAAACTTGTGTCCTTTAGAAGATGGAGGGTCTATCAGACCTATTATCTCTGTGCCCCAACACTCGAATGGCCACGAGGCAACAGTTGGGTGCAGCACATTCGGTGGCTGGTGTAAGACTACCTCATGCACTTGGCATTGGTGACTTCTTCTGGTTGTATCCATGCAATCGGACATCATTGCTGGCTAATAATATTTGAGTCTTTAGATCTTCATTTTCATTTTTGGTCCCGACTGGTGAGCGCCACACAATCCGGCATGTACTTCTTTGACAATATTTTGTGCCTCAGCTCTGCTCAGACACCGTAACCACATTTGGTAGAACAATCTTCTGTAGAGAACATTTACCACCAGGGCGTAAGACATGGCTCTTCTTGTGATGTCGTGTGCCTCAGTCTTGTCCTCTGACAGCTTCCCAGTATGCAAATATTCTATTAATGGCTTGTGCCAATCTTTGTTGATGTCTGCAACTGTATTTATTGTTTCTTCTTTTCCAAGTTTGTGTAGAGTTTCAAAGTCGTTTCGAGACAAGACTCGTCTTCCTTGCACCGTGACTTCGATTGAATCCTCTGGCGGACACACCATTTCCTTAGCGAGTTTTGCTAGAGCGTCGGCATGGCATTATCTCCCCGAGGAATTCAGTAGAAAGTCACGTAAAGGATTTGCTCCATGAGCTTCAACGTGTACTGATGGTACTCTGCTAGTCTCGATTTTAAAATTCTGTATTGTCCGACGACTTGCTGGATAACAAGTTGAGAGTCACCATAAATGACAATGTTTGTTATATCCAATGAAGTTTCCAATCCAATCAGGTGATTAAGGCTTCATATTCTGCTTCATTGCTGGTGTACTGATCTGTTAGGTGGTATGAGAACCTCATCATGCCCTTATCTGGCGTAATAAAGATCAAACCGATCCTTGCCTTGCCTGGTATAACTGTGTCTGATCCTTTGTCTTTCCTGGCTGATGAAGCACCATCAAAGTACATTTCCTAGCACTGCGTACTAGAAAATTCCATTTATAGTATTTGCTCGTCTGGTAACTCGTCGTTGAGAGAGGACCCAGCTGACAGTGGGTGTGCAGCGAGAAAGTTTGCAAAAATCTGTCCCTTAATAGCACGGAGGGGAACAAAAGTTATATCAAATTGCAATAAGATCATTGACCATCTTGCTAAACGTCCAGTGAGTGTTGGTCGGATCATCAAATATTGCAATAAATTAACCTTCAAAATTAAAGTAATCTTATGAGAGAGCATGTAATGTCTAAACTTTTGGGCGGCAAAAATTAATGCCAGATAATGCTTCTCAATAGGTGGATACCTTATTTCCATCGGTATTAGACGAAGAATCAAGTAGTAGAGTGCGTTTTCCTTGCCCTCATCATTGACTTGGGCTAAGAGGGTTCCAAGAGAGTCATCCAAAGCCGCGGTATAAAGTATCAATTGTTTCTCTGGGATAGGGGCTGCCAAAAGAGGAGGTGTCATTAAATATTGTTTAACGTCCCCAAAGGCCCGCTGGCATTTCTCTTCCCAAATAAATTTGGCGTCCTTTTTAATTAATGTCGAGAAAGGCTGACACATACCTGAGAGATTAGAAATAAAGCGTCTTAGATATGTCAACTTCCCCTGGAAGGAACGTAGTTTTTTCATGGTTTTATGGGGAGGCATTTCCAAGATAGCTTTAATCTTATCCGGGTCGATCTCGATTCCCCGATGACGGACAATAAATCCTAGAAATTTTTCAGAGGTAACGTGAAAGGCAAACTTTAAGGGATTCATTTTAAGGTCATATCGTCGTAACCATTCAAACAAGATCCCCAAATCGTACAAATTGTCTATTTTTTGTTTACTTTTGATGACCAAATCATCCACGTAACATTCTACTTGATTATGGATAAGGTTGTCAAAAATCTTTGTCATTGCGCGCTGATATGTTGCTCCAGCATTCTTTAGGCCGAACGACATCACTGTGTAGCAGAAAGTTCTAATCGGTGTTTTGAAAGCTGTAAGTGCTGCATCCTCGGAAGCCATCTTAATTTGGTTGTATCTCGACGATCAGTCTATGAAGGATAAAATTTCATGTGTCGAAGCGATATCCATCATCATTTATGGTATAGGTAGTGGAAACTCATCTTTTGGACATGCCTTGTTCAAATCTTTGAGGTCGACACAAACACGGATCTATCCATTTTTCTTTTTAATAGGTGCAATATTGGCTAACCGCGTGGGGTATTGCTCTTCTTTAACAAAGTTGGCATCTATCAACTTCTTCACCTCGGCGATGCCTTGTTGTTCTATTTCAAGGCGCATTCTCCTTGGAGCTTGTTTTACTGGGGTTATATTCTTGTCCACCCGAGTTTATGGACTGCAACCTCTGCTGACAGCCCTGGCATTTCATCGTAGCTCCATGCAAAGCAATCTCTGAGTTCCGCTAATAGTTTAACCAGTTCTGCAGATTCTTCGTTATCAAGTAGAGAACTTATAAATGTAGGCCGTGCCGTTCTTCAGTTTTGAGGTTAATCTCTTTCAATTCATTGACAGTGGATTTAATTTCTTTCTCAAATTCTGGCAGAGCATCTTCTATTGGTTGTTCAGCAGAGTCATTCTCCACATCGAGGCAATCCTCCTCTGACCCACTAGTAACAACCATGCAAAATTCAGAATCATCGACTGGTCCAACTGTACCAAATCCGAGACCTTCTTTTGAATTGGGAGTTTGACTTTTAGCATTCCATAATTTTTCAAAAAGTTGAAATTTATCTTTTGGTATTTGTTTTGGTAAGTGTCCCTATTGAATTAACTTTTGAACACAAGGCGAGAAGTAACCAAAAGGCAATTCCAATAATTCATTAGAATCAACATCCAAATTTACATGTTTTTCAAGCTCAGTCAAGGTAGAAGTAAAGTAAAATTTGATCGGCTTTAAACCAACACTACAAACTTCCTTGACCTTTAAACTCTCAACCTTTGAGGGAGAATCAGAGTAAGGGTCATAGTATTCACATAGTGGTTTATCCGATCATACATTGTTTCATATTCATTCCTCTCTGTGTCTTCTAGGGATATCTCGTACTGAGGTTTCTTCTGCTTTGTCATCATTATTTCATCTTCAGAACTGTCTTCATCACCAATGTTGATAGTTGCCCTTGTCCGTTGGCTAATCTCATGAATAGTCCCCAAAACCATGATTAGGGTGCGAGGATACTGGCTCTCACTCCTCAGCTCCCACTTCCCTTCCCCTGAAGGCTTACTCTCGCTTCAATTCTTAAACACTAAGACTAAATTGAGGATTTTGTAACCCTGGAATCTCCAATTCTTTGCCCAATAATATACATTTTCTTATTTATTCGCACTCAATTCCATGAATGAAACACTACTTCATGGAATCGAATGTGATTCTCACTTTGTTGTGAAAATCATACTCCATTTCCCGGTTAACATTTCAATTGGCCAAATAAAAAATTAAATTAATCATAGAGTGAAAAATCATCACAATTATTTAACATTTACATGGCACATCCAAATTATCTCTTCATTTAACCATATCTCATTGCAAAGAAAATGACAAAGAATAGTAGTCATAATTCAAGAGGAAGATATGACAAAACACATATTTTTTATATATAAAAATGTTTACAAAATAAAAAAAATGAAAGAACACAACTTATCTTGAACTCCACCTCAAGCAAATCCCTTGAAGTTCCCTTGAAGAACTTTCTCTCTTTACAATCAACACTGAATTCTCTATTAAAAATGTAATAGAGAAGAAACCTCTCACCTTCCCTTTCCTCTTACAATCCGTCAAAAAATTCCTCTCCACAAACAAGACATTACTCTAAACTCACACACACACTCACACACACTCACACACACACACACACAAGACTCCCCATGAGAGGCGCCAACCCCTCTATTTTAAAGGGGAACAAAATCCCTCCTTTTCCCCAGAAGCTTCACTTTAAGAGACTCATCTCTTCACTCCTAATATCTAGATTTATTGAATCACTACAAGAGACAAGTTTCTTTATTTAAAAATCACTTATTAACTCTAAGAGACACATCCCTTCATTTAAGAGACTTCCTATGTGTCTAGATGCATTGAATCACTTCATGGGGTGTTTGAATCACTTGGGAGCCTTTTGGAACTTCAAAAACTGCCAAAAATCTATCCATTATTTTCTCGGGCACTGTCAGTGCAAGTCTGGGTGCCTTCATCGCCATTTTTTGTCGCTTCTCTTGACTCGGACACCGTCGATGCCGATCTGCAGTAGCTCCACTGTTTTACTCTGTCTGACTTTTTTTCAGCTCCATTTTTCCACATCTCAAGTGTGTTTCATTCCTGACAGATAGAAATACAAAATAAACATGAAGTCAAGCATTCTTTAAAGTGAAATTGCATTCAAAAACATGTGAAAATTGAGAAGTAGATTAAGTAAAGAATGACATATCGAAATTTGTTAGGCCAGAATTTTCTTGCTTGCTCGTTTTAGCTCTAAAATGCACCATTTTTTCTTCTTTTTCACCAAAATCCTATTTCTTTTACCTGAAGCAAAAAACTTGCAAAATACCTTCCTTTAAAGTGCAATATTACAAGAAATGATTATAAAATATAGGTCTAAAAATGCATATATTTTTGGTGCATCAAAGTCTCTCAAACTTAAATATTACGTGTCCTCAAGTAAGACTTTTACTACATAAAAATATGACTTATAGTACAGAGTTTAACTTCTAAATTTCTATAATTTTGTCTACTAAATATGATAGCACAATATAAGAAAAATTTTTAACAAGCTAAGTCAAAACTAAAAGTGTAAGAATACTTAGTAGTCAAGTCTAAGATTTATGATTCTTATTCATTTCAAGAAGAATTATAATTTTTCATATTAAAGTTAGATTATTTTTTAGTAAAAGTAAATTGCAGAAAGTAACAAGACAAAAAATAAATAACACTATTAAAAGAGTACTTGTCAACTTCTCGGCATTCCAGCTGAAAGATTAGCTTATGCAACATGTATGTAGCTGTGCTGGGAATTTAAATTAGTGCAAGAGTAGATGAATGTGTATCTAACAGACTCCCAAACTATGAATTATTGAATCCTAAAAGATCTTAGTGAATTATTTTAGAACAAACTATAGCAATTTCAATTTGTCCTTAAAAATTTCCAAGAAATTCTAATATGTGGAGAATGACCCTAAAGTACTTTAAGGATCCCTTGAAGTATTTCGAGTTCATTTTGAACTTATCATATAGTTCCTTTAAACAACCAATGTCAAGTTAAAAAGGTTACCCCATTACTCAATTAACTCTAACATTCTGATTATCCTACTTCAAACTAACATGCCTTGAAGTTAGTTTGTTGTTTTTTGTGAAAATCTTTGTTTGTGAATCATTGTTAGATTAAAATATGTGTTTAAAAATACTAAAAGGAGTTTGGAGAAAATTGAATGGAAAAAAAAATTGAAAAAAATTTAAAAATGGAAGTTTTAGACCTTCAGTGCTGACGTCGCCGTCGATCTGAGAACAACCTTTAAACCTTTAAAAATCATGATTTTCACAGTAAACCTCCATTTTTACCCTTTGAGTCACCTTCAACCTCCAATTTTTGCACCTAAGGCTTTTATTTGCTTGGATTTGAGGTGATTTTAAGGTAAATGAACTTTGGATTTCATCTTCTCTAGGTAAGAGCTACACTTTGAACTAAAAAAAATTGATTTTCACCAAGGATTTATCTCACATTGCTGAGATCCGAAAATTTTGGAATTGTTTAAGAGATTTTGAGAAAATCCTTTGGTGAAGAACTCTTACTTAGTAGATTTAAGTATAAAGCATTTTACTTTGTGATTTTCAGATTTTTTTTTGAATTTATTCAAATTTTCTCTAGATTTCTCATGGCACCAAGAACGAACAAAGGAAAAAGTAGATTATGATGAACAAAAAATTTGTTAGCTTCGGGGCTGGTGCTCGATTTAATAGTCTACATGAGCATAAAAAAGTAATTCCAGATCGTGGTTTTAAAAATTCGGGTGGATAAGTCGAGTGATTAATCAATGCTCTGCAGTGAGAAAATTTCTGTTATTTTACTGCCGATATGATTATTGGTGTAGTGATGGAATTCTGTGCCAACTTTACAGAAGCTTCTGACCACTTTTTTTTTTGTTTATGGGAGAAAGATGAAGTTTTCTCCAAGAAAAATTAATGAGTTTTATCAGTTGGAAGATGTTTACAATTGCCAGTATAAATCATTTTCTGCTACTAACGAGGTCTTAGATGAGGTTATTTCTTTTCTTACTGATGGAAGAGGGACCTCGAAAGTCAAAAATGGTGTTAAGGTAAACTTTCCTCTTTTTATGCTTAATGTAGTATCTAAGGCCTGACACTACTTTATTTTTGAAAGAATGATTCCAACAAATCATCATAGTAAGGTGACCAAGGATAAAGCCATCCTGAACTTCTGTATTCAGTAGCTGATAAGGATAAATGTAGGCTCTATTTTTTATATGAACACTAGATCTATTGCATTGGGAGGGACCACTAGTTGCTTGGCACACCCTGCACTTATTTTTACACTATCTGAACAGCATAAGTTGATTTTAGACCTGTGGAAGAGACGATTGAGCCTCAAAGACCTATTGCGCCTGCCAATATATAACATATGAATCTCATGTTGATTAGAGATCTGGAAGTAAGACTAGAGATATTCCTTCTACTTCGAGGACCCCTACTTCTACTAACCCTAATAACTGAAAACTTTTAGACCAGATATTGATATAGTTGGGAGATATCTTCAGAATGGATCATTGACCAGAAGAAACTATGTTGAGATTTTCATATTTATTTTATACTATTTTTTATGATATTTCACTTTAAATAAAGTTATTTTTGATGTTTTGTTGCAGGAATCATGAATTAGGGTCATTGGAGCAAAAAGATGCAAAAAAGAGTGGATTTGAAGCGAAAAGAACCAAAATGTGAAGAATTGAACTAGGGAACCGACGACGCTATCAACCCCGCCAACGGAGAGATTTTCCCGAGACTCTAGAATTAATTCATTAAGAAGGCCCGCCGACGGCGCCCTCGAGGCCGTCGACGGCGCGCTCGGAGGTTATGCCCAATCAAACATTGCATAATGCCAAATTTTGAAGGGATGCTTAGGCAACTCTTGGGAAAGCTCATCCACAACTTTAAAAGACTATTTTGGCTGAGAATAAAGGAGACGAGACTCAAATTCGAAGTGTGAAACAAGTGTCGAGAGTCTACATTGTGAGGAATTCTTCGTGATATTGTAAGAGTGGAGGGAAAGTGAGAGATTTCTTCCTCCTTGCTGCTTTAAAGAAGAATTCTGTGTGCTGTAAAGAAAAGAAGAGATTCAGAGGAACTTCGAGTAGTTTTCTTGGGGAGAAATTAGAGATAAGTTATTTACTTGTTGTAGTTTGTATGACTTTGATTTTATATATGAATTCCGAGTTTTGTTGTGTTTTCCCCATGAGATCAGAGTAGTTTTCTCTGTCTTTCTCCTTGTCTTAAGATTTGTGTAATGGTGATTTGATAAGGTGAAACCATAAAAATGTTTAAGAAATTGTGATGATCTTTTCAATTTGATCTTCATTTACTTTCAATTTAGCCAATTTATTTGTTAAAATATGTTGAGTTTTACAACTAAAGTGAAGATTAAATCCAAGCTTCAGGGAGGTCAAAGCCCTTGGAAGTTGGGTGCAGATAAATAGAGAAATAATATTATCAGGCATAGAATTGGATATTTTAGAGTGATAGACTAAAATCCCCAATTAGGTCTTATCGTTTGGGTGCTGAAGTTTAGATGTCAGCCCTCAGGCGAGGGGAACGTGGGAGCTCCAAAGTGGAAGCCAGTATCCTCCTAGCCTAGCCACAGATTCAGTAAACAAATGTAGGATTAGTCAATGTTCTTTATGCCTAGACCAAAAGGTAAAGAATAAAGATGCGCCTATTTGGCACAGTATAATATGAACTAATTCACTTTATCCATTCACTATAATTTCTTGACAAGGAGAAGGATGATCTCTTATATATTGAATGTCACATTTAAACCTTCATTAGTATTATTAGTTATTTAATAGTTATTTAAATTACATAATTATTTTAATTGCCTATTAGTGACAGATAAGCAAATTGAACTTCGTTATTGTGATTAAAGTATTGCTTTTTCTAAAATCTTAGTTCGTAGTTCTAAACTTACTTCCTCTGGGATCGATATCTAAAACTCCATTAGAGCCCTATATTACTTGAGTGATACGTATACTTACGTTATAAGTGTGACTTTACAGTTATTGAATATTTGTTTCATCCATATTTATCGAATCTATAACTGTTATTAAGGATTTTGTATAGTTGCTGAGGAAGTATATCTTTTTGCAGTAGTTTTTAATACTTATATTTTTAATCATATATAAAGTAGAGTAATGGAAAAATTAGGATTATTAGAAAATTTTTACTTGAATTGCAACTTATTTTTATTTTTACTTAATTATATTACTGTGTATTGATTTTAAATTGTATGCGTAAATTTGGATCTGAAAGTCTTATACCCTACGATTCAGAATTAAAACGGACTGTTAGAAAGATTAGAAGATTGAGAAGAGAACCTATAAATTCTAATACAATAGAAAAACAATATGAATAATCAAGGAATAGAGAATGAACACCAACCTAGACCCCTACAAGATTATGCAAATCCTACAGCAGATGAAATTCACTTATCTATCCAAAATGCTGATGTAGCTGCTAATTCATTTGAGCTTAAACCTGCTATTATCCAAATGGTACAAAACAATCAATTCGTAGGTACACCAAATGAAGATCCTAACTTACACCTCGCTAGTTTTTTAGAACTGTATGATACTTTTAAATATGACAGGGTCTCAAACGATGCTGTTAGACTTGAACTTTTTTCCTTTTTCACTAAGGGATAAGGCTAAGATGTGGTTAAATTTGTTAGCTCTAGGATTTATTAGAACTTGGAGAGAACTTTCACAGAACTTTCTGTCAAATATTTCCCTTCATCCAAAACTGCTAAACTTAGAAATGACATAACACCGTTCTGTCAAAATGATGTAAAGTCAATATATGAAGCTTGGGAGAGATTTAAAGATCTTCTTAGGAAATACCCTCACCATTTGTTACCAGTTTGGTTGATAATTCAAACTTTTTATAATGGATTAGTGGGATCTCTTAGATCAATTATAGATGCTTCGGCTGGTGGTTCGTTAATGTCAAAACCTTTTGATGAGGCTTATTCATTAATAGAAGAGATGACTACCAACAATTTTCAATGGCCCTCTGAATAGGTAAATATTAAAAGAGTAGCTAGTATCCATGATTCTGATGCAATATCTATGTTAGCTTCGCAGATTACTGCATTATCAAAGAAATTAGATCATTATAGGATGAATTATTCTCGAACACCTCCTATGGTGGAAGAGAATTCATCTGGACAATTTGTGGATGTTCAAACTTCAAATGAAACTTTAAATGCTATTAATAGACCCAACAACTATTATAACCGAGGTTGGAAGAATTATCCAAATTTTAATTGGAATAACAATTCTTCTACAAATCAACAATGGACAAACAACCCAGTGAACCCATTAGGAAATTCATCCAACAAAGGAAATGTTAATTATAGACCTCCTTATCCTCTAGGATTTAACAATAACACAAATTAAGGAGAAGAAGTTGTATATGAAAGAGCTAATATTAAACATGGGTCAACAATTGCAGAATCAAGGAAATCAATTACAAATTCAAGGAAATCAATTACAAAATCAAGGAACTGCTATTAAGAATATTGAAAATCAATTAGGGCATATCGCTACTGCACTTAGTAACCAAACATTACGAACTTTTCCTAAGGCTGTGAAACCAAATCCTAAAGATCAAGGAAAAGAACAAATCAAAGTGATACAATTACAATGTGGAAAAGAATTGGAAACAAGGGAACAAAAAGAAATAGAAACTGAAAATGAGAAACTGGATGCTGAAAAAGAAAAGAATCATGAGTATCCAGATTTAGAGTATCCATTTACACCAATGAAAATTACTGTGGAGAAACCTCCACCACCGTTTCCTCAAAGATTGAAGCAACACAAACAGAATAAACAATTTTCTAAATTTTTGAAAATTCTTAAGAAGTTAATGGTAAATATTCCCTTCATAGAAGATTTAGAGCAAATACCCAATTATGTGAAATTTATGAAAGATATTCTGAACAAGAAAAGGAAGTTCTCGGATAACAAAATTGTTGCGTATAGATAAATTCAGATCTTATTTAATTGGAGCAAAATGTGTTGTGTATACTGACACTCTCCTATTAAATATCTGATGCATAAGAAGGATGCTAAACCAATGTTGAATTGATGGATACTTTTGATGGAAGAATTTGATCTTATGGTTATTGATAGAAAGGGAACTGAAAATCAAATTGATGATCATTTGTCAAGTTTAAAAAATCAGGAATTATTCGTCACTGATAATGAAATTATAGATAGTTTCCCTGATGAACAACTTTATAATATTAATGAGTGGAAAATACCATGGTATGCTGATATTGTTAACTATATTGTAAGTGATATTTTGCCACCTATGCTGACACTACAACAACAAAGGAAATTTACTCATGATGCGAAAGCATAATTTTGGGATGAGCCTTATTTATATAAACAATGTAAGGATCTTATTATAAGGAGATGTGTACCTTATGAAGAAATTGAGCTGATCATTCAGAAATGTCATGATTCAGAATTTGGAGGACATTTTGGAATTGATAAAACTGCTTATAAAATTTTACAAGTTAGATTTTATTGGCCTACTATCTTTAGAGATGTTTATAGATACATAAAAACTTGTGATCGATGTTAAAGACTAGGCAATATATCTAGAAGAAATGAAATGCCTCTGAATTTCATGTTAAAAGTTAAGATCTTTGACGTTTGGGGATTAGATTTTATGGGACCATTTATTCCTTCATTTAGGAACTTACATATATTAATTGCAATGGACTACGTTTCTAAGTGGATTAAAGCACAAGCTTTACCTCGTTGTGACGCTAAAAGTGATTCAAGATTTTTAATGAAAAATATTTTCACTAGATACAAAATGCCTAGAATGATTATCACTGATGGAAGATCCCATTTTAGGAGTAAATATATTCAGAGATTGGTAGAAAAATTTAATATTATTTATAGAATCTCTACTACCTATCATCCTCAAACCAATGGGTTAGCTAAAGTTTCTAATAGAGAGATTAAACAAATACTTGAAAAGATTATAAACCCTAATAGGGTAGATTGGTCCACTAGACTAGATACCACATCATGGGCTTACAGGACTGCTTATAAAACTCATATTGGAATGACTCCTTGCAGAATAATTTTTGGAAATACTTGTCACTTACCAGTAGAATTGGAGCATAAAGCATATTGAGCGATTAAAGAATTCAATTATAATTTTAAAGATGCTGGTAAGAAGAGATTGTTATAATTAAATGAATTGGAAGAACTAAGAAATGAATCTTATGATAACGACAGAATTTATAAGAAGAAACTAAAGTTATGGCATGATCGGAAGATTAACCAAAAAAACTTTGAACCAAGAAAAGAAGTTTTGCTTTACAACACTAGGCTGAAGTTATTTTCTAGGAAATTGAAGTCTCGTTGGTTAGGACCATTTACTGTGACTCAAGTTTATACTTACAGAGCTGTTGAGATTGAAGATCAGAAAACTGGAAATTGATTTAAAGTAAATGAACACAGATTAAAATCATATTTTGAGGGTAAAAGACCAAGTTTTAAAGAGGTTTTATTGAACAGTCAACCTGAAAAACACCTGAATAGGTCAAGCTGACGACGTTAAACCAAGCGCTTTATAGGATGTAGCCCAAATTTATCTTTATTTCTATTGCGATTATAGTAGTTTGTATTTGAAATTATCATTAGTTTGTGGTTGTATTAAGCTCTACTAGTCTTATTTACCCTTGAATCATCATAAGAATTGGATCCATAGAGAAAAATTAGAACGCATTCGGACCAAAGCGAAACTATGCAATTTTTGCCTTGAGCGCCGACGGCGACCTCGACGTCGCCGACGGTGGGTTTTTCCTTAGAGTGTAGGCAAAATTAATACAAAAGCTCGCCGACGGGGCCATCGACCCCGCCGACGGTGAGACCGACAAAATGACGGTTACTTCAGTTTAAATGGTGGTTTTTGGTGCTTTTTGGGCGGGAGTTATTCTTTTAAACTCTGAAATTCGATTCCTAGTTCATATTTTCCCCCCAAAATGAAGTGAAACTACACCAATTTCATTCATATGGCGTCCAATTCCCCTGATAATCCCAGACTACGAGTTTTCAATCGGCAAAAGTTTATTAGTGCAGAAGCGCAGCGAATCTTCAACAAGTTACTGACGAAGAAAAGATTGATCAAGGAATGAGGATTCGTAAATCGCAGATGTTGACCTCACTTTAGGTTGAGGTTTAGTTTTTCCCTTTTAGTAGCCTAAGGTCTAGCCACAGAATTTTCCTATTGACTATTCTTAGAAAACTAGATCTGGAACCCTCACCACTAGAAATTCCAAACTCTTTTTCTACTCAACTTGAAGTTCCACATATTGGTCCTAACCTCTAGCACTTAGTAGGTAGGGTCACTATGGGGGAAACTCAAGATGAGACAACCTTAGGACTGATGGACCTTAGGGTTGACCCTGGGTGTTGGTATGGAACTAGGGTACTCACTACACTCATATACAACCACATTGACTCACAACCCTAAACTCAAATTTCTAGCCTAGATCCCTTGATCTTTTGGGATACTCGTGTAGATGGTCCCCTAAACCTACTAGCCCTAGGGCTATGGTTTGGCTAAGACCACTATGTAGAGGACCCAAAATGGGATTTCCATTGGTCCATGGCTTTTGGATGATGATTGGTATCTCAACTCTACCAAAATACCCATCTTGGCCCTTTACCCCTACAACACCCCCAAATTACCAAAATACCCATCTTGGACCCAAAATTTCAAAAATTCCCATAAAATTCTAATAAATTTCAAATATTCTCCATTTTATTTCTCTCAACTATGACATGACCAAATTTGGCCAATTTGACCATCTTTAACCAAAACCACCAAATTTGCCTTTAAAGGCCCAAATTCCCCAAATTCAATTCAAATGTCCATTAATTTGACCTCAATTTCAATCATAAACTCAAATTTACTTTTAATATGATCAAATTAAACTAAATCCAAGCACAATTGGTCCATGATTTGAACCCAATTTTGAGTTGGGTTAAAGCCCCAATTTTGACCATATGACCTAATCTCACCAAATTGAACTCATAGCCTAGTCAATTGGCCCCAATTAATGTTGCAAAATCTTGATAACATTCTTATACATCAAAATCAACCATCAATTGACCTTGGTGAAGCCTCATATCCATTTGATTTTTGGCTTAAATCCAAATTCCCAAATTTAGCCCCAAATTGGCTAAGTCCCCAAATTTCACCCAATTGATTGCCTTAACCTCCAAATTTGTATCAAATTCATGTTGAAAACTCTTCATGAGGTCCTTATTAACCATTTAAATTAATCAATTTGACCCAAGCTAGACCCAAGCCTAGCCCAACATAACCAAATTGATTATGGTTCAAAATTCTCTCAAATTAACCCTTCAATTGAGCTCAAAACCACTTCCATTATTCACCAAATTTGTTCCTTATGATTATATACACCAAATACAATATTTAATTGGGCTAATTGACATGGCTAGCTTAGCCCAATCCCAAGTTTTGGTCATTTGCACCCGTTTGGACCCATGCACTAAATGTGACATAACCACCATAAAGTCACTAAATTAACTCTACCCCAGCCATTAGTTGGACTTAGTGACCAGTCTAAACATCATGAAACCACATAAATCAAGCCATGGACCAAAGGTCCCCCAAATTAAGGGATATTATTTCCAAAAATTCACATGCTTAAGATATATTTGCCAAATCAAAGCACATTTCCATTAAATTGTTGTGATGGATTCCTCTGGGTTCCCTGAGCTCCTAGCCACCTCCCCCTGGCCGGCCGGCCGGCCTAGTGGTCAGAAAAGCTCAAAACCGAGAGCCACCTCCATGGCACATAACCTAAATCAAACTTAGAGGCCAGCTCATCCAAATCAAATTGAAGAGCTCCTCTTCCCTCCACCTAAGCACCGCAATGCACCCAAACTTGTGTCCTATGAGCCACCCAATGACAATTTTTATAAAAACTCACCTCCCACGACCATGGGAGGTGTGCTGAAATTTTCTTAGAGAGGCCTCTCCAAAATTCACACAGAGCTTCCCTAAGATCCCCTCAGTGCATTCCAACCATTTTTCCTCACCAATTCTCATTGTCGGAGCTGACTTTTGAGCTTGAAACCTTGCCGGAAACCAGGACAGAACCCAACACACCTCCACAGTCCACCAAACTCAAATTAATTTCACCCACACCTTCATAATAGTGAAAGAAGCTATAACCCCATATAATCCCCCTCCCACAGAGCCTCTACCATAGCTCTACACCAATACTCAAATCCGATCGTGATTGAATTCCTACTTAGGCCTTACACCAAGACCAGGGACTCAATCCCTAGCCTCCTTGTACCCCAACGAGCGTGCCGAACCCCTCTGATCGAAGCTTCACTTCTCGGAGCAAAGGTATAAAACCTCACCTCATCCCGAGCCTATTTTGATTCTCCATTTAATTAGGCATAATTTAATTGCATGATTACCATATGGAACTGTTCATCTCACTTAGACGAGTCCATAGGATCAAAATCGAGGTGATTTGGTTGAGTCTAGGCTCAGATCTTAGGGTTTTACTATGGAAGGTCACGGGATCATTCTATCGGGGACGATGACGGGGAGCCGATCGATCGAGCATGTATCGAACAGATGGAGGAGATCGAGCCAGATGATGCTTCAGGACATAAATCGCGGGCCGAGTCAGCAGCTACGTGGATGGCGCCGTCCAACCAGAGTGTGCCACGCATGCCTTCGGAGCTGCCTAGGATCTAGTCAGCATGCACGGTTTAAATAGATAAATAGGGCTTTTTCTTATTTATTTAAATACCATTAACTTAAAAAATTCATAACTTTGTGTAAAAAAATCACAAAAATAAAATAAAAATATTTTCTTGCTCAGTGAATAGAGGAGAACAATGTGGAATAAATTTCAAGACATTTTATGCATTTTTTATTTTTATTTAATTAAAAACTATTTTGAATCATTTGATTCTCCATGCATATTGGCACATCACCTTGGCTTGAAATTTCGGCATGTTGTAGCCTCTGTCAAGGGAGATATCCTCTGATTTTCCTAAAGTCAAAGTAGGTTCCTATACAGAGATTCATATTTTTCATGTTATTCCACATTATTTCTATAAAATAATCATGGAAATTAGCATATTGATTAGAAAATCTTAAGAAAATTTTGGAAGGTGCACCATAAGTAGAAAAACCTTTGGAAATAATTTCAAGGGTGAATTCATTTAAAATACCCTTAAATTTTACGAACACCAAAGCACTAAGATTACTAATTTTAGAAAATATAAAAATTGAAATGACTTGATTTTTAATGTCCACTGTGGTTTATGATCCAAAGAACTCATCATAAAAATTTCAAAATATTTTGAGTTCATTTGGCAACATAAGTTGATTTCTGAAGATAAATATCACCTTTGACACTTAAATAATTTTTAAAAATCAAAATAAAACTCAAAAAATTATGAAACTTAGTATTTTGAGTTCTCTCTGATCAAGGATATTTAAAAAAAATAAAATTATATTTAAAATAAAAAATTTTGATTTTTAGCCTATTTTAAATATTTAAATAATTAAAAATTCATAAAATCCACAAAAGTAATAAAACTCATAAAAATGTTCTAAATTGCTCTCTAATCACTTAGAAATAATTAGAATATTTTTCCTGATTTTCTAAATAAAGATATTGAATTTCAAAGCTTAAAAATAATTTTTAAAGGCTAAAAATGAGTTTTCACTAAAATAATTCCAATAAATAAAAAAAAATCAAAAAATTAAACAATTTGCTTCTCTTAGTCCTCTAACATTAGGGAAATTTATCAAACATACAAAACTTAATTTTCACCACCTAAAATATTTTATTTTTATTAAATAACCCAGAACTTAAAATAATTCTAATAAATCACAGAGAATTCAAAAAATCATGAAATTTGGTTCAAAGGTTTACCTAGTCTAGGTCTACCTCTAATAAGAATTTCAATGGATTAGAATTTACGTTGGTCAAGTTAGGAATTTTATTTAAAAAATCCTTTTTTTGCATTAAAATAATTATATAAATTAAATTAAATTTTGAAAAATCACATTTTCTCCTTTGATATCTTAATTGACCCATGAATGAGATAGGATAAAAGTTTCAAAGTCATTTGAATTGAATTTGACAAATGATGAGGTGTTCGAGCCTTATGGGCAAATGTGTAATTTTGGAAATTTAGCCTTAATTAACATTTATGCTTAAGTCAATGAGGGGAATGGGTAACCTCTGATCTTAATCAATTTATTTGAAGCTTGAAACACAAGGGGTCAATTGGTAGAAACCAATCTCACTTTCTTAATTAAGTTAAAAAATTTCTAAATCAATAAAAATTTGGAAGTTTATTAAAATTAAATGATCCAATACTTAGGGGTATGACTTTAGAAGTCAATAATTAATCTATTTAATGCCCATATTTTGATTTTCAAATAAAATCCAAATCACGAATTATCACCACTTAAGGTTTAACCCTTTTCAAAACTAATTAAGACACTCACCTAGGCCTTAAGGGCTTAGTGGTGACTTAGGCTAAATCAAAATTGACTAAATGAGGATTAGAGAAATAAATGTAATTAAATCAAACATCCTTGAAACACCACTAAGCTAAATTAGGATTAAAAATTTGGGTAAGTGTTTGAATTACACTAACTTCTCCTTCAAGGGAATTCACTCACATAATTTTCAAATTAAATGATAAATGATAATTACCCCTTTCTTAGGGATAATTGAGACTTCAACGTTCACTGATCATTAAGGGTATTTATAGGATAAATTATTAAACAACATAATAAGTTTAAAAAGAACTCGGGATTTTCCACCAGCCAGCGAGAAAGTAGTATGGACCTGCTTCTTTCTCTAGATCTGTTGGACATCTTGGAGACCTACTAAACTTAACATATCTTGCTTGATAAAGTCATCCTTAATTAAACTTCTAAGGACCTGCCAACATATGACATAGGGTTAAGAAAATTATCAGAACTCTACTTTTCCTGCTCTTCATAAATGCCCTCGCATGCATTTTTAAGTTTCAGGTGGTGGAACGAGAAGACTCGTCAGGTACGCTTTTACAGTTTATAGTACCGTCTTTCTTCTGCCTTTTCCTTACATGTTTCAAGCTTGCGTTTACCTACATAAACTTGCATGTTAACCATAACCATAACCGAAAACCAAAATTAAAATCAACCAAGATAAAACTCACCGCCACAACATTAAAAATATAAAACAACTCAAAATTTAATCACAAACATCACACAAAACTACAACTTTAACTAAATTAAGATGTCTCTATCGGATGATCGGGAATCTCTCGGAGGAGGTAACCTACGGTTGCTTACGAGGCTACCCACGGTTTAAATGAAATTATGGAACTCATTAAGTTGAGTTTAGTAAGTTCACTTGGACTAAGTGAATCCAATAGAAAATAGTGGTGTCGGAATGAGGGAATTGTAGGATCCTAACCAGTGTCACTCTAATCAACTTTAATATACCCTCATAAAATTTAAAGAACTTCAACCATAGGGCCACTTGATTTGACATTCACACTAGAAAACTTGAACTCATCATAGCAAGGAGCTAGCATGGTGGGCAGCACTGCCATTTTCAACAGCAAAACTTGTCTTCCCCAGCTAAACCAATCTTCCTTCCTTAGACTTAAACAACAAAGCCATAGGACTTTGAGGTTGCTTGCTTATACAACGTAAATCCTCAACTTATCTTTAGGCCTTTTATAGCCCTATTATATAATATAAGCCCTAACTCGTCTTAGGATTTTGAGGTTGTAGTTTGTCACGATATAAATCCTCATATCTTCCAGGCTATTTGCGTGATAGTTTCACATGAATGTAAGCCCTAACTAATAAAATTGGCAGGATGAAACACCAAAATATTTCTTTTCAAAACTGAAGCCAAACATTAGGATAGCTTGGGAAGTCACCGGGGTTCTCCTTTGGATCCATGACATCCCTTAGTTCTTCCTCATTTGGACTCTACAAAAAAATGTTCCAAATTTGAACCAATCCCCTTTCACACCTCTACGTCTGATTTCGTTGAAGAGTCCTACCCTTTGAAATTCCTTGAAGATAATATTTCTTGATTTTTATCGAGAGTCATCTTAGGTGACTTTGGTCATCTAAGATGTAATTAACTATAGCAGCTTGCGCTTATAGAAAGCATGTACAAACCCAGCTTAATATAAATCCTATTTAATCCTTTATATTAAATAGGGGAACTTGTCAGCAAATACAAAGGTTTCGCAGACCAAACGAACGTCATACATTTCTTAGTTTATTTGATCGAGTCTCATCCTCAAGTTTTGTGTTCATCCTTCGGGATAGATTTATGTTTTGAGGTACAGTGCTCATTCATTTTAAACTATGTAAAATATGGGGTCAGTTTCATTTCATACTTCAACGCCCTTCCGAAGCGGGCAACGAGATTTCGATTCCGGAGACCAACAGCTTCTTACGGGCAACTCCCCTCTAACCCCGAAATTACACCGACAGCTTCTGGTGACTCAGCTGGGGATATGCTTTTCTCTCCATTCAAATCAAGAAATATTATTTTCACACATCGGTAATGTGTCCTTGTCCCTCTTGGACCAAATTACCCTTCTTCCGTTGACATACTTTACCAATTTCTGTCTTAGGAAAGTACAGCCAACTCCTTGGACTTCAGGACTAGCTGTTCAACCATCTTTTAACAGAGGGGTTCAGAAGGCCATTAAGGACTCTTTAAAATTTTATATGGGGTTGAATCCCCAATAAGTGTGTCGGTGGACTAATTCAACCTGGGCATTCTTTGCCACTAATTGGGTTCCGCACTGGGCCCTAAAATTTCTTCACATCTCCCTTCCAAATTTGATTTGTTATTTTGCAAATTAAACCAAATCATGTTGTGTTGCGCGTACTTTAAAATTTTCTTATATTAATTAAATTTTACACCTTTTTAAACAAAGATGTTAAAAAATACCCATAAATTAAGACCCGCCAGTGTATAGATCAACCTCTATTTTCAGTGCTTGCACTAAAGATTACGAGGTTTTTGGCCATATAGTTAACCCTAAGACTTTCTATTTCAAAGCCCGCTGCAGTGGCCTACCCAACGCTGACCTTTTCCTACAATTTTCCAACGGACCGCAGTGCCCGTAACGTCGCTCCCACAATCAAATTCGGAGCTGGATTTGAACATCTCGAGGTCATCCTCGGGAAAGCCCCAATCGTGGTAATGAAGATCGCTGCTCTAGAAATGCAAGAACCGTCTGCAGAATTTAGTTTGAACTGCCTTCAAGACTTCTCTGCCTGTAAGAAGGCTAAAGCTACTACCTTCGCGACACCCGTCAAACATGCTATCCCCGTTGCTGCTAAGGGGAAAGAAGTGATGGTCGTTGAAGACCCGACTGAGGGATTAACTTTCCCACCACCCATGTTTGAAATCGGGTCGAGCTCAAGTACTGTACCACAAACTCGAACTCAGAGGAGGAACCGCAATAGAAGAGTTCGGAGAGCCATCAAAGCCCAGACTCCTGAGAACAAACCCGTTGAGAAGGAGCCTCATCGAATTGAAGAGGTGTTAGCAGAAATTTATCCACTCCTATGAGGGAGTAGATTCCATCCTCTGATAGATACTGATGGATATGAGAGTATCCAAAAGATTGCTACCGCATTACCATCACTCCGTGGACATAGTGAGGAGGGAAAGAAATTCATTCCCATCACCCGAGTTAGTGCAGTCTTCAGAAGGCTTGCTACTAAAAGAGGATGTTCTGTTAGTGAGTTACTTAAACGAGTGGGACATGTGATTTCCCCTCGTATGAAAGAAGAAATTTTGAAGGATGTTAAGTCTGTTAGAAAGTCTCACAAGTCGACTGAAAAGTCACCTACCCATATTCCCATCTGGTTTTGTTTAGGAAATCGAGTTGATACTACAATAGTCACCACCGATCGTACCACCACCAGGACCGCAGGTCGCCGGCCGATTAAGTCGAGACTGGGTCCAAAAATCTTACCTGTCATTCCTGCAATCTCGGAAAGAAAAACAAGACGATTACCTGACACTGTAGTTGGTCTACACCACAGGGAGCATACCTTCCCTCGACATACCAATGTCTCTACTAAGACGTCCCATCCTGAGACATCATCGTAAAAGAAGAAAAGGGTCTGGGTACCTAAGGTCGCTACACCGATACAGTTGAGTGAGCCTGCAAGACAGGAAGTAAAACCAGTGCCTGAAATATCTGACATCGTCGCGACAATAGCCAGAGAGATGGAGGAACAAATAGAGGATGTCCATCAGGGTCCTCCAGATCTTAAAGCAATCAAG
Source organism: Phalaenopsis aphrodite (assembly GCA_003013225.1). Classification (NCBI taxonomy): domain Eukaryota; kingdom Viridiplantae; phylum Streptophyta; class Magnoliopsida; order Asparagales; family Orchidaceae; genus Phalaenopsis; species Phalaenopsis aphrodite. Next base: position 2,578,850 of record NEWO01000046.1, read on the forward strand.
GAATCGATAATTGAGGAAAGAGTTGAGAAACTTAAGATCAAGATTTCTGAGTTAGCTCGAGAGCACAGAGTTTCCATCAATAGTGAAAATGAAGATTTTGGTTACAGTGATCACTTGGAGGAGGATTTCATGGATGTCCATGTGATCAAAACCAGAGCTACCACATCTGCGCGTGAGGCTCAACCCCACACCAAAGAGAACGCCGTAGATGAGCTGCGTAGGGTTATCCTCCTAAGGGATGAACAAGTCAGTCTATTGGAGAAAAGAATAGAAGAGATGCCTGCAGCTACGGCCGTAATGGCCACCATTCAGGGACAATCACAAGCACCAAGATTGGCTTCTCTATAGATTAATCAGCCAAAAATCATACACATCACAGATGAAATAAGGGAGGCTACTTTGGTAGAGAAAGATGAACAACCAAAGAAGGATTCTCCGTTAGGTGCCATGCCAGAAAAAAGAGTTCAAGCAAATGGTTGGACAAGTATGGGATGCCTTAGCCCAGTCCAAGGGTGATGCATCCATTTTAAAGGGTAGACCTTACGCGGAAGAGTTTGATGTCGTCCCTTTCCCCAAGGATTTTGTGGCCCCAAACTTCAAGATATTCGATGGGATTGGAAATCCCATACAACATATAGCACATTTCCGAGACAGTTGTGGCAACACGAGGAATAATGAAGCTCTACTCTTCCAACAGTTCGTCAGCAGCTTGTCAGGGATTGCTTTCAACTGGTACGCTAACCTACCTAACGGGTCAGTTAATATATTTTTTGAGTTGGAATAATTATTTGTGAAAAGATTTGCTGGGGCACAACATCATGTGTCTATTGGAGAGCTCATGATGGAGAAGCAGAAGCCTAGTGAAACCTTGGTAGATTATATTTTGAGGTGGAGAAACCTTAGCATGAAATGTGAACCTCAGCTACAGGAACATCAAGTGATTGAGATTTTACTCAAAAGCATTCATGGTCCAGTTGCTTTCATGCTTAAGGGACTCACCGTCAAATTCTTCGAGACGCTACTCAGTAAAGCAAGCAGTCTTCAAGAAGAAATGAAGCACATGGAGCCGCATGAAAAAGCTAAGGTGACCAGAGTGTTCAAAAAGAAATCAGGAGTATTCACAACTGTCGACAAAGGAAAGCAGCCGATAAAGGTATATGCAGAAGATCATCATCAGTCTTCATCACAGTACTCTCACAAACAGGGCAGTCAATCCAACCAACGACCATCTCAAGAGGGATCACCTCGAACAACGGGTAAAAGAATATCCCTGTTAGAGTGACAAAAAGTTGTGTATTCCTTCAAGGATGAAGCTGTACCTAAAATATTCAAAAGCTTGATGAAGAAAACAGAATTCAAACTACCTGATCCAAAGAAACCCGAAGAGGTGGATAAGAAGAATGAACTAAATTATTGCCCATACCATCGGTTGCTTGGGCACACTATAGACAAGTGTTTTGTCTTTAAACACTGGCTCGAGAATAATCTCAAGGAAGAGAGTATAATAATCCTAAAGGAGTTTTTGAGAGAATCTAAAAAAGGTTCCATAAACATGGTTTCAGCTGAGTCAATCTCTTCGATCGATCCGCATACTGGAACAGACGGATGGAGTACAACTTGGGATGAACTCAAGAGGGTCCTTAATCGAATACAAGATTCATTGAAACAAGCTTCTACGAACACTAAAGAAGAATGGAAGGAGGTCTGGAGCAGATCGTCCAAGAAGATACTGAATAAGATACAGTCTGCATCAAAACAAGCCTCCATTCATAGTACGCAGCATACTGAGCCTGAGATGAAGATTTCGCCAAAAAATCCGTCATCATCAAGGACAAAGAGCAAGAAGAATAAATGCATCACTGCCAAGATTGATAGCACGGGGGGTGGGATAGGGGCTGCCTCTACTAGACTGGTTCTCTCGGATTTGGGGAAGAAAATCCTCAAACCCTTGACTTTGTATGATTATTTTTTTATCCCTCCGGGGTCTTATGAATATAATGATTATGATTTTGGCTACGTTTTGACTATTTCTAGTAATAACGTAACTGATTATGACCGATCTAGCTGTGATCTCGATCCCCAAAATGATCCTCAATTTGTACTCGAGTCTGATGAACTCGTTGTCAAGTCCAAATAAGACATCAATGATATCGCTTACAACAGCACCGATAAAGAAAAGCCAACTCTCGAGCATCACAGTGCACCACTCGCCATCAACTTAGTTCTTTTCGGCGAGGAGGAAAAGGCACTGGAATATTCAACAACGATATCTCAAGAAGAAGAAATCACCGAAGTCAACTTAAGGAGCGAAAAAGTGTTACCACCTAGAACGGCTCCAACAGACAAAGAAAAACAGATAATGGCTCGAGAAGAGATACCCTCACCTCTGCTAGTGGAAGAACCGCATTATCAAGATAAAATCAGAGGGTCATGCAAAGTAAACTAAAACGTGCTAGCTCATCTTATGAAGTTGCCTACCCGACTAAGCATCTATGATGCTCTGATCCTGTCAAAGGAGATGAGAGAATCTCTGGTTAGAACTTTGCTTGATCCAGAAATTTGCTTAGCTCAGTTGGCTAGCTTATCCTCAGATGAAGTTTGCTCGTTGAGAGAACAGTCAGGGGTAACTTTCACAGATGAAGACTTGCTGCTCGGTACCACCGACCACAAACGTCCGCTCTACATCTTCGTCAACATTGGCAGATTTGTGTTATCTAGAGTTTTACTGGATCCTGGAGCATCTCTTAACTTGATGAGCCTACAAACACTGGCCTATTTGGATGTTGAAGCTCAAGAGCTTACGGCCGATAAGATGATGTGAAGAGGATTCAACCAAAAGGGAGAAAGAGCTCTTGGATCAATTACATTACTTATAAAAGTTGAAGAACTCGTAAAAACCGCTAACTTTCATATCATCAACGCTGAAACCTCTTTTAACGCTCTATTAGGTTGACCATGGACTCATGAGCACAATATGGTTCCATCATCTCTACACCAGTGCATCAAATACCATAAAGATGGTCAAGAAAATTGTATCAGGGGAGATCTACAACTGTTTTCAGTGCATGAAGTTGGTATCCATAAAGATGCTGCCTACTACGCACCTCCAAAGAAGACTGTCTTCTCGCGTGAGATTTTGATAAACAAAGATGAAGATTCCGAAGAATCATAAAGAGGAGGCCATACAACTCTGCTTCAATAATCTTCTACCACGCCCTTACAACGAGTTGGTGGAGGTTCTTCTAGTTCACGCACCTGAGGTCGAGCCCGGGGACGCGGATGAGGAAAGATCAATTTAATTGTTGAATAGACTAAGCCATCCATCAACATCGGTGATGACGACAGTTCTGAAGATGAAATAATGATGACAAAGCAGGAGAAACCTCAGTACGAGATGTCCCTAGAAGATACAGAAAGATTGAATACATAAAAGAATAAATCTACTGTCGATGAATTGAAAGAGATTAACCTCGGGACTGAAGAACGACCTCGGCTTACATTTATAAGTTCTCTACTTGATGACGAAGAATCTGCAGAACTGGTCAAACTATTAACAAAATTCAAAAATTGCTTTGCATGGAGCTACGATGAAATGTCGGGACTGTCAGCAAAGGTTGCAGTCCATAAACTTGGGGTGGACAAGAATATAACCCTAGTAAAATAAGCTCCCAGGAGAATGCGCCTCGAAATAAAACAAAAAGTCATCGCTGAAGTGAAAAAGTTGATAAACGCCAACTTTATTAAAGAAGAACAATACCCAACATGGTTAGCTAAAATTTTACCTGTTAAGAAGAAAAATGGACAGATCTGTGTTTGTGTCGACTTCAAAGATTTGAACAAGGCATGTCCAAAAAACGAGTTTCCACTACCTATGCCAGATATGATGGTGGAAATCGCTTCGACACATGCAATTTTCTCCTTCATGGACGGATCGTCAGGTTATAATCAAATCAAGATGGCTCGCGAGGATGCAGCACTTACAACTTTCAGAAAAACGATTGAAATTTTTTGCTACACAGTGATGTCATTCGACCTATAGAACATCGGAGCAACATATCAGCGTGCAATGACGAAGATTTTTGACAATCTCATTCACAATCAAGTAGAATGCTACTTGGATGATTTAGTTATCAAAAGTAAATGGAAAATAGACCATTTATACGATTTGAGGATCGTGTTTGAACGGTTACGATGTTATGACCTTAAAATGAATCCCTTAAAGTGCGCCTTTGGTGTTACCTTTAGGAAATTTCTAGGATTCGTTGTTCGTCATCGGGGAATCGAGATCGACCCGGATAAGATTAAAGCTATCTTTGAAATGCCTCCCTCTAAAACCTTGAAGTAGCTACGTTCCTTCCAGGGGAAGTTGACATATCTAAGACGCTTTATTTCTAATCTCTCAAGTAGGTGTCAGCCTTTCTCGGCATTGATTAAAAAGGACGCCAAATTTATTTGGGAAGAGAAATACCAGTGAGCCTTTGAGGATGTTAAACAATATTTAATGACACCTCCTGTTTTGGTAGCCCTTATCCCGGGGAAACCGTTAATACTTTATACCACGGCTTTGAATGACTCTCTCAGAGCCCTCTTAGCCCAAGTCAATGATGAGGGCAAAGAAAATGCACGCTACTACTTGAGTCTTCGTCTAATACTGATGGAGATAAGGTATCCACCTATTGAGAAGCATTGTCTGTCATTAATTTTTGCTCCCCAAAACCTTAGACATTACATGCTTTCTCATAAGATTACTCTGATTTTGAAAGTCAATTTGTTGAAATATTTGATGACCCGACCAATACTTTTCGGACGTTTAGAAAGGTTGTCAATGATTTTATTGCAATTTGATATAACTTTTGTTCCTCTTCGTGCTATCAAGGGATAGATTTTAGCGGATTTTCTCGCTGTACACCCACTGCCAGCTTCGGTCATCTCAACAACGAGTTACCAGACGAGCAAATACTATAAATGTAATTTTCTAGTATGCAACGTTGGGAAATGTACTTCGATGGTGCTTCGTTAGCCAGGAAAGACAAGAAATCAGGCATAGTTATACCAGGTAAGGCAGGGATCAGTTTAATCTTTATTACGCTAGATAAGGGTATGTTGAGGTTCTCATACCAACTGACTGAGTCGTGCACTAACAATGAAGTAGAATATGAAGCCTTAATCACTGAATTGGAATAGGCAATCTCAATGGATATAACAAACATTGCCATTAATGGTGACTCTCAACTTGTCATTCGGCAGGTCGCCGGACAATACATAATTCTGAAACCAAGACTAGCAGAGTACCATCAGTACAGAATGAAGCTCTTGGAGCAGATTCCTGAGGTGACTTTCTACCGTATTCTTTGAGGAGATAATGCTCATGCCGACGCTCTAGCAAAAATCGCTAAGGAAATGGCGTGTCCCCCGGAGGATTCCATCGAAGTCACGATGCAAGGAAGACGAGTCTTGTCTTTAAATGACTTTGAAACTCTACACAAGCTTGGAAAAGAAGAAACGATAAATATAGTTGCAGACATCAAAGAAGATTGGCGCAAGCCATTAATAGAATATTTGCACACTGGAAAGCTACCAGAAGACAGGTCTGAGGCGCACCACATCACAAGAAGGGCCATGTATTACGCCGTGGTGGGAAATGTTCTCTACATAAGATCGTTCGACCAAATGTGGCTACGGTGTTTAAGCAGAGCCGAGGCACATAATATTGTTAGAGAAGTACACTAAAGTTAATAATATAGTTACCAGTCATGGCTGAAAATGAAAATAAAGATCCAAAGACTCGGATATTATTGGCCAGCAATGATGTCCGATTGCATGGATACAGCCAAAAGATGTCACCAATGCCAAGTGCATGGGGTGGTCTTACACCATCCACCGAATGTGCTACACTCAACTGTTGCCTCGTGGCCATTCGAGTGTTGGGGCACAGACATAATAGGTCTGATAGAGCCTCCATCTTCCAAAGGACACAGGTTTATACTTGCCTCTATAGATCACTTCTCCAAATGGGCAGAGGCAGTACCGTTAAGTGAGGTTACGAAACAACACGTCCTTCAATTTTTCAAAAGCCAGATTGTCTACCATTTCGGAGTACCGTGAAGAATAATCTCTGACAAAGAGACAGCTTTTAAAAGTACAAAGATCAACAATTTTGTCAGAAGATATGAGATAGATTGGAGATACTATACAATTTTCTATCACAGAGCAAATTGTCTGGCTGAAGCTTTCAACAAAACACTGGTACAGATTTTGAAGAAAATACTGGATGAAAACAAGAGGGATCGGCATAACAAACTTTTAGAAGCCTAGTGGGCCTATCAGACGACTTTCAGGGCTCCCACTCAGTGTACACCTTATATGCTCGTGTACGGGACTGAGGCAGTGCTACCGCTAGAAATCCAGACACCAACTCTCAAAGTCGCCATTGACAACCAACTCACAACTGAAGAAAGTGCAAAACTCAGACTCGAAGAACTAAAGAGTTGCAAGGGAAAATTATTGGAAACACATCAACATTTGGAACTCTACCAGACAAAGATGTTACAAGCCCATAACAAATTGGTCGGCCCAAGGACATTCAAAACTAGTGACCTCGTACTTGTGCTCAAAAGGCCTATTCTTGCTTGCCACAAAATAGTTAGGAAGTTTGAGCCAACTTGGGAGGGAACATTTGTCGTTGAGAAGGTCTATACAGGAGGAGCCTACCAGTTAGTGGACTTCCGGGGTGAAAGACCCATGTTACCAATAAATGGACGATACCTGAAAACCTATTATGCAACCTGATGCTGCTTAATGCTGCTTGCCTTTGCTTGCTTTGAAAACTTTGAAACTTTGATTGTTTTAAGGTTATCTATGTGGCCAAATGTTTATGACAGGGTTCAAACTTTATAATTAACCTCAATATAATGAAAATTTTGAGAAGATTTTTGAACTTCACACGTTCTCTTTTCTAATTTTAAATTTAAATACCTTATTGAATCAAATGAAACTCACACATAAAATGAATAATCCTCTTCACCAAAAAAAAACTAGAATTTACTTTAATAAATACTTTGTTTTATTCTTTTTCATGTCAAACTTCAGCCCACTGACATTTTTTTCTGTCGTCTAAATAAAAATGTCAGGACAGAGGTTAATCTTTGCCTTTCAAGACGGCTAGAACCTCGCACTGAGTGAAGAGATGACGCCGCAAAGAGGTGTAATAAATTTCAACGTGGATTTCAACCAAGTTGATATGGAGTACGAGGGTCCTCTAATGGACGTAGTCAGCAAAAGAAAAGGAGGGACTGCCTTCACTGTTGAGGGTGACTACTCAAGCCAATGTGTCAGACAAAGGTAAAAACGTGACAGCGGAACAAGATCCGATGAAGGGCCCAGCCGTCTGCCCTCCATGATAGCTATTCCAGCAAGGGACCTGATAGTCTCCTGTAATGAACGATTATCAAATGCTCCGCTCCGCAGGATGCATCACCGAAATGCCAGCCAAAAGAAATAGAGAGCCTTTTTGCGATAGGAAAGCAAACGCCAGAGAGACGTGAGCAGTTTTCTTACCCCCATTTCTGAGGGACATATTTACGACCCAGATCTGAGAGAAACGTCTGCCAGCCTGCCCATTATAAATGAAGAGTCAGGATTTGTGACAGAATCAGATGTGCTCCCAGTTCCAGATATCTTATGCAGGGGTTGCCCAACATACAACGTTGAGGTACCGGCCGTGACATTAGTCACGAGCGCATTTTTCGAATGCGCGGACTGCAACGTTTTGCATCTACAGCGTTTCAGTACATTAGAAAAATACACCTCAAGCACCAATGAGTCTCAGACTCAAGACATCGCGACAAATGAACCATATGTCCCACTTGGGACGGATCAGTGCGCACCATGGAGTTCAGGATCATACATCCCACTAGAGGCTGAATCTCATATTCCGGATCGACCAACACCATTTTGGGTTCCCCACCGAGGCTCGAAGGAAGGAACGCCCACGGCAGCTGCCAACTCCTTGTATGGTAGAATACTACAAGATAAGCAGAGTAAGTAAAAAAGAATTTGAGTTCTATGAAGAAGTTCAGGGAAAGTTTGTCAACATATTGGATGGCCTGGAGCTATATATCACAGTTTTCTTTGAAACTGATGAAAGAAGCATTCTGGACTGCATCTTCGATTTAAGAGATAGAGGTCGAGTAGGCCTTCTCATGGAGAGGACATATTCCAAGCCGAAGAAATGGATGAGGGGAAAGGAAAGAATCACCATCCAATGCAGTTGTTGCTACAATTTTACGAACAACAAACAAGGGAATCTGCCTGGGATCCTCAGATACAATCAAGTGGATCCATTACCACCGATGATAAAATGAATGATCAAGAGAATGGTCAAGTGGAATATTCTACCTGTTACTTGCATTCCCAACAGTTGCATCATTAACATATATGAAGAAGGTGATTGCATTCCCCCTTACATCAATCATCATGATTTTGTGAGGACTTTATGCACGGTCTCGTTCATGAGTAAAAGAAATATTCTATTTGGAAAAGAAATCGATATAGTCGGCCCTGGCGAATTCAGACGAGCTGTGGAGATTCCTCTTCCAGTTGGTTCAATACTTGTTCTCAGGGCAACGGTGTAGAAATTTCCAAGCACTGCATTGCAGGAGTGCGACACTGTAGGGTGTCTATAACCTTCCACAGAATGAAAGATAGTAAAATAGCGTATGGATTCCAGCAGGACCCATTATTGGAGGAGTTATTTCCATACGAGCTATGAGAAGGTTGTACCTCTAAATACATGCAAAATTAACTCTTATCCTGGAGCATGACTTAGAAGGTCTGCTTGATCAGGAGCTCAATATACTAGGCACAGAGGGTTCACTTAATTTCTTTTAACAGCAAGACATGTATCTGATGTATGAAATCTATAGTGTATTCATATCATGAGATGATTCTCAATGTATTTCAGCATGGATTACATGATGTACCTTTTGAGGCATTAGCCTATGTCTAATTTATGACATCCCTTTTTGGGGAAAATTAATGGAAATTTCTCTCAAATTGTGCCTTTTTGTCAGAAGCCCTTTTGTGTGATGGATGAAAGCTGCGAACCATACAATGGTTCAGAATTTCAATGAACAAAGAATGAAACAACAAATCTTCAATAATAAATAAAACACAAATGAAAAATAATCATAAATGAGTGAATAACAAAACAAATTTCTTTTAAAAATCAACCAATTAAAATTAAAACTTTAAAAACACATTTTAAAAAAATTAAATGTGATGAAAACAACAAGAAAATGAAATGAACCTGTTAAGTGGATGCTTCCGTTTTCAGAATTTCCTACTCTTTATGCGCACAACACAACCATCGTTATCTATCTCAACTCTCTTACATCGCCGCATAATTTTGCATTCTGCACAAAACTCCACAAAGCTCTACAAATTTTTTTTTAATAAAATCAACATTTCCACATGACACACTTCTGCAAATTCAACACCACAAGCTCTTTGTAAATTTCAAATCACATCTTCAAATCAGTACCTAAATTCTAATTCTCACATTTCGAGGTCGATACCTAAATTTAGACTCTCTCCTGGAATTGATACCTACATTTCAATTCTCTCATCTTTGGATTGATACCTACATTTTAATTCTCTCATCTTTGGATTGATACCTACATTTTAATTCTCTCATCTTTGAATTGATACTTACATTTCAATTCTCACATTTTGAGGTCAATACCAAAATTTTGACTCTCTCTTGAGAATTGATACATACATTTCAATTCTCTCATCTTCGAATTGATACTTACATTTCAATTCTCACATTTTGAGGTCGATACCTAAATTTTGACCCTCTCCTTGGAATTGATATACATTTCAATTCTCATTCTTAAATTTATGATTCATTACATTCGAGGTCGGTCCTTACATTTTGACATTCTCTTATGAGAATTAATATACATTTTAATTCTCATTCCTATATTTCTGATTCTATACATTCGAGGTCGGTCCTTACATTCCAACACCCTCATTTGAGAATTGACCTACATTCCAATTCTCATTCTTGAATCAGTCCTACACTTCTAATTCATTACATTCGAGGTCGGTCCTTACATTCCGACATTCTCTTTTGAGAATTGATATACATTTCAATTCCCATTCTTATATTTCTAATTCATTACATTCGAGGTCGGTCCTTACATTCCGACACCCTTTTTGAGAATTAACCTACATTTCAATTCTCATTCCTGAATCAGTCCTACACTTCTGATTCATTACATTAGAGGTCGGTCCTTACATTTTGACATTCTCTTTTGAGAATTAATATAAATTTCAATTCTCATTCCTATATTTCTGATTCATTACATTCGAGGTCGGCCCTTACATTTTGACACCCTCTTTTGAGAATTGACATACATTTCAATTCTCATTCCCAAATCAGTCCTACACTTCTGATTCATTACGTTTGAGGTTGGTCCTTACATTCCAACATTCTCTTTTGAGAATTGATATACATTTCACTTCTCATTCATATATTTTTGATTCATTACATTTGAGGTCGGTCCTTACATTCCGACATTCTCTTTTAAGAATTGACCTACATTTCAATCCTCATTTTTGAATCAGTCCTACATTTCTCATTTATTACATTCGAGGTCGGTCCTTACATTCTGACTCCCTCTTTTAAGAAGTGACCTACATTTCAATTCTCATTCCCGAATCAGTCTTACACTTTTGATTCATTACATTCGAGGTCCGTCCTTACATTCCGACATTCTCTTTTGATAATTGATATACATTTCAATTCTCATTCCTATATTTCTGATTCATTACATTCTAGGTCGGTCCTTACATTTTGGCATTCTCTTTTGAGAATTGATATACTTTTCAATTCTCATTCCTACATTTCTGATTCATTACATTCGAGGTCGGTCCTTACATTCCGACATTCTCTTTTGAGAATTGATATACATTTCAATTCTCATTCCTA